>CM069137.1:1888209-2240993 GCA_035221665.1 Okamejei kenojei
CATAGAGAGTGTAGTATTGGGGGCCACAGTTTAAGAATAAGGGGTAAGCATTTAGAACAGTGACGAGGGAAACCACTTTTCCACACAGAGAGTTGTGAGTCTGTGGAATTCTCTGCCTCAGAGGGCGGTGGAGGCCGGTTCTCTGAATATTTTAAAGAGAGAGCAGAGAGGGCTCTTAAAGATTAGCGGAGTCGGGAATTTGTGGAGAAGGCAGGGAATGAGGTAGGTTGGGTGGTTAAGTGATTGGATGATCAGCTATGATCACAGTGAATGGCGGTGCTGGCTTGAAGGGCCGAATGGCCTACTCCTGCACCTATTGTCTATTGATCCAAGGGAAAGTGACAGCGATTTAGCTAAATGTGGTCCATGCGCTGAAGGCTGTTCTGAAGAAGCTTGCACAATTTCTCTTCAGGGACAACGAATAAATTTGATGTCAGGGGGGGTGGATGTCAGGAGGCCGCGTGTTGAGCGGATATCTTTGGTGGTAGGAACTCCCATTCCCCTTCTGCCCAATAAAAGGTTGCAAGATTAAGAGCTTCAGCTGAAGAAGCCTTGATGAGTTACAGTGGATAGTAGATAGTTACAATAGATAGCACACACAGTGCACCAAAGACAAACGGAATATTTAAGTACAATCCAGGATATTTGATCAAGTCTTTAGAGACCTTCATACCCGGTTCATTGAGCTCCGAGTTAGTGGTAGAGAAATAATACATGGCCAGATCCATTGTAATATGAGATAAGACACAAAAAGTACAGGCGTAATCAGTGGGGTAAGGCAGGCATCGCGGAGGAAAAAAGGGGGGAAGAGAGAAAAAGGATGTTTCGGGTCCCAAGAGATTTGAATGCGATTTGTTGTCCCAGTTGTGAGGGATAAAATGATTAAACCCCACTATTGTAGGGGCTTTCTTTTAAAGAGGATTCTAACCGATAGAGGGCCAGAGGAGAGGGAAATCTGGACACAGCTGTGGATGAAACAAGTTACCAGAAGAAACTGTCCTTTGAGTAAGGATTTGGTAGAATTGTATGTAGCGGATTTAGAAATGGTGCGTGATGTAGACACCCTTATCGGTAGAAGGGATATGATAAATGCCGACCCTTCGTCTAGTATAGCCTAGCTTTAGTTTGGGTGATATAAGAGAACTGAGGAGTGGTCTGTTGTGAAGGTGAGGCAAAACTGGGGACAGGTCTATGTACAACTGAAGATGCTTAATAAATAAATGAATATATACAACTACACCCCTGGTCAAGAAACTAGCTCATTACCATGCACATTGTTATGTGACATGTCGATGCTATGATGTGGGAGCGTACTGGGATGAACGTACTACAGACTCTGATGCTCCTCAGTGCATGATTGGAAGAGGGCCAGGAGGTCTGAGTTTAATGTAGCATATTGTGTGATATAAAGGAGCTTTACATTCCTGATTTGGTTGTGTGTCTCAATTTGGAGAGGACCCGACTCTGTATGACTCGCAAATAAAGAAATCTCTTGTTTCCACGATTTAGCTCGAGTAGTGATTGTGAGCAGATCACTCGCATATCTCACACAGAATAGTTTGAGCTCATGTTTCCTAAATGATAGGGGCACTAAGCAGATTTAAGCTATTCGGCCATCAAGTTACCCGCATTCAAATTCATAGATGATCCTTCTTGAGAGTCAATTTGTGGGGCCCATCAATTGGATTTTCCAGGAGGAAGGTGGATGAATGGGGATTGATGGAAAATAGGACCAGCCTTGATCGAATGGTGGAGTGAACAGACTCTATGAGGCAGAATGGCCTCAATTCATGCCTCTTGGTGTGCCTTCATGGTCTACGTGAGGATAAAGTGATTAATACCCCTTTATAGTGAAGGAGTTTTAAAGGCGGGATTGGGGTATAGCGGTAGATACATGACGAGTGATGTGAGAGAGATCCCTATCCAGTAGAATGGAGTGATAGATGGGACTGCTTGTCACTATAGCTTAGCTTTAGTACTTGAGTATAGGAGAAACTGAGAGGTGTTCACTTGGAGGTGAGTTTAAAAACTAGGATAGGTTTCAAGAGCAACTGAGCATGCTTTAATAGAATAAATGAATATTACAACACACCCTGGTCAAGAAAACTACTCATTACATGAAATGTCCTGGACATCGACGATGTATGATGTGGGAAGGTTCTGGAGTAAGTCGGTCCGAGAGGGGGAGGTTTTTGAATGTAAATGTGGGTATTTAAAGGGGTTTTATGACCTCTGACTTCCTCGGCGTGTCTTCCGACTTGGAGAGGGCACTCCGGTGCTGCAGACTCGGTAAAATTAAAGAATCTTGCTTACCACTCGATTTAGTGTCTTATGCAGCAGTAGATTGTGAGCACAAAAAGCGTAATCTCACGCAAATATGGTGGGCTCGTCGGGATCGCCACTCCGGCGCTTGGTGGAAGGCAAAAAAGAACGGAAGAGGAAGGTGCACCCTGCGTTTGATTTCTCAGCAGTCTCTGATTCCTTGACTTGCTCATCTAGCATTTTGACGGCGAGTGAATATGTCGGGTATAAAGACTCGTGAAGCAAAGTAGGGGGTGTAAGTGATAAATAAGAACGGTCGATCGCGATTCTTTGTGAGACAAGACCCAGGTGAAGAAAATTCTGACTATTAAGTAATTGCCTGGGGCGACCGAGGGTCTGTCGGACGGGAATAGTCGCGAGGACAACTGGAAACCGGAACGGGAAAAGTGAGCAGGGGGGTCCGGGGAGGAAAAACAGGGCGATAAGGCTCATAATGGATAGAGCCGCACTTCCGCCCGGATAGTCCGGTTGGGGCGATGTTGCACGGATGGGAGAGTGAACGCTTGGAACTCACCCGGGGTAAGGAGTTAAGGAAAACTATGATAAAGGTATTGTTACTTTGAATGGCCCAAGGAGCTATTCTGAAGGGAGCGCAGTGATGGTGGTCCAAGGTTGGCAAGTTTAAAATGACGACTGGGTGGAGAAAAGCGATTTTGAATGTTTTTGTGAATGAAAGAGAAACGCCAAATCAAATAGAAAAAAGGACTATGCCAGTGCTGGAGGGAACCCAATAAGGGGATGTTTCTTTAACGACATGGGAGAAAGCAGGATGAATCTGATGGCCCCCAATTGGTGATGATCACCTACGACGGTCTGCCCCCGCCATATGAATCCCAGCCCCAAATATACCCCCATCAGCTCCGGCTGCATCTGCCCAGGAGGTCCCACTAATTCAGAGCGGCTCGGCAGTAAACCTGTCCGCTCCTGTCTCAGAAGAGACAGATAGTAGAGAATCACAGAAAGTAGAGGAAGATAAACAGGATGAGAAAAGAAACTGTGATTTAAACATAGAACGTGAAGGAGAGAGCCAGTCAGATAAGGAAGAGGAAATAAAAAGTGAGGATGAGGATGGGGACGGAGTGCCCCAGGCAGTAGTCGGGTGACGAGATCTTAAACCAGGGCAGCCAAACAAAGATCAGGGACGATCTGTTCAAATGAAGTCCCTAAGTGAAGGTCCGTTAGGGGGAAATGCAGAGGGAATGGGATTTGTAAATGTGCCTCTCACCAGTTTGGAGGTGAGGAACTTTTAAAAGAAGGAGACGAAAAGTTTATTGGAAGACCCTTGGATGGCTGAATTAAAAATAGATCAGTTCCTAGGGCCAAAATATATATACATGGGAAGAAATGGGGAAGTTTGTTTACTCCAGAGAAAGACAGATGGTCAGAGAGGCAGGAATAATAATAAAAGTCTGGGATAAAGGGTTGCAGGCTCAAGCGGCGAGCAGCAGAGATGGGAGCAGAGTAAGAAATCCCTTACTGCGCCGGATTGGAGTAACCAAAACAGAAGGAGGAAGAAGAAAAGTTGAGAAATCTCAGGGAGATAATAATTAAAGGGGAATCAGAGAAGCCTGTTCCCAAGGGACAAAATTTCGACGGGTCTTTTGAAAATCAGCAGAACAAGGACGAACTCCGACAGTGTTCTTATAAAGGTTTAAGGAGGAATGTCCAGCAGTATTCGGGGATAGACCCGATTCGGACGCAGGTCAGCAGTTGCTAAAGGTTAATTTTGTAATCAAATCGTGGCCAGATTATTAGAAGAGAAACTGGAAAAAAAATTGGAAGATTGGAATGACAACCATTGAATCAATTGTTTAACAGAGGCTCAAAAGGTATATGTAAGACGGGATGAGAAAAACAAAAAACAGAAGGGAAAGGCAAAAATGATGTTGCAGGCAGGTACAGCAAGGGGGTACAGAAGGGGGGAATCGGAAGGTGATAGAAAGGCCGGGTGCTCATGGAGACCGGGGAAAGGAACGGGGAAGGGAAGTATTAGAGGGACGGAGGAAAAAAAGAGGTGAATGGAGGGACCGAAGTTGGGGTCCCGGGGAAAACAAGGAACAAGCCGACTAGGAAGATGGTCACGGGGCCACCCCGGTGTTATTATTGTAACGAGGAGGGTCATTTCAGGAGCTATCTAATTGTCTCGTGATATGTCCCAAGCTACGACGGGAGGTGCAGTCGTACGCACTCATGGAGGAAGAATAGGGATAGTAGTCAGGGTTTCCGCTCCCTGGGGTGTATGGGATACACACGGGAACCTCTGGTAAACTTGAAATTAGGACCCCAGGGAGAGATATGATATTTATGGTAGATTCGGGAGCAGAGAGATCGAGCGTAACTAAGGTACCAAAAGGAATGAGATTGGGTGAAAAACAAGTTAGAATTCAGGGGTAAGAAGGGAAAGTGATGATATTACCCGAGGTAGAAGGGGTGGTGGTACAAATACGAGAGAATCGGGTAAACTACGGAAGATTAATCTTGGTACCCAGGCAGGGATACATTGATGGGGGAGGGATTTACAAATCCAATTAGGAATGGGAACAGCCCCCCGTAGGGGACAGATAATAGTCCAACTGTATAAAATTGACCACAGAGGATAGGAAAGAATAGTCCCGCAGGTGTGGGCCAAGGAAGGAAACTGGGGAGGGCTGCAGATCCCACCTCTTGAGAATAGCTCTGAAAAGAAAGTGAGGTAGTACAGGTAAGGACAATATCCAATTTCTATGGAAGGAAGGAGAGGACTTCGCAGCCAATTATAGAGAACTTACTAAAGGCACGGTATATTAGAGAATTGTATGTCTCCCATATAACACCCCCGTACTCCCTGTAAGGAAAATCGACGGGACGTTCAGACTTTCTGGTCCAGGACCTTAGGGAATTCAATAAGGTAGTTAGAACGCGACACCTGGTTAGTCCCGAACCCATATACCATAATGGGCCCAACGGATACCCGAACCTAATGTGGTTCAGTGTGGTAGATTTAAAAGACGCTTTTTCAGGAGCTGCCCCCCTGGCTGAAGAGAGCAAGACCTTTTTGCGTTTGAATGGGAAAACCAGAGACCCAAGGGAAACAGCAGTATCGGTGGACTGTGCTCCCTCAGGGATTTACGGAGTCCCGAACCTGTTCGGACAGATATTAGAACAAGTATTAGAGGACGTCCGAGGACTGATGAGACACAGCTGTTGCAGTATGTGGACGACCTATTATTATCAGGGGAAGAAGAGGAGGCAGTTAGGACGCGACCATAGCCCTCCTAAACTTTCTGGGGGAAAAGGGATTGAGAGTGTCTAAAAAGTAAATTACAGTTTGTAGAACAAGAAGTTAAATATCTAGGACACCTGATAAGCGATGGAAAGGGAGGAATAAAAAAACCCAGAAAAGAATAGCGGGAATTACCGGACTGCCAATGCCAAAGAATAAGAAGGAGATTAGTGGTTTCTTGGACTGATTGGATATTGTAGATTATGGATAGTATGATTATACCCGACAAGTTAGGTTTTTTATATGATAAGTTAGTGAAGAAAACGACAAAGTAAAGTGCGGGAATCCAGGGACGAACACCAGTTTAGGAAACTAAAGAACAGTTTGATCACTGTCCCTGTACTGGCCCTCCCGTCTATTGGACCCAGCATTCCATCTCTTTGTGAACGCAGAAGATGGAATTGCGCTGGGAGTACTGACCCAAGAGAAAGGAGGGAAGCGGGCAGAGCAGCCCGTTTGCGTTCCTCTCCAAACTTCTTGGATCAGTATCGCTGGGGGATGGCCAGTATGTATTCAAGCGGTAGCAGCAAACAGCAGTGTTAGTGGAAGAAAGTAGAAAATTGACATTCGGAGGAACCTTGGTGGTGTCCACTCCCCACACGGTCCGGACGATACTAACTCAGAAGTCCAGTCGGTGGCTGACGGATTCTAGAATCTTTGAAGTATGAGGTATACTTATGGAAAAGAATGATTTGGGACTATTGTAACGGATAAAAACTTAACCCTCTCAGTTTTTGTACTCAGCAGGTGCTGAGCAGGAAGGGGAGTTACCCGAACATGATTGTAGTGAGATAATAGAACTCCAGACAAAGAGTAGGGAAGATTTAGAGGAACGACCGCTTGAGAAAGGGGGAAAGATGGTTTATTGATGGTTCTTCCCGCTGTATAGACAGAAAAAGGTATAGTGGGTATGCTATAATAACAGGAGAAGGGTTTGAAAAAGTGGAAACAGGCAGGTTACCAGAAGTTGGTCAGCACAAACATGTGAACGTATGCATTAATGAGCGCATTGGAACTTTTGAAAGGAAAAAAAAGGAACTGTGTATACGGACTCCAAGTATGCCTTTTGGGTGATACACACCTTTGGGAAAATCTGAAAGAAAGAGGGATGATTACAGCCAGAGGGAAAGAGTTGGCTCATGAGCAGTTAATTGAAAAAGCTTTGGAAGCACTAAATTTGCCAGAAAGAAATAGCGGTGGTCCCATGTAGCAGGCCACCAGAGAGGGAATTCGCTGGAAGCTAGAGGGAATAGGGCAGTCGATAGTGCCGCTAAGACAGCGGCGACAGAAGGAACGGTAAAAATGCTGTCTCTAATACCGTTGGAGAAGGGAATAGAGAAGATACCTGTATTTTCTCGCAGGAGGAGGAAGATTAAAATGAATGAGTTGGTGCCCGGCACTCCACGGACGGGAAGTGGTGGACGCCGAACAAAAAACAAATAATTACTAAGGATTGACGAGGGATTTGATTAAACAACTACATTCGCAATCGCACTGGGGAGTTCAGGCTCTGTGCGACACGATACTACGGACTTATGCATGTAGAGGCATTTATACTTTAGCCAATCGCAGGCGGTGTCTGGTTGTGTAGTGTGTCAAAGGGTGAATAAGAATAGGTAATGAGAGCTGTCCCAGGGGGAGGACAACAATTGGCCAATAGAACCCATCCAGAGAATACAGGTGGATTTCACAGAACTACCAAAATATACAGCAGTGGAAATATCTTCTGGTTATAGTGGGATCACTTCACCAAGTGGGTAGAGGCATTTCCACGATAAATTGCCACTGCCCAGGTGGTCACTAAGATACTACTGGAACAGATCATCTCGCGGTATGGAGTCATTGAATCCATAGATTCAGATCGAGGAACCCTTTTTGCTTCCAAGGTGCACCTATTAATTTGTCGCGCCTTGGGAATAAACTGGAAGCTGCATACTCCATGGCACCCCCAGAGTGTCGGGGAGAGTGGAACGGATGAATGCCACTCTAAAAATTCAGATAACTAAATTAATGGAGGAGGACAGGGCTACCCTGGACTAAATGTCTACCAATTGCTTTATTTACGAATACGGACGGCACCACGAAAGGATATTGCGGTGTCTCCTTATGAAATGTTGTTTGGATTGCCTTATTTTGGGAAGGTGAAGGCACACCAACCTTTGAGGGAAGTGATGTGTTCTTGAGGAACTATTTTACTGGCAGTGTCTCGTTCCTTTACAGAATTAAAAGCTAAAGGACTATTGGCTCAAAGCCCACCATTTCGACTTTCCAATACATGCTGTAAAGGCCGGCGACTGGGTACTGGTCAAGAATTGGAAGGAGGAGAAACTCCAGCCCAGGTGGACCGGCCCATACCTAGTATTACTGACAACCGAGACAGCAGTACGAACAAAAGAAAAAGGGTGGACCCACGCAATCCGGGTTAAAGGACCCGTTGATCCACCTGCCCCTGATGAGGAGGAACAGTGGATGGTGAAGCCAGGAACAAACCCTAACATTAACTTTTAAAAAAAAAGAATTGAAAATATAACTGACAGTATGAAAGGAGCAGTCGTGGTATTGTTTGCTTTGCATGTAATTATGGTAAAAGGTATTAATAATTGTGATAAATGTTATCATCCTATCAGATACAGAGGGCGGACAACCAGATCATTTACCTATCATTCCCATGTGAACAATGCATGCTATAACCTGAGGACTAGAACCATTTGTGAAGAGGGGGGAGAGAAGTATTTGATGGTAGGGAATAGGGGGTATATAGGGAGGTTTGGGTACGTTACCTGCCCAAAGGGAGAGAGATGGGTTTGTGTAACCAAGGCAGGGACAGTTAGGTTTCCCTTTCCAGGTCGTAAAATGGGCAATAGATAAGATGAAAGAGGAAGTAATAAAAGAGTTTACAGAAGTAGTAGTCACCAAGCCTCCCCCTCCCCCACCTACTCAGCCTCAAGTGCACCAGACACTGTACGAAGAAATAAAGAAGCAGATTGAGATCCCTGAAGGAGAAAAAAACCTGTTTGTGGACTTGGCCCTTCGGATAGCTGGAATCCTGACTGTTGGGTCTGTGGCGGACCACTGATGAGTTCACGTTGGCCGTGGAGAGGATCCATTGTTGAAGTATGGGACCTGATGGAGTGGAACCTGACAGTTGGACAAGACCGAGATCCCCAGGCATGGGTCCTGACAGACGCTCCGGTTGGGATTGAGTGTATCGCTAGGCCCTGGGCAAAGGATGCCGTTCTAGTAGGCAGCAGCCCCTGCCAGCGCATCGTCACCCAGTGGCCAAATCAGTCCCGAGTGTAGTGGCCAGAGGAGCCTAAATGGTATCCAACTAAGAAATACGGGAGGAAACTGCGCTATCTGGATGAAGACGATGGAATGGAATCAACTGGACTATGGAACTGCACCGGGAACAACCCTTATCAAGGAATCCAGTATTGCGAGACATATGGAACAAGGTTACCTCTAGTGGACCGGCCCCTGAAGGACTGTTATGGATATGCGGACACAAGGCATACTTGGTGTTACCGATAAATTGGAGCGGGACTTGCTTTATTGGACTGGTACAACCAGGATTTTTTCTGTTAAACACCGAAGAAGGGCAGTCGCTAGGAATACCTGTATTTGACGACCTATATCGGAAGAAGAGGAAAATAGACATTGGAGAATGGAAAGATGATGAATGGCCACCAGCAAGAATCATCTCATACTACGGACCAGCCACTTGGGCACGGGATGGATCCTGGGGCTACCGAACCCCAGTATACATGTTAAACCGGATCATAAGACTTCAGGCAGTACTGGAGGTAATTACCAACCAAACTGCGGGGGCACTGGAGATGCTGGCAAAGCAGCAGACACAGATGAGAGCAGCAATATACCAGAACCGGTTGGCCCTAGATTGCCCCTGGCAGAAGAAGGAGGGGTATGCGGGAAATTCAACCTCTCTAATTGCTGTTTAAACATCGATGATAATGGACAGGCAGTGATGGACATATCAGAGGGGATCCGTAAGTTGGCACATGTTCCAATACAAAAGTGGAATTCGATTATGGGAACCCAATGGTGGGATTCCATCCTCGGAGGAACATGGTGGAGAACGGTGGGACTCGTGTTTCTATGTGCAGAGGCTGGACTGATCTTTATCCCCTGTTGCATCCCTTGTTTTAGTGAACATTACAAGGAGTATAAGTCAGATGCAGGCTGTAGTCATGTTTATGGGAGAGAAAGGGGAAATACAGAAAATAATGATAATGCGGCCAGGGGAGGTCCATGATCTACAGGAAAAGAAGATTAGGACAATGTTACGTCAATTCGAGTTAAGGGAACTGGAAATTGGGGTTTAATCAGTAGCGTAGCAAAAGAAAAAGGGAGGATTGTGAGGGATAAAGTGATTAAACCCCATTATAGTAAGGAGTTTTAAAGGGGATTCAAACTGATAGGGGCCAGGGAGAGGGTTATGACACAGCTGTGTATAAAAGTTACCAGACCCATCCTTGACTAAGAAGTAATAGCATTGTATAGCGGTAGAAGTGAGTGATGTAGAGAGATCCCTATCAGTAGAATGGAGTGATAGATGGGACCTTTGTCACTACAGCTTAGCTTTAGTACTGATATAGGAGAACTGAGAGGGTTCACTTGGAGGTGAGGAAAACTAGGATAGGTCATGAGCAACTGAGCATGCTTAATAGAATAAATGAATATTACAACACACCCCTGGTCAAGAAACTGCTCATTACCATGAACATGTCTGGACATGCGATGTATGATGTGGGAGGTACTGGGGGGATGTACCTACAGATTGTGCACCTCAGACCCTGATTGGAGAAGGGTCCGGAGGGGAGGATGAATGTAAAATTGTGTGTATAAAGGGGGATGACTTCTCTGACTTCGGCGTGTCTCGACTTGGAGAGGCACCCGGTCTGCAGACTCGTAAAATAAAGAATCTTGCTTCCACGATTTGGTCTTTGAGCAGTGATTGTGAGCACAAAGCGTACCTCACAGGTCTTATGTTGTTCTAGCTCATTGAATCTGTAAAAAGAAACTTAATTGTGAAGAAATATAATGATCAGCCATGATCATATTGAATGGCGGTACAGGCTCGAAAGGTCGAATGGCCTACTCCTGCACCTATTTTCTATTTCTATGTTTCTATGTTTGTTAAGTGGTAAATCCTATCAAATTAACCTTTGGGAAAGAGTGGAAGTACTGCTATATCAAGCATGTTTCCAGATGGGGGCTCAAGTAAGTTGGAAACACAGGAAGAGTTTGGGATTGCATTTTTTCTGTGCTGTCTAAACGTCTTCTCACTTTCTCTTCTTCCCATCACTGGCTGCATATGTTGGGGTGAAATGGTAAGAGGTGTCTGTGCCGAAACTACTCTGAAGCTTACAAACCAATAATACAAACACTGAATTCTCTTTCAAGTAATCCAGCTAAGGCAATATCAAGGATTTATATCCCCCCATAACCCCTACAAACCCGTACTGCTCAAGAATATTGTCAATCTCTTGACAAAATTAGCCATTATTAATCCTGGATAAATTGGAGCAGCAGCCATTTAAAAAGTAAGGCTGATGTGCTGCTTTTTGGTCAAGTTCGATGTGCCCTCTGCAGAACTGAGACAGACTGAAAATTCAGTGTTGCAGAGAAAGGAATGGGACATCTGCAGAGTTCTTACAATGAGCTCGATCAAAGCAAAACTAAAGTGTACATAATAAATAATGTGCGAGAAACGGTTATCCTGTAATTGCTGATTGGTTGTAACTTAGAATCCCAGGGCACATACATTTGTGTTGTCTTCCTTCGCAGTTTCATACAATGTATTTAAGAGATAATTGGGTGGGGAACTGTCATTAGCTGTTATTATCGATATTTTATTAAAGAGACCCCTGGCCCCTTTCGGTGACCTATGAAGGGCAGCCCTCAATCAATCTTCTGCTGACTACGTCACCTTTTTGT
Organism: Okamejei kenojei; assembly: GCA_035221665.1. Taxonomy (NCBI): domain Eukaryota; kingdom Metazoa; phylum Chordata; class Chondrichthyes; order Rajiformes; family Rajidae; genus Okamejei; species Okamejei kenojei. The sequence continues at coordinate 1,899,752 of CM069137.1, forward strand.
CTCTCTTTGGCTTGGCCAAGCTCGAACCCGCGGTGGTTAGGTATCGTATAGGGGAATTTGTTGTGTTATCCAAAATAAAGTTTTGTTGCTCAAGTGCTTGATACAGTATTTTATTGACTGAAACTAGTCTAACTGGACTGAAACTAGTCTAACTAGACTGAACAAGCTATTTACAACTTGGCCTCCACAGCTGTCTGCGGCAATGAATTCCACAGATTGACCACCCTCTGACTAAAGAAACTCCTCCTCGTCTCCTTTCTAATGGTATGTCCTTTTAGTCTGAGGCTGTGCCTAGTCCTAGACGCTCCCAAGAGTGGTAACATCCTCTCCACTTCCACTCCATCCAGGCCTTCCCATTACTCCAGACACCCTCCTCCTTACACTCTCTCCCATCCCCGACTCCCATATTTTTCATTCACCCGTTCCATGTTCCTCCAGCATTTGGCTTTTTGTTCCAGATTCCAGCATGTGCAGTTTCTTGCATCTCCACCTGACATGCCTCTGATTAGCTCAGATGTATCCAGGTTGCGTAATTCCACCTGCAGTATTTCACTCTTTACAAGAAATAGAGTTGTTTTAAAAGACAAAGCGCTGCACTAACTCAGCGGTCAGGCAGTATCTGTGGAGAACACGGATAGGTGACGTTTCACAGAGTGCTGGAGTAACTCTGCGGGTCAGGCAGCATCTCTGGAGAACATGGAGAGGTGATTTTTCGGGTCAAGACCTTTTTTCCCCAGACACGAAACGTCACCTATCCAAACGTAACCAAACTCAAACCATCAATGTTTTCCGGAGATGCTGCCTGACCAGCCGAGTTATTCCAGCACTTTGTGTCCTTTTGTGAATTTACCAGCATCTGCAGTTCCTTGTTTCTACAAGAAATAGAATTGCTGGAACTAGTCTTTTACTACTTTAATACCTTTATTTAAATACTCAATTACCTATAGTCAAGTTAAGTTTTAATGTACCAATACATGTACAGTGAAATTCAGATTACCGTACAGCCATACTAAAACAGGCAACAAGACACAACTACATAAAAGTTAACATAAACATCCAGTTTACTCAAGCCCTGCTGAATGTGCACTGTGATTTTTAGATTAACAGAGTATCTATCTATCTATACACAACTAAAACTCTCATCTTGTTATCTTCCAGTTTGGCAGTCTGTCTATTTGCAAAAAAACAGTTTGTGATAGTGCTATGATTTTTCACCAGTTCACTCACCGCTCTCCTGTGCTGCGAGTACGCCAAGTTTCATTCCGATCGTTTGAATGTCGTAAACGTTAGTGAGGTTTAAAAATATTAAAAACCGCATGTGCCAGATCGATCTCTTTTCCTGCCAATCGGCGCCGCGCGGATTCGTCTCTTCCCTAGGACGGTCCGTCCCTTCCTGCACCATCGCGTCTTTACTGGAGTTGAGGATGGCCGACGGAGGTTTCCAACTGGGACCCGAAGCAGCCCAGCCCCGCCCCAAGCAGCAGCCTAGCGTCGGAGACCGGTCCAGCCCAGCCCAGCGTGGGAAACCCAGCCTAGAGTCGGAGACCCAGTCCAGCCCAGCCCAACACCCCCTCCACACACACCCCCCACCCACAAATCCCCCTCCCCCACACAACCTCAACCCCTCCCCCACACAACCTCAACCCCTCCCCCACACACCCCCCACACCAGAGGACCAGGTCTCCCGCGTGACTGGGACTCAACTTTCAGTATCTGCAGTTTAACACACATTTTACTCCACAGGTGTAAATGTATACAATTGTAATATTACCTCAGATTCTTTGTCTTCATCAGATGAAGAGATTATGCATGTCTCATTAGTGTCTCTTCTTTCCTCTTCTAAAGGAAAAGCAATTATCAATTGGTATTAGTTCAAGTTCAAGGTCCAGTGAAATCTGAGTTACCATACTGCCATACTAAGTGAAAAGCAACAATACACACTGCCACTTAATTTTCTTTTAACATAAACACCCACCACAGTGGAATCCACATGTGATAGAAGGCAATAAAGTTGTCATCTTCCTCCTTTGCTCACCCGTGGTCAGGGTTGCTGAACCCACCGCAGTTCGCCGCTGCCGATGGTCCGATGTCTGAGCCCTCTCGTCGGGATGATGGAAGCTCCAGCATTGGGACGGAATGGAACACTGCGGCATGGAGCTCCTGAGTCGGCCTCTTTTTACCAGAGACCGCGGGCTTCACGGTGTTAAAGTCCACAGGCCACGTGGTCTGAGCTCTCCACAATCCTCGGCAAAGGACCGCAGTTCCCGATGTTAAAGTCCGCGCCGCGCCTTGAAGCGCCGGGCCGGTCTTCAGGAAAGGCCGCACCACTCCACGTTGTTAGGCCGCAGGGGGGGGGGTCGGAGATTCGATACAGAGAAAAATCGAATCTCCGTCGAGGTAAGTGATTGAAAAGAGTTTACCCCAATTCTCCCCCCCCCATAAATCACCAAGAAACACTAAAACATACTTAAATTAATAAAAAAGAGGGGACACACTAAGGTGGCTCCACCCAGTGGTTCAGTAAAACCTATTTCAGAATTCAGACAGCTAACTTGTACAATGGTCATTCTAGATGCTTCCGGATTTCAAAAGTATGACGTGAAGAAGATCTGTGGCAATTCATGGGTGTGGAAATTCTTTGACAAGTGCAATGCTTTTGTTCTCCAAGCAAACACATTTAGTATAAATTGTGCACAAGTCATACATTTCTAAAATCTCAATTAAAAAACCCAGTTGGATCCTTGGAGCAAATGGATGCATGCAAAGAGGCAGCTGGTGCTAAATATTCACGTTAAGTAGGGTGCCGCACACCTGCACGGAGTGATGTTAGTATCTCAGGCTCTTGGATGGAGCAGCCCATTCACAACAACGCATCTTTTAACTAAAGAATTGAAGGTTCTATGTTCATGAACAGATATTTTTCTGCAACCATCAGGTTCTTGAAGCCACCTGCACAATCCCAACCATGCCTCTACAACAGAAGACGATGGTTTATCACTATGGACTGGTTTTGTTATCTATGTTTTAGCACCAAGATCTTGTTTTTTGTTTGGTCCACTTTCTTTGAAAAATTGTGTGTATGATTTACATACCAGTAAGATTGTGTGTGCTGGTGATACAGCTGCAAGCAAGATTCTCATTGTAGAGTGATGCAGCATGAAAACAGGCCCTTCAGCCCAACTCGTCCACAGCGACCAACATGTCCCATCTACACTAGTCACACCTGCCCGCGTTTGCCCCATATCCCTCAATATGTCCTTTCCATGTCCCTGTCTAATTGTTTCTTAATTGTTGCAACAGTCAAGAGAGTTTTATTGTCATGTGTCCCAGTTGGACAATGAAATTCTCGCTTGCTGCAGCACAACAGAATATGTAAACGTAATACAGAACCGGAGATAAAAGTTCAGTGTGTCTATAGACCATACTGCACTTTTATCCCTGCCTCAACTACCTCCTGGATGCCACAGATAAGTTTTGTTGTGGTGGGGTTAAAGCTAAACCTATCCTTGGGTGCAGCGAGCAATATTGTACGGTAATGGGTCACGAGAGCCTAAAGGGGTCCCACCTGTCCCACTTGCGTGTGAGGCACACCATTTGTGTGGCACGCAAATTAACCTTGTGGTCGCGCTGATTGCAAAAACGACACAGGGCATTGCGGATGTGGCCCGCAGGGCCAAGATAATTGGTAGACACAAAATGCTGGAGTAACTCAGCGGGACCGGCAGCATCTCTGGAGAGAAGGAATGGATGATGTTTCGGGTCAAGACCCTTCTTTCAGACTGAAGAAGGGTCTCGATCCAAAACATCACCCATTCCTTCTCTCCAGAGATGCTGCTGGTCCCGCTGAGTTACTCCAGCATTTTGTGTCCATCTTCAAATGACGTCACGCACTCCAGACGGTTGTGCGGGCGCATGAAGTTGCGTGGGACCACCACGCCTCAACGCGACCATGAGGTTGCTTAATTAGCGTTGCAAGGCCACACAAGTGGGACAGGGGCTTTACTGCTTAACATGGATGTCTTCACCAATGCACTCAATGACCAATGTCTCTTGCTAGATTTACCTCACAACCCAACTGGAAAAATCTGGGCTAATTCCAGAAATATGTAGTTCAAAGAAGCAACACAAAGTTAGCATAATCAAACAATATTAACGAATTGGATTTTTGGTACGTACCTTTATCAGTGAGAGATGGCTGAGTTGAGTAGTCCCTGGAAAGTAATACCATAGTAAATGTTATTTATTTTCTAAAATGTCAAGGTTTTGGTTTCTTCATTACACCACAAGCAACTCGAGCAATTTTGTCAAGGGGCAAACTATAAACTGCACTCATTTCCTTATCAGCGGCAGAAGCCATTAGGCCACCCCATTCTCATCCTTGGGCAGGAGCCGCAAGGGTTCGAGTACTGGGACTGCATCTTCAAAAAAAAATCAAGACAATAACGACAATGCAACAGCACGATTTTAAATGAGTCAAATCATTTAAATAAAAATATTAACAAATCATTTAAATAAAAATATTAACAGACAGTTTCTCCCCAGCTGTTATCAAGCAACACAACCATCCTACCAGCAACTAGAGACCAGTCCTGAGATTGGAGGAACAGCACCTCATATTTGGCTTGGGCAGCTTACAGCCCAGCGGTATGAACATTGACTTCTCTAACTTCAGATAGCCCTTGCTTTCCCTCTCTCCCCATCCCCTCCCCTTCCCAGTTCTCCCACCGGTCTAATTGTCTCCGACTACATTTTATCTCGATGTCCCGCCCACTCCCGACATCAGTCTGAAGAAGGCTCTCGACCTGAAATGTCACCCATTCCTTCCCTCCAGAGATGCTGCTTGTGTTACTCCAGCATTTTGTCTACCTCCGACAGTCAATACCGACTCGATGGACCAAATGGCCTCCAATGTTGCAAGTGGTACATTATATCAAATGGGTCAATTATAAATGTGAATGGGCCCCACAGGTGGAACAGTCAGGTTCACTGTACCCGACAGCACTGGTAGGATTTGAAAAATAAATGCAAAAAACATTGGTATCGATTAGGAGACACCAAATATCTGCAGGTAGTTGATTGGAAGGTGAGCAATGCTGTTCTTTATTGCTTTCTAAATGGGAGTAAGTGTACGGGGTGAAGGAATTGGAGGCAAATCCAGTTCTCTGTATTTGTGTATAGTTTCATTTGGTTTAGAGATACAGCGTGGAAACAGGCCAAACAGCAATCCCCCGAACACTAGCACTATTCTACATACTGGGGACAATTTTTTACATTTTTTTAAAAAACAGAAGCCAATTAAACTACAACCTGTATGTCTTTTGGAGTGTGGGAGAAAACCAGGGAAAACCCGAGAGGTCACGGGGACTCCGTACAGACAGCACCCGTAGTCAGGACCAAACCCGGGTCCCTGGCACGGTGAGGCAGCAACACTACCGCTGCTAGATAGGCACACGGTTATGCATGGTAAAGATGGATTATAGATCACGTACAGACAGAGGAGATTAGTTAACTTGGCGTCATGTATAGCATTGAAATTGTTCTCATCTGCATTTAACGTGGGGGAAGACATGGATGTTGGGGAACTAGGGGAAGTCGATAGAGATGTCTTGAAGAGAATCCACATGATAGAAAAGGAAGGTAGACAAAAATGCTGGAGAAACTCAGCAGGTGAGGCAGCATCTATGGAGTGAAGGAAAAGGCAATGTTTCGGGTCAAGACCAGTCTTCAGACTGATGGCGTGCTTTAGAGATACAGCGTGGAAACAGGCCCTTCAGCCCACCCAGTCTGCGCCGCCCAGTGGTCACCCTGTGCACTATTCTACACAATAGCACAATTATTTATTTATTTTAACCAAAGCAAATAATTATTACAAATCTGTACGCCTTTGGAGTGTGGGAGGAAACCGGAGCACCTGGAGAAAACCCACGCAGTCACAAGGAGAACTCCGTACAGACAGCACCCGTGGTCAGGATGGAACCTGGGTCTCTGGTGCTGCAAGGTAGCAAATCAGGAAAAGGCCATACTACCCTTCAGCCTGCCTCATATTTCAGTAAGATTACCAATTATTTGGGTTTGGCTTTCAATAGTCAATAGACAATAGGTGCAGGAGTAGGCCATTCGGCCCTTCGAGCCAGCACCGCCATTCAATGTGATCATGCCTGATCACCCCCAATCAGTACCCCGTTCCTGTCTTCACCCATATTCCCTGACTCTGCTATCTTTACGTACCCTATCTACCTCTCTCTTGAAAGTACCCAGAGAACCGGCCTCTACCGCCCTCTGAGGCAGAGAATTCCACAAACTCACGACACTGTGTGAAAAAGTGTTTCCTCGTCTCTGTTCTAAATGGCTTACCCCTTATTCTTAAACAGTGGCCCCTGGTTCTGGACTCCCCCAACATGGGGAACATGTTTCCTGCCTCTAGCGTGTCCAAACCCTTAATAATATTATGTTTCAAAAAGATCCCCTCTCACGTTCCCGCCTGTTTCTATTAACTTCTGTGGTCCAAAAATCAATCTTGTCTCAGCCATGGATATATTCAATGATTCAGTTTCCACCGCTCTCTGGGATCGTTTCACAACCTCCTCCATCTCCACCAGTTTCCGACACATGCTCAGCGCGTCTGTGTCACTTTGCACAAAAATCCTTTCACAAGTTTTGAAGAAAACAACATAAATTGCAGGCAATGTAATTGTCGACATCTGACGCAGACAATACTGACCTTGCTTTCTTTTCTACTTGGCCGAGTAAATTTTTGTAAGTGGCAATCTCTTGCTCAAGCTGTGTCTTTACGTTTAATAGCTCCTGAAATTCATTTGTGTGACGGACAATCTTTTTTTCCAGCACTTTACTGCACTCTCTTTGTCTGTATATATCTTTGTCCTTTTCAATCAGCGAGTTCTTCATTAGTTCATCCTTTGAGAGAACAAGGTTTTCAAATACACCAGTTGTGAACATGTTAAAACAGCCAAGGTGGACAAAAATGCTGGAGAAACTCAGCAGGTGAGGCAGCATCTATGGAGCGAAGGAAATGGGCGACGTTTCGGGTCGAGACCCTCGTGTCTTGAAGGAATAGGCTTGAGTCTTGAAGGAAACGTCGCCCACTTCCTTCTCTCCATCGATGCTGCCTCACCCGCTGAGTTTCTCCAGCATTTTTGTCTACCTTCGATTTTCCAGCATCTGCAGTTCCTTCTTAAACATGTTAAAACAGCCATGTGATTACCACAATTTATGGAACTCAGCATTAAAAACATGACATTCATTTCACTCAACTGTTTAATTTAACTCTTAAGAGAGTATAGCTCATCCACCTCGCTTACTTACAAGTGCAGGAAGGAACTGCAGATGCTGGTCTTTACCAAAGATAGACACAAATGCTGGAATAACTCTGCAGGACAAGCCATCTCTGGATAAAAAGAACAGGTGATGTTTTGGGTTGGAATCCTTCCTCAGGCTGAACGTAGATGTGGGGGCGGAAGAAATAAACTGAGCAAAGGCCTGAACAAGTCAGGGCCGGCAACAGGTGACCTCAGGAAGGGTGGAGCCCACAATGGCCCATTGTTGGCTGGGGAAGGTGTGATAACAAGCATGCGTCTAGTGGACTAGCATGGAGGGAAGGGAATGCAGGAGTTATTTGAAATTGGAGGAATCAACCTTCACAAGCTGCCCAAGCGAAACACGAGGTGATGCCCCATGGCTAGGTGGTATATGGACAGATCGTAAGCTTAAAAGCAAAAATTACTTGTGTTTTATAGTCCATTTAAAGTAGCAAAGGAACTCCAGAATGCTCTAGGCGAGTATCATTAAACACTGCATCAAATTTAACACTGCATCAAAAACTTTGTCAATAAAGTAGCTTTGAAGATACTATTTGTGAAGCTGAGGGAGTGGTTGAGCATGCTAGGCCTTTAATTTGTGGAGCACAGGTGGTGGGTGTAAGGAACGAGCTGTCAGAGGAGGTAGTTGAGACATGTACTAGCACAATATTTTGTCCAAGTACATGTATAGGAAAGGTTTAGAAGGATAAGGCATGTTGGTGGGGGATTGGAAATGGGGCATCTTGGGCCGATAGGACTGTTACCATTCTATATGACATGAAGTCGGGCTTCCACCTAAGTGTAAGAAAATAACATACATATACACACACACACATATATACACATATACACACACACACACACACACACACACACACACACACACACACACACACACACACACACACACACACACACACACACACACACACACACACACACACACACACACACACACACACACACACCACACACACACACACCATACATACACACACACACACACACAATATATATACATATACACATACATATAATTAAAATAAAAGGAAGATGCTTACTTTTAATTTTAGCTCATTCACCTCCTTGCGATAGCATTCAAGTTCCTTCTTGGCATTTTCCAATGCTTTGGAATTTGTCTCCTCAAACTGTAAAAGTGATTAAAGTAATTTAGACATATGTGGCTGGAAGGCAGAAATTGTTTTTAAAACATGGGGGGGGGGGGGCACAATAAGGCCTGACAACTAGGACAAGGGGTCAGCAACCTATGGTTTCCTTAACAATCCTATATGTTTCAATAAGACCCCCTCATCCTTCTAAATTCCAGAGTGTACAAGCCCAGCCGCTCCATTCTATCAACATATGACAGTCCGCCATCCCGGCAATTAACCTGGTGAACCTACGCTGCACTCCCTCAATAGCAAGAATGTCCTTCCTCAAATTTGGAGACCAAAACTGCACACAATACTCCAGATGTGGTAATTTTATAGATATACCTTCTGCTTATATTTGTCCATATCTTCTTTATTTCTCTTGGCAAGCTGTTCATACTCAGCATGAATCTCTTTAAGAGCTTGTTCTAGATCTGCTCTATGTGTGTCGCCCTGTTCAAGGTTTTGTATGTGGTCCACCTTCTTCTGCCAATAAACGCGTTCCTGTAAAAGGAGGAAGTGCCATAAAGGCTACTTAGCATATCACAGAACTCATCAACCAATTTTAATTACAATCACAGTAGACTCTCAGTCTGAAGAAGGATCTCGACCCAAAACATCTGTCCAGAGACGCTGCCTGTCTTGCTGAGTTACTACAGCATTGTGTCTATCTTAGATATTTATTTAACCTTATATCACCCAGCCTATCTTCATTGACTTATCATAATATGGGATGACAGTGGCGCAGCAGTAGAGTTGCTGCCATAGAGCGCCAGAGACCAGGGTTTGATCCCGACTACAGGTGAAGTCTGTACGGAGTTAATATGTTTTCCCTATGACCGCGTGGATTTTCTCCGGGTGCTCCCGTTTCCTCTCACATTCCAAAGATGTGCAGGTTAATTAGCTTCTGTTAATTAGGTGTGGGATAGAACTAGTGTGTCACTTTCTGCCAATTCGCTGATTGGCGCTTTCGTATCACGGAAACTCATGTGATCACGAAACAAAGGGCTCGTTTCCACACTGGATCCGGAAACTAAACCAGACTAAGGTCTTTGACAGCCATCTAAACTGGAGAGTCATCCTATTTATCATTTTCTGCAATATTAAAAAAATCCAGTTTCTGCTTAAAAAATGTAATTTCTTTGGGCTCGATAGAATTATATAAAATTATGAGAGGCATAGATAGGACGATCAGAACCACGTTTTCCCAGGTGGAAGTGTCTGGAGGAAGGGTTTGGAAGAAGGGTCTCGACCTGAAACGTCGCCTACTCCTTTTCTCCATAGATGCTGCCTCACCCGCTGAGTTTCACCAGCATTTTTTTTGTCTACTTTTGATTTTTCCAGCATCTGCAGTTTCTTCTTAAGACTGGAGGAGATAGCTTTAAGGTGAAAAAGGCAATATGTTTGGGGCAAGTTTTTTTTTGCACAGAGATTTGTGTTGCACTAAGTTTATATTTGGCACAAACAGATAACTTAAAAACACAAAGAGACAGCAGGTGTTGGGGCCAAAACAAAAAAAGTCTGGTGTAATATAATTAAACATATAAAATTATAAAAGGACTGGACAAGCTAGATGCAGGAAAAATGTTCCCAATTTTGGGCGAGTCCAGAACCAGGGGCCACCGTCTTAGAATAAAGAGGAAGCCATTTAAGACTGAGGTGAGAAAAAAACTTTTTCACCCAGAGAGTTGTGAATTTGTGGAATTCCCTACCACAGAGGGTAGTGGAGGCCAAGTCACTGGATGGATTTAAGAGAGAGTTAGATAGAGCTTTAGGGGCTAGTGGAATCAAGGGATATGGGGAAAAGGTAGGCAGGGGTTATTGATTGGAGACAATCAGCCATGATCACAATGAATGGCGGTGCTGGCTCGAAGGGCTGAATGACCTCCTCCTGCACCTATTTTCTATGTTTCTGTTTCTATGAACTCAGCAGGTTAGGCGGCATCTTGGAGGGAAATTACTTTTTGCATCAGGACCCTTCTGCAGACTGTCCATTTTACTCCAAGGAAGCTGCTGAACAACACTTTGTTAGTGACTATATAATATATTTTACTTTGTCTTTAGTATAAACTTCTTGTGAATGAAACATAAACCAAAGGAATAGTTAGATCTCAAGCTGGGTGCTGAGCAGCCAGGTTGTTGTCTCTGCGTCAATGTCTGCCAGGCCCTGAGCTCCATTTGGAGGGTGGTAGAGCGGGCACCCAGAGGTAACAGGGTTGGCTGTCTGTTGTTCTGCTCCGCATTCACAGGCTGGGCTCTGGCGGAGTGCCCATCTCCACACGCTGGCGTTGAAACGTCCAACTCCAGTACCAAGTCTGTTGAGCTTCACCCATGCTCCTCTAGGGAGGTCAGACCCTGGACAGCTTTTATCCGGTTAGCTTAAAAACACTGAGGAACAATTTGAAAAATCTTTATAAAAATATAAAATCCCAATATCACGTGGTTCCCAATTGTTTTTACTGAGGGTAAAGCATTATACAAATCAGAATTGTACAACTCCACGACCATGTCTTATTTTTGTCTACCTACAATTCACAAAAAGGTCCTTTCAAAATGCAGCCGGTTGAACAACATTCTAAAGGGTCTGTCCCACTGTACGAGCAAATTCAAGAGTTCTCCCGAGTTTTCCCCGATTCGAACTCAGAGAATTACGGTCATAACCGCTTGTCGGTACCTGGGGGCTCTCGTGGACATTTTTGAACATGTTGAAAAATCTTCACGAGTCTTCATGAGCTTACCGCGTTTCCCGTGTAACGCTAACGGCAGGTACGAGCCGCTAAGCGATGTCCAGAGCTCTGACGTACCCGCTACGTACATTCTGCGTGCTTACCAAGAGTTTGATTTTTTTTTAAACTCGGGAGAGCTCTTGAATTAGGTCGTACAGTGGGACAGGCCTTTTAACGGTACTCACTTGATCACGTATGTCTTCCAGTTGCGCGAGTTGTATTTCCATAAGTTTCACCTTACGTTGAAGTTTATCTGCTGCCACGTTGGTCTCATCGGTTTTCTGAAAGTACAATTTTATAGTATCAGTTCAACTAGAAAAAAGACAAAAACAGAAACAGCGCCTGAGTTAATTGACGACTTCGGAAAATAAACTATTCAGAAATTGAGATTGATTATAGACACAAACAATTCCGAGAAATTCTCCCAGGTGGCACACTGCTAAAAATGTAATCTAACATCAGTCCTTTTATGAGGCCCACAGGAGCCGTTGGAAGTGAAGGAGGGGGAGGAGCGACACCCGACCGGTAGGTTTTAAAATCTAGCGCGGGGGCTTGCTTTTCCAGAGGCCCACAGGAGCCGTTGGAAGTGAAGGAGGGGGAGGAGCGGACACCGACCGGTAGGTTGTTTAAAATCTAGCGCGCGGGGCTTGCTTTTCCAGAGGCCCACAGGAGCCGTTGGAAGTGAAGGAGGGGGAGGAGCGACACACCCGACCGGTAGGTTTAAAATCTAGCGCGGGGGCTTGCTTTTCCAGAGGCCCACAGGAGCCGTTGGAAGTGAAGGAGGGGGAGGAGCGACACCCGACCGGTAGGTTTAAAATCTAGCGCGGGGCTTGTGTTTCCAGAGGCCCACAGGAGCCGTTGGAAGTGAAGGAGGGGGAGGAGCGACACCCGACCGGTAGGTTTAAAATCTAGCGCGGGGCTTGTGTTTCCAGAGGCTTACCCAAATCCATAACGTTCCATTTGGAGGTGGGTTTTTTTTGGGGTTTTTTTTTGAGGAAGCCGCTGATTGGTGGAAGAGGACCGAGGAAGCAGCTGATTGGGTGCAACCCCGGGTTTACTATTTTACATTTCTGCCTTCTGGGAGTGAGGGATTCTGGGAGTGAGGGATTTAGTATTTAGTAGTAAAGTTTAAAGGATAAGTTTTTGTGTTTTTTTTTTTTTGTTAATTTTGGGAGTAAGGTATGGCAGTAGAGATTGGCCCCGTGGTTTGTTCAGCCTGCAACATGTGGGAGATCAGGGAGATGGTCGGTGTCCCTGGTGACTACGTTTGCAGGAAGTGTGTCCAGCTGCAGCTCCTGGCAGATCGCATTGAACGATTGGAACTGCGGCTGGATTCATACTGGAGCATCCACGATGCGGAGAAAGTCGTGGATAGCACGTACAGTGAGTTGGTCACACCGCAGGCAAAAGGTAGGAGGACAAGAAGGGAACGGGTGGCCAATAGCCAGCAAAGCAGTAGGCAGGTAGTGCAGGAGTCCCTGCGGTCATCTCCCTCCTAAACAGGTATACCATTTTGGATACTGTTGAGGGAGATGGCTCATCAGGGGAATGCAGCAGCAGCAGGTTCATGGCACCATGGGTGGCTCTGCAGCACATGAGGGGGGAAAAAGAGGGGAAGGGCAATAGTAATAGGGGATTCAATTGTCAGGGGGAATAGATAGGCGTTTCTGCGGCCGCAAACGAGACTCCAGGATGGTATGTTGCCTCCCTGGTGCAAAGGTCAGGGATGTCACTGAACGGCTGCAGAACATTCTGGAGGGGGAGGGGGTGAACAGCCAGTTGTCGTGGTGCATGTTGGCACCAACGATATAGGTAAAAAAAGGGATGAGGTCCTACAAGGTGAATTTAGGGAGCTAGGAGATAAACTTAAAAGTAGGACCTCAAAGGTAGTAATCTCCGGATTACTACCAGTACCACGGGCCAGTCAGAGTAGAAATAGGAGGATAATGCAAATGAATACGTGGCTTGAAAAGTGGTGCAAGGGGGAGGGATTCAAATTTTTAGGGCACTGGGACCAGTTTCTGGGGGAGGTGGGACCGGTACAAACAGGACGGTTTGCACTTGGAATGGAATGGAACCAATGTTCTTGGGGGGAGTGTTTGCTAGTGCTGTCGGGGAGGATTTAAACTAATGTGGCAGGGGGATGGGTACAAGAGCAGAGAGGCAGGAGGGTGTAAAATGAGGGTAGAAGCATTAGGTAGCAAGGTGAAAGGTAAAAGTGGCAGGCAGACAAAACCAGGGCAAAAATCAAAAAGGGCCACTTTTCAGCAAAATTGTATAAGGGGTAAATGCGTTGTAAAGACAAGCCTGAAGGCTTTGTGTCTCAATGCAAGGGAGTATTCGTAATAAGGTGGACGAGTTGAACGTGCAGATAGATATTAATGATTATGATATAGTTGGGATCACGGAGACATGGCTCCAGGGTGACGTAGGCTGGGAGCTGAACATCCAGGGATATTCAATATTCAGAAGGGATAGAGAGAAAGGAAAAGGAGGTGGGGGGGTAGCGTTGCTGGTTAGAGAGGAGATTAAAGCAATGGAAAGGAAGGACATTAGCTTGGAGGATGTGGAATCGGTATGGGTAGAGCTACAAAAACACTAAGGGGCAGAAAACGCTGGTGGGTGTTGTGTACAGGCCACCTAACAGTAGCAGAGAAGTTGGGGATGGTATCAAACAGGAAATTAGAAATGCGTGCGACAAAGGCAAAACAGTTATAATGGGTGACTTCAATCTACATATAGATTGGGTTAATCAAATTGGCAGGGTGCTGAGGAAGAGGATTTTTGGAATGTATGCGGGATAGTTATCTAAATCAACATGTACAGGAACCAACGAGAGAGCAGGCTATTTTAGACTGGGTTTTGAGTAATGAGGAAGGGGTAATTAGCCGTCTTGTTGTACGTGCCCCCTTGGGCAAGAGTGACCATAATATGGTTGAGTTCTTCATTAGGATGGAGAGTGACATTGTTAATTCAGAAACAATGGTTCTGAACTTAAAGAAAGGTAACTTTGAGGGTATGAGACGTGAATTGGCCAAGATTGACTGGCAATTAATTCTAAAAGGGTTGACGGTGGATATACAATGGAAGACATTTAAAGACTGCATGGATGAACTACAAAAATTGTTCATCCCAGTTTGGCAAAAGAATAAATCGGGGAAGGTAGTGCATCCGTGGATAACAAGGGAAATCAGGGATAGTATCAAAGCAAAGGATGATGCGTACAAAGTAGCCAGAAAAAAAGCAGCATACCAGAGGACTGGGAGAAATTCAGAGACCAGCAGAGGAGGACAAAGGGCTTAATTAGGAAAGGAAAAAATAGATTATGAAAGAAAACTGGCAGGGAACATAAAAACTGACTGCAAAAGTTTTTATAGATATGTGAAGAGAAAGAGGTTAGTTAAAACAAATGTAGGTCCCTTGCAGTCAGAAACAGGTGAGTTGATCCATGGGGAACAAGGATATGGCGGACCAATTGAATAACTACTTTGGTTCCGTCTTCACTAAGGAAGACATAAATAATCTGCCTGAAATAGCAGGGGACTGTGGGTCAAAGGAGGAATTGAGTGAAATCCAGGTCAGTCGGGAAGTGGTGTTGGGTAAATTGAATAGATTAAAGGCCGATAAATCCCCAGGGCCAGATAGGCTGCATCCCAGAGTACTTAAGGAAGTAGCTCAGGAAATAGTGGATGCATTAGTGATAATCTTTCAAAACTCTTTAGATTCTGGAGTAGTTCCTGAGGATTGGCGGGTAGCAATGTAATCCCTCTTTTTAAGAAGGGAGGGAGAGAGAAAACGGGGGAATTACAGACCAGTTAGTCTAACATCGGTAGTGGGGGGAAACTACTAGAGTCAGTTATTAAAGATGGGATAGCAGCACATTTGGAAAGTGGTGAAATCATTGGACAAAGTCAGCATGGATTTACAAAAGGTAAATCATGTCTGACGAATCTCGTGGAATTTTTCGAGGATGTAACTAGTAGCGTGGATAAGGGAGAACCAGTGGATGTGGTATATCTGGACTTCCAGAAGGCTTTCGACAAGGTCCCACATAAGAGATTAGTATACAAACTTAAAGCATACGGTATTAGGGGTTCAGTATTGATGTGGATAGAGAACTGGCTGGCAAACAGGAAGCAAAGAGTAGGAGTAAACGGGTCCTTTTCACAATGGCAGGCAGTAACTAGTGGGGTACCGCAGGGCTCAGTGCTGGGACCCCAGCTATTTACAATATATATTAATGATCTGGATGAGGGAATTGAAGGCAATATCTCCAAGTTTGCGGATGACCACTAAGCTGGGGGGCAGTGTTCGCTGTGAGGAGGATGCTAGGAGACTGCAAGGTGACTTGGATAGGCTGGGTGAGTGGGCAAATGTTTGGCAGATGCAGTATAATGTGGATAAATGTGAGGTTATCCACTTTGGTGGCAAAAAAACAGGAAAGCAGACTATTATTTAAATGGTGGCGATTAGGAAAAGGGGAGATGCAGCGAGACCTGGGTGTCATGGTACACACAGTCATTGAAAGTAGGCATGCAGGTGCAGCAGGCAGTGAAAAAAAAAGCGAATGGTATGTTAGCTTTCATAGCAAAAGGATTTGAGTACAGGAGCAGGGAGGTTCTACTTCAGTTTGTACAGGGTCTTGGTGAGACCACACCTGGAGTATTGCGTGCAGTTTTGGTCTCCAAATCTGAGGAAGGACATTATTGCCATAGAGGGAGTGCAGAGAAGGTTCACCAGACTGATTCCTGGGATGTCAGGACTGTCTTATGAAGAAGACTGGATAGACTCGGTTTATACTCTCTGGAATTTAGGAGATTAAGAGGGGATCTTATAGAAACTTACAAAATTCTTAAGGGGTTGGACAGGCTAGATGCAGGAAGATTGTTCCCGATGTTGGGGAAGTCCAGGACAAGGGGTCACAGCTTAAGGATAAGGGGGAAATCCTTTAAGACCGAGATGAGAAAGACTTTCTTCACACAGAGAGTGGTGAGTCTCTGGAACTCTCTGCCACAGAGGGTAGTTGAGGCCAGTTCATTGGCTTATATTTAAGAGTGAGTTGGATGTGGCCCTTGTGGCTAAGGGGATCAGAGGGTATGGAGAGAAGGCAGGTACGGGATACTGAGTTGGATGATCAGCCATGATCATATTGAATGGCGGTGCAGGCTCGAAGGGCTGAATGGCCTACTCCTGCACCTAATTTCTATGTTTCTATGTCTATAAAAACAGTTTAACCATATAACGATATAACAATTACAGCACGGAAACAGACCCTCTCGGCCCTTCCAGTCCGTGCCGACCATTTGTTTTCCCCTAGTCCCATCTACCTGCACTCAGACCATACCGCTCCATTCCCTTCACGTCCATATACCTATCCACTTTACTCTTAAATGTTAAAATCGATCCTGCCTCCACCACTTCTGCTGGAAGCTCATTCCACACAGCCACCACCCTCTGAGTAAAGAAGTTCCCTCTCACGTTACCCCGAAAATTCTGTCCCTTAATTCTCATGTCATGTCCTCTTGTTTGAATCTTCCCTACCCTCAATGGGAAAAACGTATCCACGTTAACTCTGTCTATCCCTTTCATCATTTTAAATACCTCAATCAAGTCCCCCCTTAACCTTCTGCGCTCCAAAGAATAAAGACCTAACTTGTTCAACCTTTCTCTGTAACATAGTTGCTGGAACCCTGGCAACATTCTAGTAAATCTCCTCTGTACTCTCTCTATTTTGTTGACATCCTTCCTATAACTAGGCGACCAAAGTACAACACTCGATCAAAAGTCATTTGCCAAGGTGTGGGCTACACAGACTGTAACAGGCTAAAGAAAGCACTACTTAAAGGACCTATCCCACTTATGCAATTTCGGTAACTGCCGGCACCCGTCGAAAATTTACGATTTTTTCGGTAACTGCCGGCACCCGTCGAAAAGACCTGCTGCGACTATTACCGGTGCCCGCAAGTCGCTGAAAAAATTGCATAAGTGGGACAGGCCTTTAAGGGAGCCTCTTCTTGATTTGTGGCCATTGAGTGTTATGCTTGGATCCTGCAGCATGGATACCAAAAGATTTGTGCAGTTTGCTTTCCCTTTTCTCTCGACCTTGACATAATCCTCATTTCCCCAAATCAATCACCTCTTTCTTTGATACCCTAATCCAATTGCATCTTCTCTAAACTATTCCACCCTTTCTGGCCTGTCCCCATCCTGTTTCTGACCCATCTTGCCCATTCCAATTGCATCCATGATTCTCCTATACTAACTTAATCTGTCCCCAAACCTATTTCCTGAATACTATTAGCCTCTTCTACTAATCAACTAAAGATGCAGTATGCTGGTAGTCGAGGAACCCATGAACCCATGAACAATAGACAATAGGTGCAGGAGTAGGCCGTTTGGCCATTTGGGCCAACACCACCATTTAATGTGATCATGGCTGATCATCCCCAATCAGTACCCCGTTCCTGCCTTCTCCCCATATCCCCTGACTCTGCTATCTTCAAGAGCCCTATCTAGCTCTCTTGAAAGCATCCAGAGAACCAGCCTCCACCGCCCTGTGAGGCAGAGAATGCCACAGTCTCACAACTTTCTGTGAGAAAAAGTGTTTCCTCATCTCTGTTCTAAATGGCTTAAACCTTATTCTTAAATTGTGGCCCCTGGTTCTGGACTCCCTCAACATCAGGAACATATGGAAAGCTGAATCTGACAGCACTGGAAGTGTGTTTGCACATGGTGAGTAATTCAATTCCACAAGTTGTAGATAACACACTCATTTATACTCAGACTTCATTACCACAATTTCCTCAACTATCTGGGACTACCTGACACTATCTGTGTGGAAATACTTGCCACTAGGGTTGTTTTTAAATATCTCCCCTCTCATCTTAACTTATGCCCTCTAGTTTAAAACATCCCCACAATACTATCAATAATGTCCCTCATGGGATTCACTAACTTCTAGAAGATCATCGATCAGCTTCAAATGTTCCAATAAGAATAAATCCAGCCTTTCCAATATAAAGGACAAAATGCTGTAGTAA
The DNA here is from genome assembly GCA_035221665.1 of Okamejei kenojei. Taxonomy (NCBI): domain Eukaryota; kingdom Metazoa; phylum Chordata; class Chondrichthyes; order Rajiformes; family Rajidae; genus Okamejei; species Okamejei kenojei. The sequence continues at coordinate 1,917,985 of CM069137.1, forward strand.
CGCAATGGGTCAGGCAGAATCTGTGGAGAACGTGGATAGGTGACGTTTCACAGAGTGCTGGAGTAACTCAGCGGGTCAGGCAGCATCTGTGGAGAACGTGGATAGGTGACGTTTTGGGCTGGGACCCTTCTTCAGACTGATTGTTGTGGATAAAGCTGGAAGAGAGGGGGGCAGCACAAAGTGTAGCAGGCAATAGGTTGATACAGATGTATGTTTTTTCTTGTTTGTAAACCAGTATCTGCAGTTCCCCAAACCTACCTTTCCAACCGAACCTTCTAGGTAAAGCTTTCCATTCCATGCAACATCCTGGTGAATCTCTTTATACTATTATGTAACAAATCCTTCCTGCAAGGTGGAGAACTGCTCACTAAATGCTAAGTGCAGCCAATTACCATTTTGTACAGCTGCAACATAACATCCATCATACATTGTGATGACACTCCAGCAAACTGTCAGATTACTGGGACTGGAGGCATTTCTCCAGGGGAGTTTTAGTTGTTCTGTGGAGTGCAATTTGATCTTGGGACAAGAACAATCCATCCACTTGTCCCCCTGAGTTACTCCAGCTTTCTGTGTTTCACTTAGTCAGCCCTATTGTGGCAAAAGATGCAGTCTAAAGCAAGGATTCATGATCTCCAAGGTATTGAAGGCCGTTTGAAAAGACCACTTAACCCTCCCCTGCAAAACATCTGTCAAAGTGCACCAGTGGTGGGACAGCAAATGACAGGTCATACAAAGGAAATACACAAAGTGCTGGAGCAACACAGGATGTCAGGCAGCATCTCTGGAGAATATGGATTGGTGGCATTTCAAGTCGGAACCCTGCTTCAGTCTGAAGAAGGGACACGCTGGAGGCAGGAAACATGCTCCCAATGTTGGGGGAGTCCAGAAACAGGGACCAAAGTTTTAGATTTAGAAAGGAGATGAGGAAAAACGTTTTCACGCAGAGAGTTATGAGTCTATGGAATTCTCTGCCTTGGTGGAGGCTGGTTCTCTGGATGCTTTCAAGAGAGAGTTAGATAGAGCTCTTAGGGCTAGCGGAGTTAAGGGATATGGAGGGAAGGCAGGAACGGGGTACTGATTGTGGATGATCAGCCATGCAGTTTCTTTTCTCTATCTCAGGTAATACAAAAGTGAACAAATGATGCCAGTATGATTATTTAATATACTAGATGAATAAATTAGACTTAGATATTAATCTGCAATGTTCCATTTAAAGTAAATAAATGGGAGATGATCAGCACAGAGGGAATAAGATGACTGAGAGCTAGATAGGGCTCTTATAGCGGAGTCAGGGGATATAGGGAGAAGGCAGGAACGTGGTACTGATTGGGGATGATCAGCCATGATCACATTGAATGGCGGTGTTGGCTCGAAGGGCTGAAATGGCCTACTCCTGCACCTATTGTCTATTGACTGGGCGGACAGTTTTTGTTGCTCAAGGCACAGGGCCACTGCAAGCATTTATATGGATCATTCCCAGTGTTCTTGGAAAGATAGCAAGCTAACATCCTGATTTGCTGCAGTCCTCGTGAAGGAGTTACTCATCTTCCAGCCAAGGAAGTTCCAGGAATACGATGTCGCGACAATGCAGGAAGAGGGATGAATTTTCCAATCATGGTGGAATTTGACTAGGTGTACTTACTGGGTGTGTAGCTAACGTCCCAGATGGAAGAATTCCACATTTGGCAGGTACCTCCAAACAAAACCCTGAAGAGATACAGGCATGTATGGTACAGAGGTAAATACAGCATTCCTAGGTCCTCCTTATTCCAAGTGGTATTAAGTTTTCCTTGCTGAAGCTGCAGTTATCCAGACAAGTAATATTCTTGTGTAGGAAGGAACTGTAGATGCTGGTTTACACTGAAGATAGACACAAAGATCTGTAGGAACTCTGCGGGTCAGATAGCATCTCTGGAGAAAAGGAATACAGTGCCCTCCATTATGTTTGGGACAAAGACCCATCATTTATTTATTTGCCTCAGGACTCCACAATTTGAGATTTGTAATAGAAAAAAAAAAATCACACGTGGTTAAAGTACACATTATCAGATTTTAATAAAGGCCATTTTTATACATTTTGGTTTCACTATATAGAAATTACAGTAAAATCTGACAATGTGCACTTTAACCACATGTGATCTTTTTCTATGACAAATTGTGGAGTACAGAGGAAAATACATAACTGATGGGTCTTTGTCCCAAACATTATGGAGGGCACTGTAGGTGTCGTTTCGGTTTGATAGCCTTCTTCTGTCTGAAATGACACCTCTTCTCCGGAGATGCTGGCTGACCCGCTGAGTTACTCCAGCTTTTGGTGTCCAGCTTCCAAGTAATATTCTTGACAGGTCATGAAGATGATGGGAAGACTTTGGGGAAATCTAGTCATTCACCACAGCATAAGCAGTCTCTGATTGTCATAGACTAGTAGAATCAGAGAGCTTAGAAACAGGTAGTTTAGCCTACCGTGTCTGTACCTATCGATATTAAAACCAGTTCTCTGTAACTGGTGCAAAGCCTTCTACACCAAAATGTTTCAAGGGATCATCCAATTACTTGTTAAAGCCCTATCCCACGGTACGAGTTCATTCCAAGAGCTCTCCCGAGTTTAAAAAAAAAAAATCAAACTCGTGGTAAGCATGGAGAATGAACGTAGCGGGTACGTCGGAACGGCAGGTACTCGGGAAGACTTGCTAACGGCAGGTAAGCACGGGAAGACTGGTGAGGATTTTTCAACATGATGAAAAATGTCCACGAGAGCCCAGAGTACCGACGAGTGGCCATTACCGTAAATCTCCGAGTTCGAATCAGGGCAAACTCGGAAAACAAATGGTCGGCACGGACTGGAAGGGCCGAGAGGGCCTGTCTCCGTGCTGTAATTGTTATATGGTTATATGGTTATATGGAAGAACTCTTGGAATGAACTCGTACCATGGGACAGGGCTATTAAAAAGCAAGAATGCTTGTGGGCTGAAGGACCTGTTGTTGTGCAGTATGTTTTCATGTTGTAAATGTGAGTGTACCTGGTGCCAGCAATTAACATTTCAACACAACTTGCCCCAAGTGAAAATCAACTTCCTCAGGACCCCTTTAAAATCAACCTTTAGATCCAACCCTCTGAGGAAAAAAACACCTTCACATCACCTATCCTACTTATGCCCCTTAGAAATGTGCTTACCTAGTGAGTCTGCTTTCACGAGCCAGGTATTCTAAACAGCCAATCGGCACAGAAACAAGTCCCTTGGCCAAACTTGTCTGTGCCTTATCTGAGCCAATCCCATTTGCATGTGTTTGGCCCATATCTCCCTAAACCTTTCCTATCCATGTACCTATCCAAATACTTATTTTTAACAAAAACATGGCATGTGTACCTGCATTTACCACTTCCTCTGGCAGCCCATTCCATATACACACCTCCCTCAGTGTGTCATCTTAAATCCGTGCCATCTAGTTTTAAAATGCAGTGACTAGTGGGGTACTGCAAGGCTTGGTGCTGGGACTGCAGCTATTTACAATATACATTAATGATTTGGATGAATGGATTAAAAGTAACATTAGCAAATTTGCAGATGACACAAAGCTGGGTGGCAGTGTGAACTGTGAGGCGAATGCTATAAGGATGCAGGGTGACTTGGACAGGTTGGGTGAGTATGCAGATGTATGGCAGATGCAGTTTAATGTGGATAAATGTGAGGTTATCCACTTTGGCGGCAACAACAGGAAGACAGATTATTATCTCAATGGTGTCAAGTTAGGAATTGGGGAAGTACAACGAGATTGGGTGTCCTTGTACATCAGTCACTGAAGGTACGCATGCAGGTGTAGCAGGCAGTATTGAAAGTTAATGGCATATTGGGCTTCATAACAAGAGGATTTGAGTATAGGAGCAAAGAGGTCCTTCTGCAGTTGTACGTGGCCCTGATGAGACCACACCTGGAGTATTGTATGCAGTTTTGGTCTCCAAATTTGAGGAAGAACTTCTTGCTATTGAGGGAGTGCAGCGTAGGTTTGCGAGGTTAATTCCAGGGATGGCTGGACTGTCATATGATGATAGAATGGAGCGACTGGGTTTGTATACACTGGAATTTAGAAGGATGAGAGGGAATATTATTTGAAACATAAGATTATTAAGGGATTAGACCTGCTAGAGGCAGGAAACATGTTCCCGATGTTGGGGGAGTCCAGAACCAGGGGCCACAGTTTAAGAATAAGGGGTAGGACATTTAGAACTGAGATGTGGAAAAAAAATTTCACCCAGAGTGTTGCGAAACTGTGGAATTCTCTGCCTCAGAAGGCAGTGGTGGCAGATTCACTGGATGCATTCAAGAGAGAGTTAGATGGAGATCTTAAAGATAGCAGTCAAGGGATATGGGGAGAAGTCAGGAACGGGGTACTGATTGTGGACGATCAGTCATGATCGCAGTGAATGGCGTTGCTGGCTCGAAGGGCCGAATGGCCTATTCCTGCACCTATTGTCTATTGATTCAGCTACCCTGGGAAAAACTGACCAACAGCATATCTATCCCCCCTTATAACTTTATATACAGGTAGTTAAGTTAGCGTTTCCAAAACACATTGGATATAACACGGTTGATGAATTAGGGATGCCTTTTTGAATAATACGAGCTGCATCGGTTACAATACAATAGAGAACCACTTAATTTGAAATTGACAAGCAGAAACGAAAGCAGTGTTGACAATACATAATAGGTCCAGGAGTAGGCCATTCGGCCCTTCGAGCCAGCACCGCCATTCAATGTGATCATGGCTGATCATCCACAATCAGTACCCCGTTCCTGCCTTCTCCCCATATCCCCCTGACTCCGCTATCTTTAAGAGCCCTATCTAGCTCTGTTGAAAGTTGAGGAAACAGACTTTCCACCCTTACACTTGTGCAAGGATACTTGTACACAATGCAACATACAATCATCAGATTTTTTCGCAGTATCAAAAATACACACTTAGCTATTAAACTTGTTTTTAAAGTTTCTGTGCAAGAAATAACTGATACTGCGAGCCCAAAACTCTCTACCCCCATTGATACAATTATGTTTAGTTTAGAGATGGTGTGGAAACAGGCCCTTTGGCCCACCGAGGCTGTGCCGACCAATCATCACCCATTCACTAGGTCAGTATGCCTTCCAGCTGAGAGAATGGAGCGACTGGGCTTGTACACTCTGGGGTTTAGAAGGATGAGAGGGGATCTTAAACAGGTTCCTGATGTTGGGGGAGTCCAGAACCAGGGGTCAGTTTAAGAACAAGGGGTAAGCCATTTAGAGCAGAGACGAGGAAACACTTTTTCTCACAGAGAGTTGTGAGTCTGTGGAATTCTCTGCTTCAGAGGGCGGTGGAGGCCGGTTCTCTGGACACTTTCAAGAGAGAGCTAGATAGGGCTCTTAAAGATAGCGGAGTCAGGGGAGGGGTCATCTACAGGGAAGAGATGAAAAAGTTTTAAAAGTTCCTCCCCCCCCCCCCTCCAACATATACACATCTAAAAAATAAAAACAAAAACATGCAACTAACGGGACATAAGAAAGAAAAGACGGACAGACTGCAGTCGAGCCGCTGCCACAAGGAGCCACCACACAAGGAGCACTTTTCTTTTGTTACAGATGGTGTTAAGTTCGAGTTCAGGTGTGTCCAAGGTCAATATCAAAGAACAGGAAGAAGTCAGGTTTTCAATTAAAGTTTTCAGATAAAGTATTCAACTCAAGTTTAAGCAATATTGGTTACATCTCTTCACCGTCAGAAATACACTGTACTATATTGAAAACTCCTCATACATGGAAATAGTTTACATTTAAAATAATATTTTGATCTTTCAAATTAATAGCAAATTATTTCTATTAGCTGCCCTGTCATAATTAAGATTTAGAGAAAATTAAATATTCATGTTGTAGCATCAAATAAAATCTCAGCCTCAGAAATGGGACAGCTAATGGCTTGCAGAAGATAAAGGCATTGTCAAATATTCATTTCCTGTGCAAAATCATTAACAAGCACAAAGTATTAAGGGATGCACTTGCCTTTCTTAAATCTTCATAATCTTTTTCTGCCTCCTTTCTTAATTGAATTTCTTTTTCCAATCTGCAAAAATAGTAAAGTTACAAAAGCAAAATACTGCAAGTGCGAGGAAATCTGAAATGAAAACAGATAAATGTGAAAATACTCCTCAAGCTATTCAGCTCTGTGGAGAAAAAGTGTTTTTGCATATCAATGACTTTTCCCCATAGTCACCAAACTGAAACCTTAACTTAGTTTCTCTCATCACCAATGCTATTTGACCTGCAAAGCATTGCCTGCTTTACGAATGTGCTTGGCTACGCATTATTTCAAATTACCAGTTAAGTTTTATTTTGATTTTTCATATCAAATAATATTAAAGCAAAGATTTTGGGCCATACAATTAATTAAGTAACACTGCCAATCGATCATCATGGTCCCTACAGTATTAAATATGACAGGACGGAGTCTGAAGAAGGGTCTCGACCCAAAACGTCACCCATTCCTTCTCTCCCGATATGCTGCCTGTCCCGCCGAGTTGTTCCATCATTTTGTGTCTACCTGGGGGTTTTGATTTTAGTACTTTCTAAAGAAAGACTCAGCAAAATAACGTATCCATATACTGCCTTCACTAAGTTTCCATTGTCCGAGCACTACGTTTACCAAAGTGAAAATCATAATCATATTTTAATAGCCAAGTATGTTTTTCAATATGAGGAATTTGAATTGCCATGCAGTCATACCAATAAAAAGCAACAAGACACACAAAATACATTTTAACATGAACATCCATCGCAGTGCCTCCTCCACATGCCTCACGGTGATGGAAGGTGAAAAATAAAGCTCAATCTCTTCCCTTCTTTGTTCTCCCGCGGTCGAGGGCCTCGAGCCTTCCGTTGACGGGACGATCTTGGCTCCCGGAGCCGGCGGTCAGGCCTATCAAGCTCCTGCATCAGGGGGGGGGGGGGAAGATGTCAGCTCCCCCGCGCCGGGCAATCAGACCCCAGATCGCGGCTAGTCACTTGCGACTTTGGAGCTTCCCGACATCACTTTCTACCCGAGACTGTGAGCTCCTCGATGTTGAAATCCGCAGGCCTCAGTTGGAGCGTCGATACGAGGCAAGGGATCGCAGGCTCCAATGGCAAGTCCACGGCCCCACGGTGGGGCTCAAAGTCAGTCTCGAGTGAGGCCTCCAGCTCCTTGATTTTAGGCCGCAGAGCTACCGGAGATACGATCCGGAAAACAATCGCATCTCCGGCAAGGTAAGAGATTGAAATAAAGTTTCCCCTGACACTCTCCCCCACATAAAACAAGCCAGAGAACATTGACACATACTTTTTAAACACACTAAAAATAACAAAAAGGACAAAAAGACAGACAGACCGTTGGCAAGGCTGCCATCGTTGACGCCGCCACCTGGTGGATATTGGCTGTGATTAGTAATACAAGAGCTTAGAGGTCATATTGAAATGCAAATAGTCCTGGCATATCAACACAACGCTGCTATTCTTCAAAACAGAACATAGCAGCATTGCAGACTTGATCTATTAATGTGGGGTCGCAAGTTCTAACTCCAGCACAGAGTTTCAACCGATTACAATGCAAAATTCGGAAGTGTAACTTTACCAGGGCCAAGCTCCACTTTGTGTGTACGTGCTACTGGTTCTGGAATGCACCTCTTCAATGAGGAATGAAGCCAGGGCGATGCCCTGGTTTAATGATCAAGGTGGAGTGAGGGCCATGACAAAGGACTCAAAGCATCTTATGGAGACACAAGGAACTGCATGTGGCAGATGAGAGTGTGCCTCACTCTGGTAATGGAGGAGGCCCAGGACAGAAGAGAATGGGAAGGGAAGTCAAACATAGAAATTAGGAGCAGGAGCAGGCCATTCGGCCCTTCGAGCCTGCACCGCCATTCAATATGATCATGGCTGATCATCCAACTCAGTATCCTGTACCTGCCTTCTCTCCATACCCCCTGATCACTTCAGCCACAAGGGCTACATCCAACTCCCTCTTACATATGGCCAACGAACTGGCCTCAACTACCTTCTGTGGCAGAGAATTCCACAGATTCACCACTCTCTGTGTGAAAAACGATTTTCTCATCTCGGTCCTAAAAGACTTCCCCCTTATCCTTAAACTGTGACCCCTTGTCCTGGACTTCCCCAACATCGGGAACAATCTTCCTGCATCTAGCCTGTCCAACCCCTTAAGAATTTTGTAAGTCTCTATGAGATCACCCCTCAATCTTCTAAATTCCAGCGAGTACAAGCCAAGTCTATCCAGTCTTTCTTCATATGGAAAGTCGTGCTCCCTCTATGGCAAGAATGTCTTTCCTCAGATTAGGAGACCAAAACTGTATGCAATACTCCAGGTGTGGCCTCACAAAGACCCTGTACAACTGCAGTAGAACCTCCCTGCTCTTGTACTCAAAGCCTTTTGCTATGAATGCCAACATACCATTCGCTTTATTTACAGCCTGCTTCACCTGCATGCCTACTTTCAATGACTGGTGTACCATGACACCCAGGTCTCGCTGCATCTCCCCTTTTCCTAATCGGTCACCATTCAAATAATAGTCTACCTTCCTGTTTTTGCCACCAAAGTGGATAACTTCACATTTATCCACATTATACTGCATCTGCCATGCATTTGCCCACTCACCCAGTCTATCCAAGTCATCCTGCAGCCTCCTACCATCCTCCTCACAGCTAACACTGCCCCCCAGCTTTGTGTCTTCCGCAAACTTCGAGATGTTGCATTTAATTCCCTCGTCCAAATCATTGATGTATATTGTAAATGGCTGGGGTCCCAGCACTGAGCCTTGCGGCACCCCACTAGTCACTGTCTGCCATCCTGAAAAGGACCCGTTCACTCCTACTCTTTGCTTCCTGTCTGCCAGCCAGTTCTCTATCCACATCAATACTGAACCACCAATACCGTGTGCTTTAAGTTTGTATACCAATCTCTTGTGTGGGACCTTGTCGAAAGCCTTCTGAAAGTCCAGATACAACACATCCACTGCTTCTCCCTTATCCACTCTACTAGTTACATCCTCAAAAAATTCAATAAGATTCGTCAGACATGATTTACCCTTCGTAAATCCATGCTGACTTTGTCCAATGATTTCACCACTTTCCAAATGCGCTGCTATCCCATCTTTAATAATTGACTCTAGCAGTTTCCCCACTACCGATGTTAGACTAACTGGTCTGTAATTCCCCGTTTTCTCTCTCCCTCCCTTTTTAAAAAGTGGGGTTACATTAGCTACCCTCCAATCCTCAGGAACTACTCCAGAATCTAAAAAGTTTTGAAAAATTATCACTAAGGCATCTGCTATTTCTGGGGCTACTTCCTTAAGTACCCTGGGATGCAGCCTATCTGGCCCTGGGGATTTATCGGCCGTTAATCCATTCAATTTACCCAACACCACTTTCCGGCTAACCTGGATTTCATTCATTTCCTCCATCTCATTTGACCCGCGATCCCCTGCTATTTTCGGCAAATTATTTATGTCTTCCTTAGTGAAGACAGAACCAAAGTAGTTATTCAATTGGTCTGCCATGTCCTTGTTCCCCATGATCAATTCACCCGTTTCTGACTGCAAGGGACCTGCATTTGTTTTAACTAATCTTTTGCGCTTCACATATTAATAAACACTTTTGCAGTCAGTTTTTATGTTTCCTGCCAGTTTTCCTTCGTACTCCATTTTCCCTTTCCTAATTAAGCCCTTTGTCCTCCTCTGTTGGTCTCTGAATTTCTCCCAGTCCTCTGGTAGGCTGCTTTTTCTGGCTAATTTGTACGCTTCATCTTTTTCTTTGATACTATCCCTGATTTCCCTCGTTATCCACGGATGCGCCACCTTCCCTGATTTATTCTTTTGCCATACTGGGATGAACAATTGTTGTAGTTCATCCATGCAGTCTTTAAATGCCTTCCATTGCATATCCACCGTCAACCCTTCAAGAATCAATTGTCAGTCGATCTTGGCCAATTCACGTCTCATACCCTCAAAGTTACCTTTCTTTAAGTTCAGGACCCGTGTTTCTGAATTAACAATGTCGCTCCCCATCCTAATAAAGAACTCAACCATATTATGGTCACTCTTGCCCAAGGGGCCACGTACAACAAGGCTGCTAACTAACCCTTCCTCATTACTCAATATCCTGTCTAGAATAGCCTGCTCTCTCGTTGGTATAACCTGCTCTCTTGTTGGTCAAGTATTTAAATGTTCAATTTATTCTGAATATAATTGATTTACTGTGGTGTGGTGTCGCTAACATATTGAAGGTATTCTTAGGATGAAGATGAGACTATATCTGTGCAAGGACTACACTCCTACTACTGAGATTATGAAAGATGCATAATCGATGCATAAAGATGCAAAGATGGCTAGTCGGGAGCTCTAACGATGCAGAGGCTCGACCAGCCCCGATGATAGCCGATCACCAGCGCGGTGGAGCCAACATCCCCCCCAATGCAGGAGCAGATCGTCCCGATGCGGAGTGCCCAAATGACACCAGCTACGGGAGTCAAGATCGTCCCATCAACGGAGGGCTCGAGGCCCCCAACCGCGGGAGAGCAAAGAAGGGAAGAGATTTGAACTTTTTTTCGCCTTCCATCAGTGAGGAATGTGGAGGAGTCACTTTGGTAGATGTTTATGTTAAAATGTGGTTTGTGAGTTCCGTTGCTTTTTATTTGTATAACTGACTTGGCAAATGAAATTCCTCGTATGCTGCAAAACATTCTTGGATAATAAAGTATTATTGTGATTGTGATTATGATAGTAGGGATCATGTTAAATAGTAGGGATTATGGAGTCAATTATAAAAGATGAAATGGCGGCTCATTTGGATAGCAGTAACATGATCGATCCGAGTCAGCATGGATTTACGAAGGGGAAATCATACTCGACTAATTCCTGACTTCTGGAATTTTTTGAGGAAGTAACTAGGAAAATGGACAAGGGAGAGCATGTGGAGTAGGGATTAACTGGTCCCTTTCAGAATGGCAGGCAGTGACTAGTGGGGTACCACAAGGCTCGGTGCTGGGACAGCAGCTATTTACAATATACATCAATGATTTAGATGAAGGGATTCAAAGTAACATGAGCAAATTTGCAGATGACACAAAGCTGGGTGGCAGTGTGAACTGTGAGGAGGATGCTTTGAGAATGCAGGGTGATTTGGACAGGTTGGGTGAGTGGGCAGATGCATGGCAGATGCAGTTTAATGTGGATAAATGTGAGGTTATCCACTTCGGTAGCAAAAACAGGAAGGCAGATTATTATCTAAATGGTGTCAAGTTGGGAAAAGGGGAAATACAACAGGATCTGGGGATCCTTGTTCATCAGTCAATGAAAGTAAGCATGCAGGTACAGCAGGCAGTGTAGAAAGCGAATGGCATGTTGGCCTTCATAACAAGGAGTTGAGCAAAGAATTCCTTCTGCAGTTGTGAAGGACCCTAGTGAGACCACACCTGCAGTATTACGTGCAGCTTTGGTCCCCTAATTTGAGGAAGGACATCCTTCCTATTGAGGGAGTGCAGAATAGGTTTACAAGGTTAATTCCCTGGATGGCGGGACTGTCATATGCTGAGAGAATGGAGCGGCTGGGCTTGTATACTCTGGAGTTTAGAACATATAAGATTTTACTTTGGAGTCACGTGATTCCGTGAAGAAGCCCCGCCAGAGTGCCGGTGCGTCATTACGTCAGACGCGTTTGGCATACCGACAGACTGGAGAGCGCAGCTCCACCAGCAGTAAGTAAAACAACCGCAGGTAAGTGTTTTAAAACGCTCTGCGGTTTACTAGGTCCCGTAAGGCTGGTTACAGGAGCCAGCAGGGACACTTCCAAAGGGAAAAAATATTAAAACAGAGAAAGTAAGGCGAGCGTCGCCTATAAAGTAAAACCTACCCGCGGGGCCGCGGTCAGCAGGCTACGCCGGCTTTGACACCCCGACTTCAGAGCCCCCGGAAGTTCAGCCAGTGGCAGCAACTCCGGTGCTTTCGAGCACTGTGGCCACTCCTGTCGGGCACCACTATCAAAACACAGCAGGATATGGACGCTGCTGTGTAATGCCCATTTTAAACATTAATTATTCACAAAATAGCCATCAAGCCTACGCTCAACCCACGGTTCACAGCCTTGCGCAGATCCTCTAATATCCAGGAAAAGACCTGGACGATGAGGCAAAAACAATCGGCCTCATCAAAATTCATTCTGAGACCAGGATGCCGCCTCAAAAACCATACCCTTTCAGAACGGGAAGGTGTAATTGAACTAGAGACGATGGTGCAGGTCAAGAACCAAACCGGGCGACCCCAGCTACACGCATCACTCTTCGGGGGTTTTGGCTAAGATCAAGTGTAGCGTCTGTGCTTATCAGTTTAATATCTTATACGTCCCTTATTTAGGAACCAAAACATTGGCATGCTCTAAATGCACACCCCAAACAGGGCCATGAGACCGAGGAATCCAGCAACCATGGAGGTACAAGTACTGGACTAGTCCAGGATATATCCTCTAGAGGTCAGTCACCGGTCGGGGGTAAGTTGCAATTGTTCTATGATACATGGTGCTGCATAACATAAGATTTATTCATACTGGACTGTATCCGGGGGTCTTGAATGGGGTTTATTTCGGAAGTACATCCACCCGTACAAAATACACCTAGTTGGGTATTGGGTTTTCAATACCAGAAACTCTACAGGTGAATGATGAAATTGGAATATTATTTCAACAAAAGGGGTAATGGAAAGGACGGCATATCAGCCTCAACAATGTGTGTCCATTATTCCCCAGGCTAAAGAACGATGGCGGGTGTCGAGTCATTCTGGACCTAACCAGACTTGACTCTTAGGTCCAGTATAAACATTTGTTAAACTGGAATTTTCAGTACTGCTAAGCAACTGGTATCAAAAGGGTGTTACATGGCAACCACAGATCTGAAAGATGCATATTATTCAGTACCAATACCATAGATACTTGACATTTAGTTGGATGAGACAGCTGTGGCAATTTAAAGTTTTGCTCAATGGGTTAACCTCAGCCCTAGGTTATTTACAAAATTGTTGAAACCAGTATCAGGGCTACTCTGCGCTCAGAGTTGCATTATAATGGCATACTTGGATGATATTTCTGATCATAGGTAAACTTAGGAAGCAGCTGAGGAATTGTGTTCAGTTACCAAACACCTGTTTGAGAGATGAGGTTCCTCACCAATCTGATTAAATCCAAATTAGTACCATCTAGAATGATTGGCTATTTGGGGTTCATCATTGATTGAACTAACATGTCAGTTACTTTGCCTACGGCCAAAACTGTAAATTATGAAGGCTATGGGAATCTGGTTGATGAACAACAACCCTCCATCCGATGAGTAACCAGTGTTATTGGTAAATTACAGGCGGGTTTTCCCTGCAGTACAGTTCGGACCTCTGCGCTATCAGAATGTGCAACGAGCTAAACAACAAGCACTAAAAGAACATGCAGGTCATTTCAATAGACCAATACAGTTGTCAGCCGAAGCTATCAGTTGCGGTGGTGGATAACTAATGTCTCACGATGTACTAGAGACATTCTGACTCAATAACCTTCAGTTTACAAACTGATGTGAGTGCTTCTGGATGGGGAGCCAAGTCTAGCTGCAGCGGCAGATGGAATGTGGAAGAGGCATTAATCCTGCAGAGGCATGGGATAAACTACGTAGAATTGCTAAGTGCATTCTATGGCCTAAAAACATTCTGCTCAACAATGCATGATTTGCATGTGCAGCTTCAGATTGACAATACCACAGCTGTTGCATATCAATCACATGGGTGGAATTAGGTCATTATTATGTGACAATCTGGCTAACCTCATCTGGCACTGGTGCATTATGAGAAACATCTGGGTCTCAGATATCTACCTGCCAGGTAGAGATAATGTGAAAGTGGCAGACACCAGGTCACGTAAATTCAATGACAACACAGAAGATGCTGAATCCAAAAGTTTCAAAATGATTGTCAGCCAGTATGGATAGCCAGACATGGATCTGTTGCATCCAGGTTAAATCACCAGTTACCTAAATACGTCTCATGGGAACCAGATCCAGGGGCAGTAGCGGTGGATGCATTCTCGCTACATTGGGGACGTACGTTTTTACGCTTTCCCCATTCTGTCTCATCAGTCAATGTCTCACCAAAATAGAGCACGACTATGCTTTAGGCGTTTGGTAGTTCCCAACTGGTCCACACAGCCATGGGTCCCATTGGTTCGGAGACTGATGACAGCCATTCATGACTATCCCCAAATGCAGCAACTTGTTGGTTCACCCTGGGACAGGAGAGAGTCACCCTTTACATGATCGTATTAATCTGTTGATTTGTATCTTCTGACCAGACTGTTCCAGGGACTCGGACTATCGAGTACGACCGTGGATGTGATTACGGTGGCCTGGAGAGATAGTACTAAAAAAACGAAATGCATCTCATATTAAGAAATGGGAGATGTTCTGTTTACAGTCAAATATATCTTATCATACTGCAGGCATACCGGATGTATTGGAGTTCCTTGCTACATTGCATTTTGACGAGCAGTTAAGCTATAGTGCCATTAATAGTGCTCGAAGTGCTTTGTCCTCCTATTTAGGGCAAGGGTCCGGACAACACTCTGTCGGATCTCATCTATTGGTGGCCCGATTCATGAGAGGTATTTTAACAAAAACCCTCCTAGACCTAGATATACGGAAATCTGGGATGTGAGTCTAGTTCTCACACTGCTTCGGCAATGGGCTCCAATTATATCTCTGCCTTTCCAGAAGTGGTCTTGTTCACGGTGCTAATGTCAGCGTAATGGGTCCAGATATTGCAAAAGTTACGACTGAACAGCATGCATTATTCTGCAGATAATATTAATAGAATATTGACTGGCCTTGAGGGGGATACGACATATTGCCTGAAGTAGATTCATATTGCCCGAGTCGAAGACGAGGGCAATATGGATCTAGTGAGGGCAATATATGTCGTATCCCCCGAAAGAGGACAGTCAATATTGTTATTATTACCCATATTAGACATCTAGAGGAAAATCTCAACATCTCAGCTCGGCGGACTTCCACGTAAAATTTAGCCAAAATGGACGCCAAAGTCTTCCTGTCTGCCGTTTGATATATCGACTCCATCAAATATTCCTACTTTGTTTTGACAAATTGCTGTTCGTTCGATGTATTGCAGTCTCATATATCCTTGAATATTGCTTACTTTCTTTTTGCCGCCGTTTCCGCGTTTCGTCACTCTCTCAAATTCCGCTCGTCGCATAGCAGATGCCATTTGCTTGTTTTGTCGAGAATAAATTCTAAATTTCCCACGCAGCGCCACATTGCCAAGTTCCCGGATGTGAGACCAGGGGAATATAAGACTATATTTACCGCTCTTTTAACACGTAAAGTCCATAGGCGTTCGCAAGAAAGGGGAATACAAGAAAATATTCCCCTGTTAACCCTGCTGGCACTCAAAACGAAGGGAATACAATTTTGTAAAAGCATAGCTCAGATGTGTGATATGGGTAATAATACGTTTTATATGTATGATCTAATCAAACAAAGCTGGCTAGGGATGGCTGGAACCAAAATAAGTTTGAAGTATACCCCATTGACCTGAGACTATGTGCAGTTATGCACTCGAGTCAATATATTAAGGTCATCAAGAGTCTCCGAGGCTCTGAAACAGCGATGCTCATCAGCCACAAAAAACCTCATACAAAGGTGGCAGTACAAACTATTTCTAGATGGCTGAAACAGATTTGCATTATGCTGGAGTGGACACTGATGTGTTTAAATCTCACTCCAGCAGGGCGGCGTCAACGTACACAGCAAAGGCGCAGGACGTGCCTTTAGACCAAATCCTCACTGCACGATGGTCCAGTGAAGGAACCTTTGTCACGATTTATGATAAACTTGTCCTCTTAATGGAAGGATTTGGGCATGCAGTTTTGGGTTCTGTTTGCGTTCTCCTTTGTAATTTCCCCTGCAAAAAGAGGGGTTATTACTGTTCTTTTATTGTTTAAGACGTTAATTGTATAATTTAAACAATGTTCAATACATTATTTGTTTATCCTGTGTCAACCGAGGCAGTGTGTTGTATGGAACTAGATCTACGGCATGAAATCACACAGTTTTGAAATCTTCACGTAGTCACTCACGTGACTCCGAAGTAAAATAGTAAGATTAAATGAGAACTTTTTTATTGTTTAAGATGTTCATTGTATAGTTTAAACAATTTTCAATACATTATTTGTTTATCCTGAATGTGTGTCGTATGGAACTATATCTATGGCATGAAATCACAGAGCTTTGAAATATTCACGGAATCACTCACGTGACTCAGTAGTAAAATAGTAAGATTAAACGAGAACTTCAGTTTGAAGTTTGATCTTTATTTTATGAGGAGTTACGATGAGGGATTACGTGCCCTCTGCTCCCGGCCCTCATAATCGCAAGGATCATCTGGTAGTTCTGGTATTCTGAGTCTTACTATATCACTTTGACTGTAGTTACTGTGATTTCACGCCGCTGCTTTGAAGTATGACGTGCAGGCGCTCTGGCGGGGCTTCTTCACGTAATCCCTCATCGAAACGCCTCATAAAATAAAGATCAAACATCTGTTTTTTTCTTTTTTTTTGGTGTGTCTTTTTGTGATTGTTTGGTAGAATTTTGTTTTATTAGGTTGTGTATGTGTTGGGGTGGGGTGGGAGAAACAGAGTCTTAGTCTCTCCCTTCGGGGGGGATGTGTGTCCCCCGTCACCGTCTGTGCTGAGGCCTAATGGCAGAGCCGTGGCGGCGGCCTGGTTCGGAGCTGCGGTGCTCCGGCGGCGGCGGCGGTCCGCAGAGCTGCGGTGCTCCAGCGGCGACGGCCTGGTTCGGAGCTGCGGAGCTCCAGCGGCGGTCCTCAGAGCTGCGGTGCTCCAGCGGCGGCCTGGTTCAGAGCTGCGGTGCTCCAGCGGCGGCGGTCCGCTTAGAGCTTCGGTGTTCCAGCGGCGGCTGTCCGTTTAGAGCTGTGGTGCTCCAGCGGCGGCGGTCCGCTTAGAGCTGTGGTGCTCCAGCGGCGGCCTGGTTCGGAGCTGCGGTGCTCCAGCTACGGTGGCGGCCTGGTTCGGAGCTGCATTGCTCCAGCGGCGGCGGCCCACAGAGCTGCGATGCTCCAGCGGCGGCGGTCCGCTTAGAGCTGCGTTGCTCTAGCGGTGGCCTGGTTTGGAGCTGCGGTGCTCCAGCGGCGGCGGCCCAGCTCAGGGCTGCGGTGCTCCAGCGGCGGCGGCAGCATGGTTCAGAGCTGTGTTGCTCCAGTGGCGGCCCACAGAGCTGCGGTGCTCCAGCGGCAGCGGTCCGCTTAGAGCTGTGGTGCTCCAGCGGCGGCCTGGTTTGGAGCAGCAGTGCTCAAGCGGTGGCGGTGGCCTGGATCGCCTCAGCACAGAGGGAGACCTAGGAGGGAGGAAGACAGGGACTTAAGACTTTTGCCTTCCACCACAGTGAGGAGGTGCCTGGTGAACTCATTGTGGTGGATGTTGGATAGGTGTTTATTGTGTGTTTTGTTTTTATTATATGTATGACTGTATGGCAACAATTTCGTTTAGACCGTAAGGTCTGAATGACAATAAAGGAATCTAATCTAATCTAATCTAATCTAATCTTGAATATAGCGGAGTCAGGGGATATGGGGAGAAGGCAGGAACGGGGTTGTGATTGGGAATGATCAGCCATGATCACATTGAATGGTGGTGCTGGCTCGAAGGGCCGAATGGCCTACTCCTGCACCTATTGTCTATTGATAAACCTTTCCCTCATGTTGATTTTGGCACCAGCTATCCAAATGCAGCGTGTCACAATGGATGTGGACTCAGCCAATCAGTCAGTTATAGTGCTAGTGATCGAAAATGAAATCTTCCATCCAATTTATTTGTTATCATTGCTCATCTCAGTGCAAATGCTTGCAGATGCTAAAAATCCAAAACCAAAATAGAGAACGCAGAAACACTCGCAGGTTAAGGATTAGGAGAGACACAGAACCGACATTTCAATTCAAGCACCCTTCAACAGTATTGGAGAAGTGAGAAAAGAACGGTGCGGTGGTAGAGTTGATGCCTGACAGAACCAGAGACCCAGGCTCAATCCATAATAGAGATGATGTTTAAACAGAGTTTGTAAGTTTCCTGTGTGACCGCATGGGTTTTCTCCGGGCGCTCTGGTTTCCGCCCATATTCCGAAGATGTACAGGTTTGTAGGTTAATTGGCTTTTGTAAATTGTGCCTAGTGTGCAGGGTAGTGCAAGTGTACGGGGATCACTGGCCGGCGCGGTCTCGGTAGACCAAAGTGCTTGTTTCCGCACGGTTTCTCTAAACTAACCTCAGCTCAAGACCCTTCTTAAAGTGGTGAACAGCTCGACAGTTACATTAGCCAAGTATGTTACACAGCATGGAAACTGGTCCCTCTGCTCAACCTGCCCATGTCGACCAAGATGCTCCATTTACACCAGTCCCACATTTGACCCATATACCTATCATCCTTTCCTATCCATGTACCTGTCCTAATATATGGAGGAAAGAACTGCAGATGCACAACATCCTCGTAAATCTTCTCTATGTCCTCACTACCTTAATGGCATCCTTCCTATCGCAGGGAAATCAAATCTGAGCACAACACTCCAAATGTAGTCTCACCATCATCTTGTACAACTGTTACATAACATCCCAACTTGCATACTCGATTCCCTGGCTGATAAAGGCCAACGTGCCAAATGCCTTCTTGACCATTGTTATCCATCTTGGACAGCCATCAAGTGGTCACAGGAGTGGAAGGCAACCTCATCTCCATTACACAGCTACATCTCTTTACCAGATAAAAGCTGTCCAGGGTCTGACCTCCCCAGAGGAGCATGGGTGAAGCTCAACAGACTTGGCACTGGGGTTGGGCATTTCAATGCCAGCATGTGGAGATGGGGACTCCGCCAGAGCCCAGCCTGTGAATGCGGAGCAGAACAACAGACAGCCAACCATGTCATGTCTGGGTGCCCGCTCTACCACCCACCAAATGGAGCTCAGGGCCTGGCAGACATTGACGCAGAGACAACAACCTGGCTGCTCAACACCCAGCTTGAGATCTAACTATTCCTTTGGTATATGTTTCATTCGCAAGAAGAAGAAGATCCATCTTTGATGCCACTTTCAGGGAATTATGTACCTGCACGTCTAGATCCCTTTGATCTCCCCTCGGAGTTTTCTCCCCTGTACAAAAGGCTTAAAACGTTGGATATATACAGGACGTTCCCCCCGACCGATGAGTGGAGAACTGAGAATATGACATGAGAATTAAGGGACAGAAGTTTCAGGGTAACGTGAGGGGGAACTTCTTTACTCAGAGGGTGGTGGCTGTGTGGAATGAGCTTCCAGCAGAAGTGGTGGAGGCAGGATCGATTTTAACATTTAAGAGTAAAGTGGATAGGTATATGGACGTGAAGGGAATGGAGGGGTATGGTCTGAGTGCAGGTAGATGGGACTAGGGGAAAACAAATGGTCGGCACGGATTGGAAGGGCCGAGAGGGCCTGTTTCCGTGCTGTAATTGTTATATGGTTATATGGTTATATGGTTATAACTAAAGGTCAATTTCAGAATAAGGGGTAGTCCTTTTAAGGCAGAGGAGAAATTTGTTCACTCAGAGACCAATTAATTTATGAAATTCTCTCCCCAAATGCTGTGGAAACTCAGTCATTGTGTGTATTCAAAGCTAATATTGATACACGTCAGGGTATTACGGGAATCAAGGGGTATGGGAAGGGTGCAGGAAAATGGTGCCAAGGTAAAGGATTAGCCATAATTTAGATGGAGGGTGGGGCAGGCTCAAAGGCTCACTCCTATGTCATGTGGAAAGCCTAGCATTTATTATCCATCTGCAACTGCCACTTCAGCCAAATGCTTTGACAGATGTCAGTGTGCCATCACTGAGCGTCCAACTAATCCAGGAGCAATGAGTGGGAGTGGATGGGTTAGATGTGGATTAGGAACTCAATTGGATTTTAGAAGGATGAGGGGGGATCTTATTGAAACATATAAGATTATTTAGGGTTTGGACACGCTAGAGGCAGGAAACATGTTCTCGATGTTGGGGAGTCCAGAACCTGGGGCCACAGTTTAAGAATAAGGGGTAAGCCATTTAGAACGGAGACGAGGAAACACTTTTTCACCCAGAGAGTTGCTAGTCTGTGGAATTCCCTGCCTTAGTGGAGGCTGGTTCTCTGGATACTTTCAAGAGAGCTAGAGAGGGCTCTTAAAGATAGAGGAGTCAGGGGATATGGGGAGAGGGCAGGAACAGGGTACTGATGGGGGATGATCAGCCATGATCACATTGAATGGCGGTGCTGGCTCGGAGGGCCGAATGGCCTACTCCTGCACCTATTGTCTATTGCTACATACTGTAACTACAGTAATAGAGGCTGGGCTTTCTTTGGTAACTGACTCACTGATACCCTAAGCCCTTCCACATCTTCTACGAGATACAAATCAGGACTGTGATGGAATATTCTTCACTTGCCAGTACAGCTCTAATAATTCTGAGGAAACATGACAACACCCAGGATAAGCGGTATAGAGTCATACAGCACTTCAGCCCAGCTGATCCATGCCAACCAAGATGCCCATCTAAGCTCGTCCCATTGTGCTCACTTCAATCAGAATGCATGGATTGAGACTTGTATTATCTTAAGTCAAACAAGAAAGAAGCTGCAAGGAAAGGATGCATTTCAGATTCTCATCATCTCTAAATTCTTCAGAATTAATGGGTCCAGCTAGTTTTGCTACAATATGTTTTAATTACTTTGTATTATAGAGGCGCTGGCTATAATGCAATTCTTAAAAGTAACTTTGGAATTTGACAAGCAGGAAAAAAGGCTTTTTGAAAAAAATGTGTCTGGGGAAAATAAACCATTTCATCCAATAGATACAGAACTCTGCCTGATAGCTCCATTGATACTGACAAGTCACTTCCATTGACACTCCAGCAATACTTTACTTAATGTAACATACAGTCTACAGCATTAAGCAATTAAACTAATTTGTGACCATAAAAAGGACCATTGTTTTTTAAAATCCTGTGGGAAAAGTAACATTGTTACTGTCCCTGACACTCTCTAGCCCCCAACCACCTTCTCTCCAGTGACAATTGTTTTACATCGCATTGTTACAATCACTGACATACTCAGCAATGTGTACATTTACTAACTTACACATTACTGAGTATTACCATAAATGACTGACTAATGTGTTCCTCGAAGTACAGATTAGCCATGTATAATCTGTCTTGCAACAGTTTACCTACTTGAGAAACTAAATTGAAGGGCACTTTCAAGACTAATTCTTGCCAAACGATGTAATGCGAGAAGACCAATATAAATATGGACCTGATGAACAACCCTGCCTCATTTATTACCGAGCAAAATACCAATATAATTAATTAAAAACAAAATGTTTTCAATGACAATCCAGAAAAACATAGATACTTTGGAAAGATAATAGGACAGCGATTACTTTATTGAAGTAGTATATAGAAGTCTAAATTACTGACTGCCTGATATGAAAGGCAAATTTGATCGGTGTTTTGGCTACAGGGGCCAGTACATGTATTGCATTTAACTTCCAGAAGGCATTCCACAAGGTGCCTCACAAAAGGTCAAGTAACAAGGTGCGAGAGCTCATGTACAGGATATGCACAGAAGATTGGCTAATGGGCAGGAAGCAGCGAATAGAATTAGAGGTAAATTTCAAGTCAGAGACCAGTAACCAGACAGGCACCATGCAGAGCGGTGCTAGGGACCACAATGGTCTACGATATTTAACCAAGTTGAAGGGAGGAAACATATCGTAAGAAAATTTGCAGGCAACATAAATAGGTGGGAAGGGAATATAATTTACAAAGAGATATTGGTTGGTCAAATGAGTGTGCAAACAGTTGCAGATGAAGTAAAATATGGGAAAATATGTTGTTTATTTGTGGGGTGGAGGAAACAAAAATAATAATTAAATGGAGGAAAACTGCAAACAAATACTGTACAAAGAAGAGGTTTAGGGATCCGAATGCTCAAAACACAAAGTTAATCAGCAGGTAATCAGGAAGTCCAATGAGTCGTTGCCTCACATTGAGTGGTGAGTGTGGAATTCTCTGCCTCAGAGGGCGGTGGAGGCCGGTTCTCTGGATACTTTTAAGAGAGAGCTTGAAAGGCCTCTTAAAGATAGCGGAGTCAGGGGATATGGGGAGAAGGCAGGAACGGGGTACTGATTGTGGATGACCAGCCATGATTACAGTGAATGGCGGTGCTGGCTCGAAGGGCCGAATGGCCTACTCCTGCACCTATTTATTGTTACTTAGAGTAGTGTCGTACAATTGTCGTGGCCAGCGTTTGGGCCAGAGCGCAGGGGATAAAGCTCGCCGCTCAGTTGTTGACAACCTCCTGGAGAACTGTGACATACTTTGTATGCAAGAGACATTCCTAGCGAAGCAAGACTTGGACAAACTCAATTTTCTCAATGACAACTTTCATGGGGCTGGGGATTCTACAACTGACCTTGGCATGGGAATAGTCAGAGGTAGGATACCAGGTGGTGTGGCCATTCTATGGAACAAGAAGCTTGACTCATCAGTAAATGTGGTTTGGCTTGATGCTGATTGGTGCATTGCCATATACTTTAGTCACAACAACAAGGAATTTGTTATCCTGAATGTATATACACCCTATGAATGCCATCAGAATGATGAAGAATATTTAAATAGACTTGCTTTCATCTATTCTTTCATTCAAAACAATAATTATTGTAGTGTATATGTCATTGGGGATATGAATGCAGATACCCCAGATAGGAACTCATTATTTGCCAATCAGATGGCTCAGTTATGTCAAGATAATAATTTAATATTGTCAAGCAAAGTGCTTTTACCTACAGATGGCTATACTTATATTAGTGAGGCCTGGCACACCACATCATGGCTGGACCACTGTATTAGTACAGCTGAGGTACATGCCTCATTGGGGTGTAAGAGCATTCTGTACGGGGCAGCAATGACTGATCATATACCTGTTGCTATGACAATAAATGTTGAACACATACCTGTGGTATCCAGAGATAGAAATAGCTTTAAAACAGGAAAACTGGACTGGTCAACGCTTACAGAGGAAGACATCCTAGCCTATTACGCCCATACAGATAAATCCTTAAGCAATATTCATCTACCTAAAGATGCAATAATATGTAGTAATGTTAACTGTAAAGATATGAAGCATAGGAGAGATATCTGCTCCATCTATAATGATATAGTAAGCGCCTTATATGTAGGCAGTAAGCCCTACTGCAAGCATAAAAATAAGACACATAACATCAGACCTGGCTGGAATAAGTATGTAGCTGAGTATCATACTGAAGCCCGTGAAGCCACCAAAGCATGGGCTATGGCAGGTAGACCCAGACAGGGGCCCGTGTTTGAGCACGAGAAGCTCACTAATGCAAGGTATAAGTACGCTGTTCGCTTCATCTGTAAAAATGAGCAAGCTATGAGGGCTGATTCCATGGCTAAGAAGCTGCTAAGTAACAATGCTACAGATTTTTGGAAGGAAGTGAGAGCTCTTAGCAGTTGCAAAACATCTCTACCATGTACTGTAGATGGAATCTCCGGAACGGCTAATATCGCGGAGTTATGGCAACAACATTATAGCACTTTATTCAACTGTGTCCATGGTGACTTGTATAGGGTAGACAATATTGAGAGTAATGACTCGATGGTGATTATGTCACATGAGGTGTATCATGCCATGAACAAGCTGTCCAACAACAAAGCAAGTGGCTTGGATCATATCTCAGCTGAACATCTTAAGTAAGCGAGTATGAGGATAGCTCCTCTCCTAGCTATTTGTTTTACTGGCTTTATGATTCATGGCATGTTACCAGACTCAATGCTGTCTGTCCTGTTAGTGCCGGTTATTAAGGACAAAGCAGGTAAAGTAGGCAGTCTAAATAATTACAGGCCCATAGCCTTAGCCAGCATATTGTCAAAAGTCTTAGAAAGAGTTCTGCTGGATAGCATACATGAGTTTGTTAACTCCACAGATAACCAGTTTAGCTTTAAAGCTAAACATGGCACTGACTTATGCATATATGCCCTAAAGGAGATTGTAAACAAATATTGAGGCAAAAACGCTTCAATCCTTATGTGCTTTATTGATGCTTCCAAAGCCTTTGACCGTGTTAATCACAGAAAGCTGTTCGGTAAAATGCGTCAAAGAGGGGTGCCTAAATACATTGTGAGAACACTGGCCTACTGGTATGCCCACCAGACTATGCAAATAAAATGGGGCAATAGGGTCTCAGCCCCATTTGGGGTTAGCAATGGTGTTAGACAAGGGGAATTTTTGTCCCCAGTCCTTTTTGATCTATATATTGATGATCTGTCTAAACAATTGAAAGCCTGTAACACTGGGTGCGTGATTGGTAATATTTTAGTGAACCATATTATGTATGCAGATGATCTTGTGGTCTTTAGTCCATCTAGCGCTGGTCTCCAGCAGCTCCTTACTGCATGTTCCGTGTATGGTTTGGTACATGACATTAAATATAATGCTAGTAAGAGTGCTGCTATGGTCTGTAGAACCAAAGAGGATAAAAGCCTAAAATATCCTGATTTTAAATTGTCTGATAACAATCTTGGTGTCTGTAATAAGAAGAAATATCTAGGGCGTATTATTACAGAACAAATGACAGATGATGAGGATATTTATAGGCAACGATGCATGCGATATATACAGACGAATATCCTCTTGCGTAAATTTGGTGCGTGTGCAGATGTGGTGAAGATGTCGCTACTTAGAGCATAATGCACACCCCTCTACACTGAGCACCTGTGGTCGAACTATTTAAAGACAAGTATGCAGAGACTAAAGGTGACATATAACGATGCCATGAGAACACTGCTAAGGCAACCAAGATGGTGTAGTGCCAGTAATATGTTTGTGGCTGCAGGAGTCAGTACTTTAGAACCTATCCTAAGACACCACATGTATAAATTCATTTGCAGGATAAATGACTCTAAAAATGTGCTTATTGTGGCCTTGACAAAAATAAGTGTTAGCACTACACGCTACAAATCCCAGCTGTGGAGACACTGGTATCGTGGTATCGTTGTACGACATTGATCATCTTTTACTCTGGATTTTTAACTCAAGTATTGTGGGTTTTTTAAATATATAAATTATGATGTTTTTATGTAATTTACCATGATTTTATATATATTTATGACATTTGATATGCAATGCATTTTTAATGTAATGTTGCCCCTTGTCTGGACCTCGAGTCAGTAATAAAGTTATTATTATTATTGTCTTACTTCAAGAGGGTTGGAATATAAATGCAGGGAAATCTTACTGCAGCTCTCCAAGGGACAGATGAGACCACATTGAGGGTAATGTTTCCATACCAATGCCAAACACCTATGTGAAAGTTTAATAAAGATGAAGTCCCATGTCCCAAGTTAGCCAACTGTGTCTGGAGAGGCAAGCCCCAATCACCCAGCATTATGGCTGGGACCCAGGTGTTCCTGCAGGTGATGGTCAGATGGTGTCTGGCAGCTGTGGCAGGGCTTACATGCCATCACTCCTGACAAGGTGCAACCTAGTAGCTCAAGTGAGAGTGATGAATCACACCCAAAAAAACTCAATATCTTATTCGCTCACTTTGAAAGGGAGGACAATGATATATTTTCACAAGCCCCCACAGTCCCCAACAACACTGCGATGCAAGTTTCTGTGGGCGACATCAGAAGGCCCTTCATCACGTGTACCCTTGGAAAGTGTCTGACCCCAACTATGTACTTGGCCAGTTTCTTAAAATCTGCACATACCACTATTTTGCATTTTTGCAACTTCTTCAGCCTCTCACTACTACAGACCAAGGTCTCCACCTGCTTTAGAAGACCATCTATAACACTGAAGCCCAAGAAGAGCAAGGTGACAGGTGTTAATGACTAACAATCGGTGGCACTTGTCCTTTATGAAGTGCTTCAAGAGATTTGGTTATAAAGGACATTCGCTCCAGTCTTGATAAGCTCTGGACCCACTCTAATCTGTCTTCTGTGGCAACAAATAAGCAGTCTCACTGGCTCGCCACTCTGTACGGAACAAGTCAGACAAGAACGCGTACATCATCGATGTGTTGATCAATGTTCAGCCTGGCATTCATCACCATCAACCTCTCCAAACTTATCATCACACTCAAGGAACTAGGCCTCCAATTGATTGAAAGATACAGCGTGGAAACAGGCCCTTCGGCCCACCGACCAGTAATCCCCACTCACTAGTTATATCTAAATAGTTCTGTTTGACTCTATACAGTTGCATCAGTACAAATAGACAATAATACTTCCTCCTCCCTGCCCATTAGCACAGTCACACCTCAAAGGTGCATGCTTAATTCCCTGCTCAGAGGTTATGGTTCAGGATCAATGATTAGAAGTTGAGATCAGAGGGTAATAGTTTGGAGGAATTCATGTTTAGAGCTTCGTATCATGGAAGGCGTTTAATCTTGGGCTCAGTGATCAAGGATTGAACTGAGATTAGATATGTGGTCAATGTTTGAGGTGGGAGTCGGGTCAGTAGTCAATAGAATGTTATACAGCATGAAAACAGGCCCTTCGACTCAACTATGCCAACCAAGATGCTGGTCCCATATCTGTCCAAACATTTCCTGTCCAAAGTCTTTTAAATGCTGTTATTGTATCTGCCTCAACTCATTCCATATACCCACTATCCCCCGATTGAAAAAGTTCCTCAGGTTCCCATTAAATCTTTCCCCTCTCACTTTAAACAATGTCCTCTGGTTCTTGGCCTCCACCGCCCTCTGAGGCAGAGAATGCCAAAGACTCACAACTTTCTGGGTGAAAAAGTGTTTCCTCGTCCCCGTTCTAAATGGCTTATCCCTTATTCTTAAACTGTGGCCCCTGGTTTGGGCTCCCCCAACATCGGGAACATGTTTCCTGCCTCTAGCAATGTCCAAACCCTTAATAATTATATATGCTTCAATAAGATTCCCTCTCATCCTTCTAAACTCCAGCGTATACAAGCCCAAGCTCCATTCTTTCAGCATATGACACTTCCGCTATCCCAGGAATTAAACCTACGCTGCACCCCCTCAATAGCAAGAATGTCCTTCCTCAAATTAGGGGACCAAAACTGCACAAAATACTCCAGGTATGGTCTCACTGGGGCCCTATACAACTGCAGAAGGACCTCTTTGATCCTATACTCCTCTTGTTAACGTCTCAGAACAAGGTTCCCGACCCAAAACATTACCTCTCCCCATGTTCACCAGAATTACTGCCTGACTCGCTGAGTTATTCCAGCATTTTATAAAGGTTTTGTAAACCAGCATCTGCAATTCCTTGTATTCATCAACATCTTGTACAAATGTGACACAACATCCCAACTTCTATACTCAATACAGTCTAATGAAGGCCAGAATGCAAAAAGCCTAAGTGTAGTGTAAAGATATAGCATGGAAACAGGCCCTTCTGCCCATCAAGTCTACACCAACCAACAATCACCAGTACACTTGTTCAATCCTTCGTCCCTAGGAACAATTTACAGAAGCCAATTAACCTACAAAACTTCACATCTTCGGGATGTGGGAGGAAATCAGAGCACCCGATGAAAACCCACCATTACAGGGAGAAGATGCAAACTTTGTACAAACAGTACCCATAGCCAGGATCAAATCAGGGTTTCTGGCGCTGTGAGGCAGCTCTACCAGTGCACAAATCTGCTGCCCCACTTCTTCACCACGCTATCTACCTGCAGCAGCACTTTCAGTGAACCAAGTGCCTGGAAACCCAGACCCCCCCCCCCCTGCTCGACAACACACTACACGATCTAGCCATTCACTGCCAAGGTTCTGCCTTAACGAAGACTGATGAAGGGGCAGCTAGGGAAGGGAGTGTGAGGAGAGGTCAGAGGTCGGCTGTTAAGGCTTGCAGCCCTTGACCCAAACCTAACCTCTTCTTGTACTTCTCCTTGTCCGCCTTGAGGCAGTTGAGCTCCTTCTGCTGCTCCTCCAGCCGGCACTTGATATCGTTCCTGGCCTTCTGGAAGATGGCCTCGGAGCGGGTCGTCTCGTCCTTCTCGGCGTTCTTCAGCTCGGCCAGCAGCTCCTTGTTGCGGCGCATGAGGCTGAGGATGGTGTTGTTGATGTACTTGGCGAAGCGGTCGTTGAGGTCCTTGAAGCGCTCCTTGCCTTCCTCCAGGCCATCGTGCAGCTCCTTCTCCACCTGCTCGCCGGTCTTGTCGGGGTAACTGGCGACGGGCCGCTGCTGGCAGCTGGAGTGCATGGTCGCGGCCGGCGTCGCCCCTTCCTCCGCGGGGAGGGGACGATTCTGCTTCTCGGCTCGAGTGCCTGTGGTCGAGGGAGGGGGAAGCGGCCTGCAGACCAAACCCTGGCCCGCTCGGGTGGGGAAGGGAGGTGTATAATCAAAGCAAAAACGCGCACGCCCTCTTACTGTCCTCACGCCGGGCGCCCTTTCGACGCCGTCTGTTTACTTTCGTCGGTCGGCGGCGGTTTAAACCCCGCCTCGCTCTCGCCCCTCCCCCCTCCACTCCCCACCCCCCTCCCAGTCTACGTCATGTGCCCCGCCCCTATCCCTAGGGGGGGTGGGGGGGGGTTCAACGACAAACAATCGACCCACGTGCTCCCAACCGACGGCCCCGCCCCCTCTGCCCACACTCCCCCCTCGCGCGTGCGCACTCGAGGGCCCGGCCGCCGCCGAACCGCTCCCGCGCAGCGGCCAACCGCTCGCTCCCTCCCCGCGCACGCGCACTACCCCCCCTCTCCACCACCACCCCGCGAGCACGCGCACTACCCCCCTTCATCATCACCATCAGCAGCACGCGCGCTGCGCCGTGCCCGCGCATCTCGTGACCGCGCATGTACGCTCCCGCTGGCATTGGCGCGCTTTCTGTCCCCCGGCCTTCCGCCACCCGCCTGCCCGCCCGCCCGCCGCGCTTTCGACGCCAGCGGGTCGTCGTCGTCGTCGTCGTCGTCGTCTTCGGTGCGGGTGAGGATGAGGGTGGTGGATCTGCGGGATTCATTGTCACGGACGGCGGTGGAGGCCAAGTCATTTGATATTTTTGTAGTGGTTCTTGATTAACAAGCGCTTCAGAGATTACGGGGAGAAGGTTCGTTTATTATTGTCACATTGCAGAGGTGCACTGAAAAGCTTTTTTTGATGTTGCGTGCTATCTAGTCATCGGAAAGAGTATACATGATTACAATCGAGCCGTCTACAGACATAGGATAAAGGGAATAACGTTTAGTGCAAAAATAAAGTCCGATTAAAGATAGTCCTAGTGTCTCCAATGAGGTAGATGGTAGATCAGGATCACTCACTAATTGGTGATCAGCCATGATAGTAGTAGCAATGTTACAAAATTTTGAGATTTAAAAAATCGTCTGCAATTTATCCCATCAGATAAAGCATAAAAATAAGTTTAATTTGACACCTAATTCACTTCAGTATTAAAAACGTTATGGCCATTTTCAAACTCGGAAATTAGCATCTTATTCCCTATTGCTTTTCCATTGACAACACAAAAGTTGTGATCGAGGACAGTCAAAAGCCCGTAACTTTCTTAAAAATTAAGAGAACTGAAAGACATTTTCAGTTATTATTGTTTGAAGCATTCTGAAACAAATATGAAGCAATCTTACTTGGATGACCTGAAATTAAAGCATATAATTAGTTAGTTACCTAATTGTAGCTAATTACAAAATTCAATTACTAGATCTAAACATCTATGTATTGCTTAAGAAAATATTAACATTTTTTTAAAGCCTAAGTGTCCAAATAACATTCATACAAGAATTCACAATATAACATGATTTTTAAATCTAATTGTCATTCATTTATAGGCCAAATTGAAGGAATTTAGTGTTTAATGCCCGTAAATTAATGGGCATTTAAATCAGCTTGCGAGTGGGATTTTCTGGAACGCGATGGATTGGAACTTTGCGGTTAAGGTGAATTTAAACCCAATATCGGCAGGAAAAGCACTGCCGGTTCATATGGGGAATAAATCACTGTTTCGCAACATGAAATGTTGATTAAAGGCATCTAAACAAGCAAGTTTACATGAAAAAATAAACAGCTTTCACTTACCTGTCCCCTACGTAAAATCCATCCCCGTTGTCGGCGTTCACGGCTTTAGGAGCTAATTTTTATTTTACCGCAGCTCTGAAATAGTCGGGCGATTTAAAAAAAAATTCACTTACCTGCAGTCGGAACGAATCTCCAGATAAAGCTCGCATTCCGAGAAAATATAATTCCGGATGGCAAGGGGAAAACCGCATTTTAACCCCTCCCCCCCCTCAAAGGCGCCAAAGTCGCGCACACAGCCAGTGACAGAACTGCAGTACCGCTAAAGGTAAGTTTTGTAACATACCTAATGATAGAATGGCGGAGGTGACTTGATGGGCCAAATGGCCTAATTCTGCTCCGATATCTTCTGAACTTACGGAAAGAAAAGAGTGCTGGAGTAACTCAGACGTCGTCGTCAACCCAGAGATGCTGCCTGGCCCACAGAGTTACTTTGGGACTTTCTGTCCGTTTTGTAAACCAGCATCTGCAGGTCCTTGCGTCTAGGTTTAGATTTAGGTTTACTATTATCATCTGTACTGAGGTACAGTGAACAATTTGTTTTGCAATCTATCTAAACAGATCAGATAACACTACACATAAATACAATCAAGTCAAACTGAAGTACAATAGGTAGAGTAACATGCTGTAAAATAGCTCAGTCCGCCTGAACCTACCTGATCTCCCGGTTGCTAAACGCTTTAAATCTCCCTCCCATTCCAACACAGACCTTTCTGCCCTAGGTCTCCTCCATTGTCAGAGTAAGGCTAAACACAAATTTGAGGAACAGCATCTCATGTTTCACTTGGGTAGTTTGCAGCCCAGTGGTATGATTATTGATTTCTCTAACTTCAGGTAGCCCCGGCATTCCCTCTTTCTCCATTCCTCCCCCACCCAAGTCGCACTACCTTCTAATTTTCACCCAACAAACATCTAACAATGGCCTGTTTCCTTTACTTTTTTCATGTCTTTCATTCAGTGTTCTTTATCTCTCTACATCATTGTCTATATCTCTCGTTTCCCTTATCCCTAACCAGTCTGAAGAAGGGTCTCGACCCGGAAAGTCACCCATTCCTTCTCTCCAGAGATGCTGCCTGTCCTGCTGAGTTACTCCAGCTTTTTGTGTCCATCTTCGCTGTAAAATAGAGCTGTAATCATTGCCCGTCTCAAATCCAAGTTCACACGCAATGCTCTATGTTCATGCCCGCAGCTTCAATGTTTTGATTTGGCACACTTTACGTTCTCTGCCATCTTATCCTTCAAACAACTCGTTTGTCTTGTCTTGTTTCGGATCAGATGGGGGGGGGGGGGGGGGGGGGGGGGGGGGTGGGGGGGGGGGGGGGGGGGGGGGGGGGGGGGGGGAATGCTTGCTGGGATTAGTGCAGTCGAAATGGGCCAGTCTTTAAAATAGCTGTTAATACCCCATTCAACAGATTTGGGTTTATTATTGTCACGTGTACCAAGGTACAGTGAAATGCTTTATTTTGCATACTATCCAGTCAGATCAGATTATACTGTACATAAATACGATCGTCAAAGTCAAGTACAATAGGTAGAGCAAAGGGGAAGATACAGACTGCAGATTTGTCAGGCCCCCACTCCTGTAATCATTGCACATCTCAAACCCAAGCATGCCGCCAATGCTCCATGATCACGAGAGAGCCCGCAGCTTTTACTTTTTTCTCTGGCGTGCTTTAATTTCTCTGTGTCCCCAATGACATTATCTTATCCTTCAAACAACGGAGTAATAGTTTCTTGTCTTGATGGGCTTGGGAGTTCTTTTCCCAGGGTGGAAATGTCCAACCCTAGAGGTCATAGGTACAAGATGAGAAAGGGAAAGTTAAATGGAGATAGGCGGGGCAAACTTTTTAACAGAGAGTGGTGGGGCCCATGCATTGCCAGAGGTGGTGATGGAGGCAGAAATGAAAGTGGCATTGAAAGGGCTTTTCGATAGGCACATGGAAGTGCATGGAATAGAGGGATGTGGATCATGTACAGGCAGATGAGATCAGTTTATCTAGGCATCATGTTCAGCACAAACGTTGTAGGCTGCAGGTCCCATTCCTGTGCTGTAGTGTTCTATGTTATCCAAAGGACAAAATGAGATAAGGAAGATAGGCACAAATTACTGGAGTAATTCAGTGCGTCAGGCAACATCTCTGAAGAAACAACTGGATTTATCTATGTCAATTTCTACAGCCCTGCAAACTGAAAAAATCACTCTGTTTCTCCATCCAAATAATCTGCAGAATGAGTCCAGCGTTTTCTGCCTTTATTTCAGTTTTCCAGAATATTTTGTTTTCTGATCATCACATACATCCTGCTTCTCGTACAAATGTCATCCTTGAAGAAAGTTTTCTCTCTTCTTTAGTGCGTCTCTTTTTCTAATTTAATGATTGTTGATTTCTGTTTGCCTTTTTGTCTTTAATAAGCGCTGCACCATTTGACATTTTTGGCCTATATCCTCATAGCCTAAATTCCACAATTTTTTATGGTCTCTCACACTCATAACTGCTCTAAATTCATAGCTTGTATTATTTTTCTCTGGAATTGCTTTAGTATGGAAGGCAAAGAGAGGGATGGCCTTTTTAAATGTTCCCAGCAGAGCGTTTTTTACACCAGTATAAAGATAGTTTAACTAGAGAAGGGGCCATACTGGACCTGATCTTTGGGAATGTAAGGTTAGAATTAGGTCATTAAAGTACCACTGGTGAGCATTATTGTAAATATGACCATAACAGTAGGTTTCAAGATAGTTAAGGAAAGGGAAAATAACATTCTGAAAATTAAAATTCTGAATTAGGGAAATCCTGATTTCAATATTTTAAGACAACATCTGGCAAATGTAGTTGGGGAACTGGTAGTTGCAGTAGGTTTAACCAGTCAAGAAGGAGTAATTCAAAATTGAAATAACGAGAATTTCCGGGTCCACATGTCCCATAAGGGTGAAAGGATGGAACCATGGAAGTTAAAAGAGAGCAAAGTTTGATTCAGTTAAAAAAAAAGAGCATATGGCTGGTATGAGAACCGAAAACAGGGAAAGGTCTTTGGGAGTAAAGAAAGTGTAAAGGGTTCTTAAAAAAAAAGTTAGGAGGGCAGAGAGTGGCCTCAAAATTAGGAAACATCCCAAATGTTGTAATGTATTTGTAGAGCAAAATCTGTTTGTGGAGCCAGAGGACATGGGTGAGATAAATGAATATCTCATCTGAACATCAGAAGGACTTTATAGTTGGAGAATTCGAGGGGACCGAGAAAATATTATTAAAGTGGATGGGTATCTGAAGGATACCATTTTCACACAAAGGATGGTGGGGTATGTAACAAGCTGCCAGAGGAGGTAGTTGAGGCAAGGACTATCCCAACATTTAAAACAGGTACATGGATAGGACAGGTTTGGAGGGATAGGGGCCAAACGCGGGCAGGTGGGACTAGTGTTGTTGGGATATGTTGGCCGGTGTGGGCAACTTAGGCCAACGTTTCCACACTGTATCACTCTATGACTCAATGGAGGAAATATTAGAAGGCTCGGGCTCAAAATGGAAAATCACCATGAGCCTGATGAGGTGTATTCAATAGACAACAGGTGCAGGATGAGGCCATTCGACCCTTCGAGCCAGCACCGCCATTCACTGATCATAGCTGATCATCCACAATCACTACCCCGTTCCTGCCTTCTCCCCATATCCCTAGACTCCGCTATCTTTAAGAACTCTATCTAACTCTGCCTAAGAGCTAAATCTAACTCTCCCTTGAAAGCATCCAGAGAATTGGTTTCCACTGCCCTCTGAGGCAGAGAATTCCACAGATTCACAACCCTCTGTGAAAACGTTTTTCCTCATCTCCGTTCTCCCCCTTATTCTTAAACTGACTCACCCCTTATTCTTAAACTGTGGCCCCTGGTTCTGGACTCCCACAACATCGGGAACATGTTTCCTGCCTCTAGTGTGTCCAAATCCTTAATAATCTTATATGATTCAATAAAATTCCCTTTCATCCGTCTAAACTCCAGAGTATACAAGCCCAGCCGCTCTATTCTATCAACATATGACAGTCCCACCATCCTGGGAATTAACTTTGTGAACCTTTGTTGCACTCCATCAATAGCAAGAATGTTCTTCCTCAAATTTGCCTTCAGCATCTTCCCCATCACCGATGTGAGGCTAACTGGTCTATAATTCCCTGTTTTCTCTCTTCCGCCTTTCTTAAAAAGTGGGACAACATTAGCTACCCTCCAATCCACAAGAACTGATCCTGAATATATAGAACATTAGAAAATGATCAAGCGTTCAAGAGAGTTTTATTGTCATGTGTCCCTGATAGGACAATGAAATTCTTGCTTTGCTTTATCACACCAGAACATAGTAGGCACGAATACTGAACAGATCAGTGTGTCTATATACCATTACATAAATATATACAAACATGAATAATTAAACTAATAAAGTGGAAATTAAACATATTATTGGCTATTAATGTTCAGAGTTTTGTCTGAGCCGAGTTTAATAGCCAATATGTCCATGATTTCTAGAGACCACTTCCTTAAGTTCCCTGGGATGCAGACCATCAGGCCCTGGGGATTTATCAGCCTTCAGTCCCATCAGTCTACCCACCACCTGCCTAATGTGGATTTCCTTCAGTTCCTCCATCACCTGGCTACCATCAAAAGAGGAGGTAGCTGACCCCCTGACAGATGTTTACGTTTTGACATAGAGAGGTGAGAGATCAATGTAGTATCATTCTTCAAGAAGCTTAGGAAGAACAAGACATAATTACAGGCCTGTAATTCTAACAGCAGTGCTAGGGGAGGTATTGGAAAACATACTGAGCGACAGGATACACTTGGAAAGACTGGGATTAATCTAAGTTAGCAGGGTTTGTTAGGGGGGAAAACTTTCAACAGATTACATTTTCCCCCAAAGGTGACAAAATGTCCTCTGGTTTTTGATTCCCCTACCTTGGGTGAAAAACTGTGCATTCACCATGTTAATTTCCCTCATCTTTTTCTTATTCTTGCGTATGGCATGCACAGCTTAAAGATGTAGGACAACTTGTTCTGTTTGATCTTATTTGATTGTGCAAGCCGGGTTGATTGCATTCGTCGAAACAAGGCGGACCACGTGAAGGTTGCAATCTGCCACCCAAATCTTCCCTCATGATTTTATCCACCCAACTCTACACTCATTCTCTTGTGCTCCAAGGAATAAAGTCCTAGCTTCCCCAATCTCTCCCTATAGCTCAAATCCTGGCATCATCCTCAGAAAGAGTTATTCTCTGCACTCTTTCCAGCTTAATTACATCCTTCCTGCAGTAGGGTGACCAAAATTGAACACTACTCCAAATGTGGTCTCACGAAAACATCTTGTACAACTTTAACAGAACGTTCATAACAAGAAGATTTCAGTACAGGAGTAAAGCGGTTCTTCTGCAGTTGTATAGGGCTCTGGTGAGACCACATCTGGAGTATTGTGTACAGTTTTGGTCTCCTAATTTGAGGAAGGACATCCTTGTGATTGAGGCA
Source organism: Okamejei kenojei (assembly GCA_035221665.1). NCBI lineage: Eukaryota > Metazoa > Chordata > Chondrichthyes > Rajiformes > Rajidae > Okamejei > Okamejei kenojei. The sequence continues at coordinate 1,953,693 of CM069137.1, forward strand.
GTGCAGCGTAGGTTCACGAGATTGATCCCTGGGATGGCGGGACTGTCGTATGAGGAAAGATTGATAAGACTAGGCTTGTATTCACTGGAGTTTAGAAGGATGATGGGGGATCATTATAGAATATAAAATTATAAAAGGACTGGACAAGCTTGATGCAGGAAAGGACTGGACAAGCTAGATGCAGGAAATTTTTTCCCAATGTTGGGTGAGTCCAGAACCAGGGGCCACAGTCTTAGAATAAAGGGGAGGTCATTTAAGACTGAGGCGAGAAAAAACTTTTTTACCCAGAGAGTTGTGAATTAATGGGATTCCCTGCCACAGTGGGCAGTGGAGGCCAAATCACTGGATGGATTTAAGAGAGAGGTGGATAGAGCTCTAGGGGCTAGTGGAGTCAAGGGATGTGGGGAGAAGGCAGGCACGGGTTATTGATAGCGGACGATCAGCCATGATCACAATGAATGGCGGTGCTGGCTCGAAGGGCTGAATGGCCTCCTCCTGCACCTATTTTCTATGTTTCTATGTCCCAACTTCTATACTCAATACCCTGACTGATGATGGCCAAGGTACCAAAAACCTTCTTTACCACCGTATCTACGTGTGATGCCACGTTTAGGGAACTGTGCACCTACAATATACTTTCAGATCAGTCTGTATAACTATAACACCCCAGAGCCCTACCATTCACTGAAAACCTCCTGTCCTGGTTTGACTTCCTAAAATGTAAAACTTCACACTTATCTGTGTTGAACACCATTAGCCATTCTTCTGACCAGTTGATCGAGCCATGGGGATTTTTGTAGAAACTACTACTATTTTATACACATTAATAGATGGATATTAATGTAGATATGAATGCATGATCAGTAAATGTGCATATGATGTGGACATTGATGATTTTGTGAGGATAGTGTTAGGATGCAGGATGATATTGATTAGCTAATTAGGCGTGGGGTGGGGAGAGCAATGGCAGAAGAAATTTAATCCTGATAAGTGCAAGATGATGCAGTTTGGGTGAACAAATAACAGAGGTCCCTCATTGATCCTTGCAGAACACCACTGGTTGCGGACGCCAGTAAGAATATCCATGGATCCAATGTGCCTTAATTTTCCGGGTCAGCCTACCATGAGGGATTTTGTCGAAAGCTTTATTAGCGTCCATGAATACAACATACAATGCTCTGCCTTCAACAATCACCTTTGTCAAAATGCTCAATTAAGTTTGTTAGATCAAGTCAAGAGTCAAGTCACGAGTGTTACACAAAAAGCTGGAGAAACTCAGCGGGTGCAGCAGCATCTAAGGAGCGAAGGAGATAGGCGACGTTTCGGGTCGAGACCCTTCTTCAGACTGGCGACGTTTCGGGTCGAGACCCTTCTTCAGACCCTTATGCTGCTGCACCCGCTGAGTTTCTCCAGCTTTTTGTGTATGCTGCTGCACCCGCTGAGTTTCTCCAGCTTTTTGTGTAACCCTCAATTCTCCAGCATCTGCAGTTTCTTCGTTAACACGTCAAGTCAAGAGTGTTATATCGTCATATGTCCCAGATAGAACAATGAAATTCTTACTTGCTGCAGCACAACAGAATAAGTAAACATAATAAATAGTATAACAAAAACTCTGAAAAAAAGAACAAGCCATAACAGTGCGATAATAATAATAATAACAAGTCTATCGTAGTTCATAGACAATAGACAATAGGTGCAGGAGTAGGCCATTCGGCCCTTTGACCCAGCACCGCCATTTAATGTGATCATGGCTGATCATCCCCAATCAGTACATTGTTCCTGCCTTCTCCCCATATCCCCTGATTCCGCTATCTAGCCCAATCTAGCTTATGAGGTTGTAGTGTTTAATAGTCTGATGGCTGTAGGGAAAAAGCTGTTCCTGAACCTGTTCTCAGGCTGCTGTACCTTCCCGATGGCAGTGGTGAGATGAGTGAGTGGCTAGGATGGTGTGGGTCTTTGATGATGCTGGCTGCCTTTTTGAGGCAGCGACTACGATAGATCCCTTCGATGGTGGGGAGGTCAGAGCCGGTGATGGACTGGGCAGTGTTTACCCACACAAATATCACCTCACACAAAGCAATGCTGACTACACCTAATTCTGCTTTTCCTGATCCTATAATTTTCAGGTGCGCCTCTAAACAGATACACCATTGGCCATTCTCGAATCCTCTGGGTACACCTCTGTGACTAAAGTTTACCTCTCTTAATAATCTGGGATAGAACATATCAGGCCCTGGGGACATCCACCTTTATGTTCTTCGATTGACCCAACAACTGAAGAAGGGTCTCAACCCGAAACATCACCCATTCCTTCTCTCCTGAGATGCTGCTGCCTGTCCCGCTGAGTTACTCCAACAATCTGTGCATTTCTTCGGAGTAAACCAGCATCTACAGTATCTTCCTACACACCTCCTTGATATTGCTCTAGATTAGAACATACCCTCCCTGATCTCATCACCTCCCATGCCTTTGTGAATATCAATGCAAAACACTAATTTAGTATGTCATCCACTTCATTTGCTAGCGTTAAATCGGCTTGGACATGGTCGGCAAAACGAGACTCGGCCGTTTATGCCAGATGACTCGACAATAAATACCCATTTACGTGAACATGGGCGTCGCTATGTACAGGGTGTTTTTTTAAATTATGCGTTGTAGGTCGGAAGCTTATTTTAGTGGCACTACGGTATTCCTGTGAAACAGTGGAGCACAAGGCTGCAGGGAAAGTTGTGATAGCGTCGGTAAACCGGAGACTGAGCCACCGTAGAATGCGTAGCATTCAAAGGGCGATCGAAGCAAGAGATTAAGCGTTGCATTGAAGACGAAGAGTGGAAGCTGACTGAAGTGCCGGTCACAGAGTCTGACCGCTTTGGGGTGGCGTTGTTTCTGCATTTACTCCCACGAATCCTCGGAGCGAGAAATATAACGTGAGCGAAACGTGTGTGTTGAAGGTAGGTAAGTAGGGAGGGAGAGAGGGAGAACAAGGTTAATGAAGCTGGAGTAACTGCGGGACAGGCAGCATCTCTGGAGAGATTAGGAATGGGTGAGGTTTCGGGTCGAGACCCTTCTGATGCTGCTTAGTTGTTGTATTCCCTTCAGTTTATTTCAAGTAATTAGCGTCTCTGCATTTATTAAATCAAAAGAGATTGATCTTAAGCTTACAGCAAACTGCATTGGATACGGTATATGCCTATTTGTGGGAGAATGGACTATAGTTTGGCTCAGCTGATCATGACACTGGCAGCGTGTACCGTGTATGGGTGTTATATAACTTAAAAAACGGCAAGTGGTATTGCAATACATTGAGTAAAGCCATGAGACCAAATGTAGGAATGTCCTGTGGGAAGCCTTGTGATGGGTGAATGCCTTTCCATTTTGTACATTTATCTATGCTATCTGGTAACCCAGATAAACATGTACTGCCTACCCCCAACCACCCTGTCCTAACTATCTGATCCTGGGTATGTGACCCTCCCTGTCGTTATATTGCATCTTATCACATTGTTAACAACAGCACTCCATGTGTCTCGGTTAAAGTTAATTGCAGACCCAGTGAAGACTCATTATCTACACTTGGGTTACTTTTCCCATACACTCCCCTGCGCCCCTCAATGCATCCAGAACCAAGGGCCACAGTTTAAGAATAAGGAGTAAGCCATTTTAGAACGGAGATGAGGAAACACTTTTTCTCACAGAGAGTGGTGAGTCTGTGGAATTCTCTGCCTCAGAGGGTGGTGGAGGCAGGTTCTTTGGATGCTTTCAAGAGAGAGCTAGATAGGGCTCTTAAAAATAGCGGAGTCAGGGGATATGGGGAGAAGGCAGGAACAGGGTACTGATTGGGGATGATCAGCCATGATCACATTGAATGGCAGTGCTGGCTCGAAGCGCCAAAAGGCCTACTCCTGCACCTATTGTCTATAGTGGTGAATCTGTGGAATTCTCTGCCACAGAAGGTAGTTGAGGCCAGTTTGTTGGCCATATTTAAGAGGGAGTTGGATGTGGCCCTTGTGGCTGAAGGGATCAGGGGGTATGGAGAGAAGGCAGGTACAGGATACTGAGTTGGATGATCAGCCATGATCATATTGAATGGCGTTGCAGGCTCGAAGGGCCGAATGGCCTGCTCCTGCACCTAATTTCTATGTTTCTATGTCTATTGTCTAATCTATCTATCCCTGCCTTAAAAATATCCATTGACTTAAATCTGTGGCATAGAATTCCACAGATTCACCACCCTCTGACGAAAGAAATTCCTCTTGTAGTAATTTTGGAGACGTTTTTATTTTCCAGACCAGGCAGCACAAGGGAGCAAAAGGAACTAGCAGATTGTTCATTTAATAAAAAATTGGATGTTTGTTAATAATATCACACAGCATGGAAGCAGTGTGTTCTCCCCAATGAGTATATGTTAGTGATCAAGCACCCAATTACGCTAATCCCATTTTATGCTTCTGATTTTCCCATCACTGCCTCCAGATTCTACCACTCATAGTTGAACAACATGCAAAGGTGTTTCACTGGACAAGTGATCGGTGGGGATTGAATAGAATGGGTTTATATTATTTTATTCATGAAAGTAGGCATGCAGGTGCAGCAGGCGGTGAAGAAAGCGAATGGTATGTTGGCATTCATAGCAAAAGGATTTGAGTACAAGAGCAGGGAGGTTCTACTGCAGTTGTACAGGGTCTTGGTGAAGCCACACCTGGAGTATTGCATACAGTTTTGGTCTCCTAATCAGAGGAAAGACATTCTTGCCATAGAGGGAGTACAGAGAAGGTTCACCAGACTGATTCCTGGGATGGCAGGACTTCCATATGAAGATAGACTCGGCTTGTACTCGCTGGAATTTAGAAGATTGAGGGGTGATCTCATAGAGACTTACAAAATTCTTAAGAGGTTGGACAGGCTAGATGCAGGAAGATTGTTCCCGATGTTCGGGAAGTCCAGGCCAAGGGGTCAAAGTTTAAGCATAAGGGGGAAGTCTTTTAGGACCGAGATGAGAAAATCATTTTTCACACAGAGAGTGGTGAATACTCTGCCACAGAAGGTAGTTGAGGCCAGTTCATTGGCTATATTTAAGAGGGAGTTAGATGTGGCTTAAGGGATCAGGGGGTATGGAGAGAAGGCAGGTACAGGATTCTGAGTTGGATGATCAGCCATGATCATATTGAATGGAGGTGCAGGCTCGAAGGGCTGAATGGCCTACTCCACCTATTTTCTATGTTTCTATTCTGTAGATTTTTGAAGAACAGGAAGCAATTTTTTTTGGGGCATGTTAATTTTTATTGTTGGAAACAAAGGAATTGTAGATGCTGGAATCTAGAGAATACACAAAGTGCGAGAGAAACTCAGTGGATCAGGTAGACTCGGTTTGAGCCTCTTTACACTTTGTAGTATGAGCGAGAGAGCTGGAAATGAGAGGCAGGGGCAGGACATAGCTGGAAAAGTAATGGGTATATGGGAGAGGAGGGATAGAGAGAGTACAGAGGAGATTTACTAGAATGTTGCCAGGGTTCCAGCAACTATGTTACAGAGAAAGGTTGAACAAGTTAGGTCTTTATTCTTTGGAGCGCAGAAGGTTAAGGGGGGACTTGATTGAGGTCTTTAAAATGATGAAAGGGATAGACAGAGTTGACGTGGATATGTTTTTCCCATTGAGGGTAGGGAATATTCAAACAAGAGGGCATGACATGAGAATTAAGGGACAGAGGTTTTGGGGTAACGTGAGGGGGAACTTCTTTACTCAGAGGGTGGTGGCTGTGTGGAATCAGCTTCCAGCAGAAGTGGTGGAGGCAGGATCGATTTTAACATTTTAAGAGTAAAGTGGATAGGTATATGGACGTGAAGGGAATGGAGGGGTATGGTCTGAGTGCAGGTAGATGGGACTAGGGGAAAACAAATGGTCGGCACGGACTGGAAGGGCCGAGAGGGCCTGTTTCCGTGCTGTAATTGTTATATGGTTATATGGTTATATGGGTAAGGTGAGTGACAAAGGCTAGATGTGAAATGGAGACAAAAGGGTGTCAGATAAGGAAAGAAGAGGCAATGTAATGCCAGAGAGAGCGATAGAGGTGGAGGGGGAGGGGGGAGGTGGTGTTAAGAGTCAAGAGAGTTTTATTGTCATGTATCCCAGATAGGACAATGAAAATTCTTGCTTGCTGCAGCACAACAGAATATGTAAGCAACATATTTTTTTTAGGCAGAGACAATGGGTCTGCCAGGGCAGTCGGGTTTGTAGATTTTGGGGAGAAGGTAAAATCGGGCCGTGCGGGGCTGGGAAACGATGAGGTCGGAGGCTCGGGGGTTAGGGAGCCGGAGCTGATGAAGTCGGTTATGGTGCTCGAGATGGTGGCCTGGTGTTCGTCAGTGGGGTCATGGTCCAGGGGTAAGTAGGAGGAGGTGTCCGAGAGTTGGCGCGCGGCCTCCGCTTTGTAGAGATCGACACGCCAGACTACCACGGCACCTCCCTTGTCGGCGGGTTGGTTAACCCAGTCTGGGTTGTTACGGAGTGAGTCGATGGCAGTACGTTCAGGGCTGGAGAGATTGGAGTGAGACGGGAGTGAAGAAGTCGAGGCGGTTGATGTCCCGACGGCAGTTCTGGATAAATAGTTCTAGAGCCGGAAGGCTACGAGGGGGGGGTCCAAGTGGAGGGAGTAACGTTGGAGACAGGAAAATGGATCATCAGTGGGGGGCGAGGACTTCTTCCCGTGGAAGAACGCTGTGAGGCGGAGGCGATGGTAGAAGAGCTCCAAGTCGTGGTGGGCGCGGAACTCATTGAGGTGGGGACGGAGGGGGACAAAGGTAAGACCTCTGCTGAGGACAGACCGTTCAGTGTCGGAGAGGGGGAGGTCCGGGGGGATGGGTCTTGACCTGAAACGTCACCCATTCCTTCTCTCCGGAGATGCTGCCTGTCTCGCAGGGTTACTCCAGCATTTTGTGTCTACCTTAAACTAAAAAACTTAATCAGCCTGCACTCAGTGTTATTAAACATATTGTTGAGAAATAGTTGGTTAGTGCAATAATAGCATGCAAAGTATATTGGTTCATCAATAAATGCTTGTGAGTTGGTGTTATATGCATTATGTTTTTGTTAACTTCTGCAATTATAACCATATAACCATGCAACCATATAACAATTACAGCACGGAAACAGGCCCTCTCAGCCCTTCCAGTCCGTGCCGACCATTTGTTTTCCCCTAGTCCCATCTACCTGCACTCAGACCATACCCCTTCATTCCCTTCACGTCCATATACCTATCCACTTTACTCTTAAATGTTAAAATTGATCCTGCCTCCACCACTTATGCTGGAAGCTGATTCCACACAGCCACCACCCTCTGAGTAAAGAAGTTCCCCCTCACGTTACCCCGAAACCTCTGTCCCTTAATTCTCATATCATGCCCTCTTGTTTGAATCTTCCCTACCCTCAATGGGAAAAACGTATCCACGTTAACTCTGTCTATCCCTTTCATCATTTTAAAGACCTCAATCAAGTCCCTCCTTAACCTTCTGCGCTCCAAAGAATAAAGACCTAACTTGTTCAACCTTTCTCTGTAACATAGTTGTTGCATAGTTGCAATTATAATTGTTAATTTCTTACATTCTGAATTTGTTTTATTTCACAGCTGTGTGTTCGAAACAATGGTTAATCTTGAAGGTTACTGTGAAGGCAACTCATCCTTGTCGGAAGTATGGATTCAACGTGGACTATTCCCATGTTTTTATTTCACACTTGTTTCAACGGTACTTTTGAGCATTGTCTTCTTTCTTGGTGCCCTGCAGTGTGCTTGTTACAATATATATGGCACCACCATGGAGCCAAAGCACGTACCTCGCTCTCGTCTGTTCCACCTTCAGTTGTTGCTCACAATAATCCTACTGCTGCAGTTTGCAACCTACATCCTCTGGCAGGTCTTCAGCTTGGATACCGTCTACGGATACATGATTGTATATTCTTGCCTATCTCTCATCGGATGGGCATGTACCATCTTCCTGCTACACTTGGAGCGCAGACGGGTGATGGTGCGCGACAGAACGCGTGGCCATGGTACGATTCTACTACTTTTCTGGGCTCTGGGATTTGCAGTGGAGAATCTGGCATTTGTGTCGTGGAAAAGTCCTCTATGGTGGTGGTCCCTGGACAATACTGACCAGAAGGTAGGTTCTGGAAATATCATTTAATATGAAGGTAAATGTTAATTAAATGTTTAAAACGGAGTTTTCACAGATCCACACGAGTAACCGGTGACATACCTGTAATTTAGGTATTTATTATGACCAATGGCGGGGAATTGATTAAAGCTGAGATTACTATCTAAATGGCGTCAAGTTTGAAAAAGTGGAAGTACAACGGGATCTGGGGGTTGTTGTTCATCAGTCTATGAAAGTAAGCGTGCAGGTATAGCAGGCAGTGAAGAAAGCGAATGGCATGTTGGCCTTAATAACAAGAGGAATCAAATATAGCAGGAAAGAGGTCCTTCTGCAGTTGTACAGAGCCTTAGTTTCCAACTGTGAGGGAAGGCAATAAGGTTCAGTCCTCTTCTTCATTGTTCACCCGTGTTCGGGGCCTTTGGGCCCTCTGCATTAGCCACAATGGTGACCTGATGTTTCAGGCCTTCTCGCCGGGATCATCGAAGCACCGGCGTCGGAACGGAGAACACACTCAGCGGCTTGGAGTTTCCGAATCGGCCACTTCTTACTGGAGACCGCGGCTCCCGAAGTCCACAGGCCGAGCTGGACGTAGCTCCAACACTGGCGGTCCCCGGCAAAGATCCCAGGCTCCGCGATGTTAAAGTCAGCGCTGCCCGCAGCTGGAAGCTCTGCAAACCACAGCTCCACGGTGTTAATCAGCAGGCCCAACACTCCAGAGCTCCATACGGCGATCCCCGGTAATGGCATCGCCCGCTCCGTGATGGAATCCAGTGCTGCGCCGCCACTGAAGCTCTGGCAGGGAAGGCTGCGCCAATCCAGATGGTAGGCCGCGAGGGGGGGGGGGGGGGGGGAGAGGGGAAGGGGCGAAGATGCGACTCGGAGAATAGATGCATCCCGACTAGGAAGTGACTGGGAAACGGTTTCCCCCTTCCCCTCCCCACCTCCCCCACATAAATCATGTACGCTAAACGTAGCGGGAACGTCGGAACTCTTGCGAGCAACTTAGCGACTCGTGGCGCTAACGGCAGGTACCCGTGAAACTTGGTAACTCGTGAAAAAAATCAAACATGTTTGATTTTTTCCACGAGTCAAATTTACAGTTCAAGTTAAAAATTGAAACATTTTAAACTCGTTTATAACGTGGTGGCCCGTGTGTTTACCTTAGTGATTCGTGAGTCTACCGTGGAAACTCTTTTAACTCAGCGGGCAGGCAGCATCTCTGGAGAGAAGGAATGGGTGACGGGATGACTTTTCCAAATTTCTCCAGCCCCATGTGTTCACCTTTTTCAACTAGCATCTGCCCTTTCTTGTGTATGACATTATTTGTATCTACAGTGCCTTGTGTCTTGGCAATTCATGATTCACACACACACACACACACACACACACACACACACACACACACACACACACACACAACTGGGGTAACACACACACACACACACACACACACACACACACACACACACACACAACTCACACACACACAATGGCTGGAGTGACTCTCACACGCACTGTCCCAATGATTCGCTGTCCCGGCGAAATAACCTTTTTACGGTGTTCCGGCACAAACATGCTGTTACGGAACACGGCGCCGGTGTTCCTCCCGTGGTGAACACGCCATGTGCCCCCGGTTTGCCGCCCGCGCTCAGCGGCACAGTGGCCGCGCGTGCGCAGTGGGGAGGGTTGCCGGGCCCCACACATTTCGAGCCTCGCCACGCCCGGCCAGAGCCCGGGCGGCGCCGGCCCGCGCGATCAGCGGCACTTTCTTGCCGCCAGCCGCCGCTCGCGGCAGCCCCATCACGGGCCTCCCCCCCACCCCCACCCAGTGCGCAGGCGCAGACCCGCCGGCAACCTTGCCAAGTGCGCATGTGCCGCACCCGCCCGCCGGCAGCCCGCTGATCTGCACCAGTGCGCAGGCGCAGACCCGCCGGCACAACCCCAAGTGAGTACGGAGGAAATGCATTTAACCCCATTTGTTACGGACAAATGGGTTGAATGTTACTGTGAACTAAATTTAGGGTTGGCATCTCTGCTCTCATACACACACACAATGCTGGGGTAACTCACACACACACACACACACACACACAATGCTGGAGTAACTCGCACACACGCACACACACAATGCTGGAGTAACTCGCACACACAAAGCTGGGGTGACACACACAATGCTGGGGTAACTCGCACACACACAATGCTGGGGTAACTCGCACACGCACACACACACAATGCTGGGGTAACTCACACACACACACAATGCTGGGGTAACTCATACACACACAGACACGCAGACACACACACACACACACACACACACACACACACAAAAAATGCTGGAGTAACTCACACACACGCACACAGAGATGCCAAGTGTCCCGGATTCGCCGTATTTTATCCCGGCGAAATAAACTTTTTTACGGTGTTCCGGCAGCCAAACATGCTGTTACGGAACACCGCCGCCCGGTGTTCCTCCCGTGGTGAACACCGGCGCCAAGCCCGCGCATCAGCGGCACTTTTCCGGGCCCTAGTGTCCCGCGTTGCGCAGTGGGAGGGTTGCCGGGGCCCCAGTGGCCGCGCAGTGGGGGAGGGTTGCCGGGCCTCAGCGTGCACAGTGGGGGAGGGTTGCCGGGCCCCAGTGGCCGCGCGTGCTCAGTGGGGGAGGGTTGCCGGGCCTGGCGCCATTCTCGAGCCACGCCACGCCCGGCCCAGACCCGGCGGCGCCGGCCCGCCGATCAGCGGCACTTTCTTGCCGCCAGCCGGCCGCTCGCGGCAGCCCCATCACCGGGCCTCCCCCCCACCCCCACCCAGTGCGCAGGCGCAGACCCCCCGGCAACCTTGCCAAGTGCGCATGTGCCGCACCCGCCCGCGGCAGCCCGCTTATCTGCACCAGTGCGCAGGCGCATAGCCGCCGGCAACAACCCCAGGTGAGTATGTTACGGAGAGAAATGCATTTAACCCCATTTGTTACGGACAAATGGGTTTAAATGTTACTGTGAACTAAATTTAGGGTTGGCATCTCTGCGCACACACACACACACACGAAAATGCTGGAGTAACTCTCTCATACACACACACACAAACAATGCTGGAGTAACTCATACACACACACGAACAATGCTGGAGTAACTCTCACACACACACAATTCTGGAGTAACTCAGCGGGACAGGTAGCATCTCCGGAGAGAAGGAATGATCATGTATCGGGTCGAGACCCTTCCTTAGACCACTACCCAGTGATGCTGCCTGTCCCGCTGAGTTACTCCAGCATTTCGTCTATCTTTAAACCAGCATCTGGACTTCCTTCCCACATAATAAGCAATGAGATTCCCCACTTAACTTCCGTGTCCTCATTGTTCCCCTCTCTGTCTTCCCCAGACCTGTATATGTATATGTGTATGTGTATATGTATATATACTTTGAGTGGTTTCTGGGTTGCCTACTGCTGGGTAACTCCGCGAAATATCATCTTATATATATATGTGTGTATTTGTGTGTGTGTGTGTGTCTCTGTCTGTGTGTGTGTGTCTGCTGTCGGGTCCCGGCGGCCGCTCAAAATCAGTCACCCGAGCTGCTTCCTTCCTCGGAAGTGGCGGCCAGTTCTGCTGTCCGTGCCCGGAGCGCTGCGGCAGCCACCCAAGCTAATTCACTCTCCGGCCACAAGAAAACCATATAGCTATGACAGCATGGAAACAGGCCATCTCTGCCCTTTTACTCCGTGCCGTTTACTGTCACCTAGTCCCATCTACCTGCACTCAGATTGGAGCGTGGCAAGTGGGTTACTGACCCCCCCCCCCCCCCCCCCCCCCCCCCCCCCCCGGGAAATACAGTATTTAAAAACATAAAGCACCAAGAAATGCACTTACCACGTTATTGGTTGCTGGAGGGTGCGCATTTTCCCTTTGTAGGTCGTATCAATAGATGCGGCCGCACTGAAATAACTCAAAGCCTCAGGATGGAGATGTCTTTTAACATTGTTGCTTTATTAAAACAAACCTTAATTCACAGTTGGCTCAAGAGTAACGGGAGAGGAACTTGGTAACTCGGAGGAGGAACTTGGAACATCGCAGAAATGACATACCCGTGGGAACTCGGTTAAACACTTGAACATAAACTTGAAGTCTCGTACACAACCACGAGTCTTTCACTCGGGGTACCTCGTGGGTCAACTCGCACCATGAGACCATAAGTGTTTGGTGAAACGGTCGCTGAGTGTAGGTTTGGTCTCACTGATGTACAGGAGGCCATAATCCAAGTGAATTTGATGTCAGGATGGAAGTTAGCGGTGAAGGTAATGAAACCTATGAGTTCTGCACGTGTAAAGGATGCAGCCCTGATGCGTCATCGATGTAGCAGAGAAAAATTTGGGGGATGGTTCCAGTGTACATTTGGAACAAGGACTGTTGGATGTAACCAAGAAAAATACAGGCATTGATGGGGTCCATGCGAGTGCCCAATTTGCTAGTCCTTTAATTTGCGCTACTCCTTTAATTTGAAAAATATGAGAATAGTCAAAAGTGAAGTTGTTGAGGGTAAGGACAAGTGCTGCCAAGCGGAGGATGCTATTAGAGGGAAATTGATTGTACCACTGTTCAAAGAAAAACTGGAGGGCCTTGAGGAATGGTGTAAAGGGATGGGACTAACCACCATGGTGAAGATGGGGCAATGGGGGCCTAGAAATATAAAGTTGTTGAAGGGCATGTGAGATGTCTTGAATGTAGGTCGGAAGGGAATGGACAAGGGGGAAATAGGATGCATTCAATGTATTTGGAGATGGGTTCGTTGGGGCAGGAGCAGGCAGAAATAATGGTTCTGCCAAGGCAGTCCTGTTTGTGGATTTTCGGATGGAGATCAAAGCGGCTGTGGAGGGGAGATTGCCAGAGGTGATGAGATCAGAGACAGTCTGATAGATAATGGCCTCGTGTTTGTCTGTGGATCATATTCGAGGGGTAGCTATGAGGAGGTGTCTGAGAGCTAACCCCCGCCCTTCGCACGGTAGAGGTCAGCCTGCCAATTTACAGCACATCTCCCCTGTCAGCATCCCTACCACAATCAGTCTGAAAAAGGGTCCCGACCCGAAACGTCACCTATCCACGTTCTCCGGAGATGTTGCCTGACCCGTTAAGTTACTCCAATACTTTGTGCCATATTTTACTTAGTACCATTTTTAACATAATTTTTCTTCATCCGTTTGATCAAAATCTTGCATAATTTTAAGGGCCATAGGAGAAAAAATGTCAGTCTTATGATCGTATGTAGACACAAAACGCTGGAGTAACAGCAGGACAGGCAGCATCTCTGGAGAGAAGGAATAGGTGGCGTTTCGGGTCGAGACCCTTCTTCAGACAACTCTAGTGTGAAGGAGTAAGATGTAAATGAATATTAGTGAAGAGCTAAAGGCAGATTTTTGAAAATTGGCAGTGCTGTATGCATGCATTAACATAGTCATAATAATAATAATAATAACTTTATTACGGACTCAAGGTCCAGACAAGGGGCAACATTACATTAAAAATGCATTGCATCTCAAATATCATAAATATATATAAAATCATGGTAAATCACATAAACATCATAATTTATATATTTTTAAAAAAACCCACAATACTTAAGTTAAAAATCCAGAGTAAAAAAATGATCAATGTCGTACAACGAGACAACGATACCAGTGTCTCCACAACTGGGATTCGTAGCGTGTAGTGCTAACCCTTATGTTTGTCAAGGCCCCAATAAGCACATTTTTAGAGTCATTTATCCTGCAAATGAATTTATACATGTGGTGTCTTAGGATAGCTTCTAGAGTACTGACTCCTGCAGCTATAAACATATTACTGGTACTACACCATCTTGGTTGCCTTAGCAGTGTTCTCATGGCATCGTTATATGCAACCTTTAGTCTCTGCATACTTGTCTTTAAATAGTTCGACCACAGGTGCGCAGTGTAGAGGGGTGTGCAGTATGCTCTAAATAGCGACATTTTCACCACATCTGCACACGCACCAAATTTACGCAAGAGGTTATTCGCCTGTATATACAGCATGCGTCGTTGCCTATAAATATCCTCATCATCTGTCATTTGTTCTGTAATAATATGCCCTAGATATTTTATCTTATTACAGACACTAAGATTGTTGTCAGACAATTTAAAATCAGGATATTTTAGGCTTTCATCCTCTTTGGTTCTACAGACCATAACAGCACTCTTACTAGCATTATATTTAATGTCATGTTCCAAACCATACACGGAACATGCAGTAAGGAGCTGCTGGAGACCAGCGCTAGATGGACTAAAGACCACAAGATCATCTGCATACATAATATGGTTCACTAAAATATTACTAATCACGCACCAGTGTTACAGGCTTTCAATTGTTTAGACAGATCATCAATATATAGATTAAAAAGGACTGGGGATAAAATTCCCCCTTGTCTAACACCATTGCTAACCCCAAATGGGGCTGAGACCCTATTGCCTCATTTTTTAATTGCATAGTCTGGTGGGGGCATACCAGTAGGCCAGTGTTCTCACAATATATTTAGGCACCCCTCTTTGACGCATTTTACCAAACAGCTTTCCGTGATTAACACGGTCAAGGCTTTGGAAGCATCAATAAAGCACCTTTATGTAGCTTTAAAGCCAAACTGGTTATCTGTGGAGTTAACAAAACTCATGTATTCTCTATCCAGCAGAAACAATATGCTGGCTAAGGCTATGGCCTAAACCCTGCCTACTTAACTACATTGAGATCTTAAAGTTCTAAGCCAACAACCTCATGTGACATAATCAACCATCGAGGTCTACCCTATACAAGTCACCATCAGTTGAATAAATATAAGCCATAACTCTGCGATATTAGCCGTTCCGGAGATTCCATCTACAGTATATGTAGAGATGTTTTTTTGCTCTCACTTCCTTCCAAAAATCTGTAGCATACTTAGCAGCTTCTTTGGAATCAGCCCTCATCTTGCTCATTTTTTAGCGGCATATACCTTGCATTATCAAACACGGGGGCCCCTGTCTGGGTCACCTGTAGCCCATGCTTTGGTTTCACTTTAAAGCTACATACAAACTGTGTTATCTTGCAGTAGGCTTACTGAGATGGAGCAGAATATCTTTACAGTTAACATTACTACATATTATTGCATCTTTAGGTAGATGAATATTGCTTAAGGATTTATCTGTATGGGCATAATAGGCTAGGATGTCTTCCTTTGTAAGCGTTGACCAATCCAGTTTTTCTGTATTAAGGCTATTTCTATCTCTGGATACCACAGGTATGTGTTCAACATTTATTGTCATAGCAACAGGTATATGATCAGTCATTGCTGCCCCGTACAGAATGCTCTTACACCCCAATGAGGCATGTGCATCAGCTGTACTAATACAGTGGTCCAGCCATGATGTGGTGTGCCAGGCCTCACTAATATAAGTATACCTATCTGTAGGTAAAAGCACTTTGCTTGACAATATTGACAATCTTGACAGAACTGAGCCATCTGATTGGCAAATAATGAGTTCCTATCTGGGGTATCTGCATTCATATCCCCAATGACATATACACTACAATAATTATTGTTTTGAATGAAAGAATAGATGAAAGCAAGTCTATTTAAATATTCATCCTCATTCTGATGGCATTCATAGGGTGTATATACATTCAGGATAACAAATTCCTTGTTGTTGTGAATAAAGTGTATGGCAATGCACCAGTCAACATCAAGCCGAATCACATTTACTGATGAGTCAAGCTTCTTGTTCCATAGAATGGCCACACCACCTGGTATCCTACCTCTGACTATTCCCATGCCAAGGTCAGTTGTAGACTCCCCAGCCCCATGAAAGTTGTCATTGAGAGAATTGAGTTTGTCCAAGTCTTGCTTCGCTAAGAATGTCTCTTGCATACATAGTATGTCACAGTTCTCCAGGAGGTTGTCAACAACTGAGCGGCGAGCTTTATACCCTACGCTCTGGCCCAAACGCAGGCCACGACAATTGTACGACAGTACTCTAATGTTCATTTAGTAAGACTAGTGATACAGCGTGGAAACAGGCAACGTGGAAACAGGAAAGCGTGGAATCATAGAGTGATACAGCGTGGAAACAGGCCCAACTCGCCCACACCGGCCAACAATGTTCCAGTTACACTCGTCCCACTTGCGTGCGCCTGGTCCATATCCCTCCAAACCTGTCCTATCCATGGACCTGTCTAGCTGTTTCGTAAACAATGGGATAATCCCAGCCTCAACTACCTCCTCTGGCAGCTTGTTCCATACACCCACCACCCTTTGTGTGAAAAAGTTACCCCTCGGATTCCTATTAAATCTTTTCCCCTTCACCTTGAACCTATGTCCTCTGGTCCTCGATTCTCCTAATCTGGGCAAAAGACTTGACCCGATCTATTCCTCTCACGATTTTGTATACCTCTATAAGATCTCCCCTCATTCTCCTACGCTCCATGGAATAAAGACCCAGCCTACTCAACCTCTCCCTTTAGCTCTTGATGTTTTTTTCAAGATTTAAAGCAATTAGACTAAGATGCTGATTTGAAAAATAATTTATTGTCTACCTTTTGCAGAATCAATCGGTCAAAAAATTATTTAGTATCATTACAGTGAAGGATTCTACTATCTTCAAGAATAGACAATAGGTTCAGGAGTAGGCTATTTGGCCCCTCGAGCCAGCACCGCCATTCAATGTGATGATGGCTGATCATCTATAATCAGTACCCCGTTCCTGCCTTCTCCCCATATCCCTAGACTTTGCTATCTTTAAGAGGACCATCTAGCTCTCTCTTGAAAGTAGCCAGAGAACCGGCCTCCACCTCCCTCTGAGGCAGAGAATTCCACAGACTCACAACTTTCTGTGTGAAAATGTGTTTCCTCATCTCCGTTCTAAATGGATTACTCCTTATTCTTAAACTGTGGCCTCTGGTTCTGGACTCCCCCGACATTGGGAACATGTTTCCTGCCTCTAGCGTGCCCAAACCCTTAATAATCTTATATGTTTCAATAAGATCCCATCCTTCTAAACTCCAGAGTATACAAGCCCAGCCGCTCCATTCTCTCAGCATATGACAGTCCCGCATCCCGGGAATTAACCTTGTGAATCTACGCTGCACTCCCTCAATAGCAAGAATGTCTTTCCTCAAATTAGGTGAAGGATTACAGTGAAGGATTGTTTTATCTTCACGAACCTGGAGGTATGAGTGTTGTTGACCTGAGTTTGGAATGAAGGACTTTCGTAAGAGAAAAGAGCAAGGCTATACGCAAAATGTATGACAAATTTTAGTTTTTGACTCGTGTTGTGTCCAAAACGCTTCCTGAGCAATGTACAATTGTGCAATCTCTGATACCATCTGATGATGTACTTTTGTTTAGTTAACAAACATTTTAGAGCACATACAATGATTCAGCATTATTGTAATCATCCCAGCATCTGTGGTGTAATTTTGTTGTAGTGTCAGTCAACTAGAATTGCTGAATCACTGTTGAAACTCATAGTGTTCATATGTTTTAAAATGATTGTTACTTGCATTAATCTGTTTAGGAAATTGAATATGTACTTGGAAAGGAGGTATTGAAAGAGTAGAGGAGTGAAAAGCTCGGACAAAGAGAATAAGAACAGTTTAGTTTATTAATTTATTATTGTCACATGCAACAAGGTACAGTGAAAAGCTTTTTGTTTCGTGCTGTCCAGTCTGTGAAAAGACTTGTGTATTACAAGCCGTCCACAGTGTACAGATATAGGATAAAGGGTATATCATTTAGTGCAAGATAGAGTCCAGTTGAGCCCGGTTAACGATAATTTGCAGGTCTCCAATGATGTAGGTGGGAGGTTGAGACCGTTCTCTAGTTGGCGAGAGGACGATTCAATTGCCTGTTAATAGCTTGGAAGAAACTATCCCAGAATCTGGAGGAATACATTTTCAAACTTCTGTACCTCTTGCCTGATGGAAAGAGGGAGTGACCGGGGTGAGACTAGCCCTTGATTATGCTGGTGGCCTTGTCAAGGTAGCGTGAAGTGTAGATGGAATCGATGGAAGGGACATTGGTTTGTGTGATGGTCTGGGCTACGTCCACAAGTCTGCGTTCTTGTGGTCTTGGATGGAGCTGTTCCCAACCCACGCTGTGATGCATCCCGATGAAATGCTTTCTGTAGAAAGCCCACCTGTAGAGGTTGGTGAGGAAATGCCGAACTTTCTAAGCCTTCTAAGGAAGTAGAGGCGTTGGTATGCTTTCTTGGCCATTACTTCGATGTGGCTGGCCATGGGAGTCTGTCCGGCCAGTTGCTTTCTGTGGGTTCACCCTCAGGAAGGTTGATCTAAATTGAAGAAACAAAAATAGAAATAAGCATAATCTGGTTCTGCCACTTAAATAAAGTATGATCTTTTGGTCAGTATTGTATCTTAGGCCCCCTTTGGTCACAGCTGACCATGGGTGTCTCCAGGGTGCTAATCCCTATATGGAGGACGCCTGTGCGTGACTTTGTTTAATGTGGGGAGACTGGTGCACAGACAGCCACCCCATGGTCCTTGACATTCTGGGTCAGGATCCAGTGATAAGGTGACAATCCACAGAGAATACTGTACACAGCTAGTATTGTATTCTAGCTGTATATTAATTGATTTCCTCAATATCCAAAAGTCTGCAGATAGTGGATTATTAGTGTTTTATTGTATTCGGTTCCATTTGATAGCAACTCAATAGCAATTTATTTTGAGAATGAACATTTACAAACAGGTAATTTTATATAAGATCTAAATAGCTGCATACTGAATATAATGTAGGCAAGGGTGCGCCAGACAATGTCTCATACCTGCCTCCTTGACTTGGCTGCTGTCCAGTATTATTGTTTTTTCATGGATTTCTGTGACACAGCAATTTTGTTTGCAATGTCTTGAGCTTTTCCTCTAGAAATACTCTAGGATAACCTGCCCTTTCTTAGGTATACAAGTATTCCCCTTTGCAAGTCTCTAGAACCAGGCATGGACATCCGTTTTGTAGTAGTTGGAGAAAGTAGCTTGATCTCTATCTCAAGTTCATATTTTCATGAGTGCATAAAGTTCATACAACTTGTTCACATTGACTCCTCTTTGAAATATAGAAGAAGGGCCAGGCTTTCCCTGATGATGTGAGGCAAAAGTATATTAGACTGGGGAGAGATTAAAATCTGGAGAAAATGGGCAAGTAGTGAGCTGATGAAGAGAAGAGTGAGGTCGATATTCCTAAAAGAAAAGACAAGGACTTCCGGTGGCGCTAGTGAGTGGAACTCGCGCCATTCAGCTCCGCTAAAATTGTATTAAAAATGGGGGTAAAAGGGGTTAATTGAAGCTACTCACCAGAGGAGAACGGTTGTGAACGGCTCCGGTCGCGTTAAAAAGGTGCGTGACGTCATCAGGCGCGCGACTTTACTAAGAAAATGTCGCTGCATCGCTCCCCCCCCCCCCCCCCCACCAAGGGAAAAAGCCTGTGAAAAGGGAAGTGGGCTTCACTGGAGCCTCGGGCTCAAGTTTGAGTGCCTCCCAGGAAGATATTTTAAAGATGGACGACCTCAAAAAAATCATTATGGGTGAGCTGAAACAAATGCTTAAGGATATGAAAAAAGAATATAAAGAGGAAACAAAGACTTTAATAAGAGCTGATATTTTGGTGTATCATGAGAATTTGAAAGAAGAGTCCAAAAAGGAAGTTATAGCCGCTGTAAAGACTATGGTGGACGAATGGAAAGATAAAGCGGGTACTGATTTGCAACAACAGATGGATGATGTAAACCGTAAAACTGTTGAGATGGAGGTGCTGCTGGATACCAAGTTAGAGCCTATTATAACTTCACTTAACCAACAAAATGACGCAATAAAAGAACTGATTGAATCAGCCAGAAGCACCTTGCCGAGAACAAGCGATTATCAGAATTATTACACAAAATAACTGAGAAATGCATTGACTTGGAGGGACGTCAAAGGCGTATTGTTGGGTTGAGTGAAGGCCGAGAGGGAAATCAAGACCCTCGAAAATTTGCTGCAAAACCTCTAAAAGATATTCTGAACTTGGACTAAGAACCTCTGCTGGGCCGAGCACACAGGGCATTGAGACGTACCCCTAGGAGGGATGCTCCCCCAAGACAGATGATTGTGAAGGTGGCTTACGATCATGTTTTTGAAGAAATGATGAAGATAATACGTAAGAAAAATCTCAAATATGAGGGAGACAACATCAGTATTTTTAGAGATTACCCTGCGGAAGTGGCCAAGAGAAGATCTTTATTTACAGAAACAAGAGGTATCCTGAGGAACATAAAGAATCCGAGATATGGTCTGATGTACCCGGCAACATTAAGGGTAACTTATGATAACAAGGAGCACCGCTTCACCAAACATACAGAAGCTCTTGAATTCACTCGAGATATTCAGAAGAAACTGGAAGAGGAAGAAGTAGAGGAAGAAGCAGATGAAGATGAAGGACACTGAATATTATTGATCACTTACCTGATGATACTGATTATTGATCACTTATCTGATGATACTGTCCACCCACAGAAAAGGAGGAGGATTCACACTGAAAGAGGATCCACAGGGAAGGAGGAGGAACAATGGACATGGACTCTATCTTGGGGTCAAGGAGGGATGGATGGATTATTAATAAATATAGTTTTGTATTAACTACCCCTCAAAAATGTATGTTAGCTCTCCTAATATAGTGCTACGACACTAACTATATTTGATATTAGTAGTATTATTAATTTTTAAGTACATAAATTTAATACCCCACCCCGACATATATAGCCTTAAGGCAAAAACGAGCTGGAATTCCGAAAAAAATTAACATTTTTTTTGGGCACGCACGGAAGTCCATAGTCACTTTAGTAGCCACGCTTACACACTACCGTCACGGGCCCCGCCCCTTACTGACGTCACGTGCCCCGCCCTCACTGAACTAATAGGATTCACTTTTCATTTATTGGCCCCTTACACTTTATTAACATCACTTACCTTACTCACATTTTTTATTATTATTTTTATATGATGTATTTTATTTCATATTATATACTATATGGATTTAAGTATGATTGGTATTATATAATTAGTTCAAGGAGACATGTGTATAAGACAATGTCACAGATATTAAATTTCATCGATCTGATATTTGGGTATAGGATTGGGTTGGATGAGCTGAGACATCTACTCCATTATAAACCACCTTAATAATAAAATGTATGACATAAACACTAGGATTGGGGGTGATGGAATCACCTTCTGTAGTTGGAATGTTAAGGGAATTAACGAACCAATTAAAAGAGGTAAGGTTTTAGCTCAATTAAATAGATTGAAATCTGATATTATTTTTCTC
Source organism: Okamejei kenojei (assembly GCA_035221665.1). Lineage (NCBI taxonomy): Eukaryota > Metazoa > Chordata > Chondrichthyes > Rajiformes > Rajidae > Okamejei > Okamejei kenojei. The sequence continues at coordinate 1,975,188 of CM069137.1, forward strand.
CAAGAGACACACCTTAAAAAAGACACGCAGTATAGATTAACAGCAAAATGGATTTCCAAAGTATATCACTCTTCATTTACACATAACTCTAGAGGGGTAGCAATAATTATTCGTAAAGGTATACCTTTTAAACAAAGCTCAATAATAGAAGATGTTGAGGGTGATATATAATAATTACAGGTGAATTATATTCTAAAAAAGTAATCCTTATGAATATATATGGTCCTAATTTTGATAATCCATTATTCTTTAAGAAAATATTTAACAATATCCCTATATCCACTCAACATAATCTTATAATTGGAGATGATTTTAATTGTACCTTAGATAATTATTTAGATAGAAGTGTTTTCCTTTTCAATGAAAAGACTTCTAAGTCAAGTACATTTATAAATTATTTTATTAACACAGCAAACGTTAAGGATATCTGGAGAACAGATAACCTATCTGGTCGAGAATATTCATTCTTTTCCCCTGTATTTGGAACCTACTCAAGGATAGACTATTTTTTAATAGATTCAAAACTAATCCCATTTACATATGACTCAAAATATCATCATAATATTATTATCTCAGATCACGCTCTATTAACATTTAAGATAAAATTAAAAGACCTATTAAAACCTCTAACTGGAGACTCAACCCCCAAATATTAAAGGATAGGGCTTGTTGTGATTACATGGTAAAACAGATTAAATTATTTTTTCAAACTAATGACAAACCTGGAATTTCACCATCACTGCTTTGGGATACATTTAAAGCATTTATGCGTGGTGCGATAATATCAGCACACGCATACTTTAATAAGGAAAATCGAAAGACTCAACAAAAGTTGGAAAATTAAATAAAACAATTAGATATTGAAAATGCAATATCCCCTTCTAAGGGGCTAAATAATAAAATTGCATCATTAAAATATAAGCTAAATAAAATATACTCAAATCAGATTATTAAACTTTTTCAACAGACTAAACAAGTACACTTTGAATTTGGGGATAAACCACAAAAATTACTGGCATGCCAGCTTAGAAAATTAGATGAGGAGAAAATGATACATAAAATTAGATCTGAACAAGGAGAAATATTGACTTTACCGAAAGATATCAATGATAAATTTTTACAATATTATCAAAATCTTTACTCATCTAAACTAGCAGGACAGTCAGATGGAATGGAAACATTCCTACAAGAATGTCATATTAACAGTTTAGATCAGGAAGATATTGGAGACTTGTTAAATGCTGACATATTAGTAAAAGATATTGAAGAATCAATTGGATCATTAAATAATGGAAAAGCCGCAGGCCCTGATGGCTTAAGTGTTGAATTTTATAAGAAGTTTCATGATCTGATCTCTCCACGCTTACATACAATATATAAATATGCTTATGAACAAGGAAAGTTAACAGAATCATTAAATGAGTCTACAATTACACTTGTCCCTAAAGCTGATAAAGATTTGGAAGACCCTGGATCATACAGAGCAATAGCTCTTTTAAATACTGATCAAAAAATACTAAAATTTTATCTCGGAGGCTAAGTTTAGTGATTATATCATTAAAATTTAGTGTGATTACATCATTAAATTAAAGTTTAGTGATTACATCATACAATTAATACATCATGACCAAACAGGTTTTATTCCAAAACGCTATTCATCCTATAATCTGAAACGTCTATTCAATGTCATGTATTCAAAAAGAGTGAATGATATTGAACTAGCTGTCATATCCTTAGATGCTGAAAAAGCATTTGACCAGGTTGAATGGCCATATTTATTTAAAACAATGCAGAAATTTCAAGTGGGGAATAGATTTTCCAAATGGGTAAAAATCATATACTCGAATCCAACTACAAGAATATTAACAAATCAAATGCTATCAGCAAAATTTAATCTCTTCAGGGGTTGTAGACAAGGATGCCCGTTATCACCATTACTATTTGCTCTGGTAATAGAACCATTAGCCGAAATGATTAGATCAGAACTAGAAATATATGGATATAATACCAAAACTACAACAAATAAAATATCTCTATACACAGATGACATCTTAATTTATATTACATAACCAGAGATTAGTATTCCCAATCTATTTAATGTTATAACTAAGTTTAGTGCATTTTCTGGGTATAGAATTAATTGGAATAAAAGTGAAATTATACTGGAATAAAATTAAATATATTAGAACAATTCCCACTTAAAATAGTCACGGCCAAACTCAAATATCTAGGAATTAATGTATCTAAGTCCTATAACTGTCTATTTAAATATAATTACCCTCATATTTTATATTGGAAAACACTACATATATCAATGATCGGTAGAATAAATGCTATAAAAATGATTTTTTTTTTGCCACAATTGTTATATTTATTTCAAGCCATCCCTTTATATCTCCCTAAAATGTTTTTAAAAAAATAGATACTTTGGTTAATAGTTTTATTTGGGACTATAAAAACCATCGAATAAGTAAAAAACATCTATGTAAATCTAAAATAAATGGTGGACTAGCACTACCAAATTCCTTATTATTTCTGGGCTGTTCAGATTAAGAATATGAATTTTTGGTTGGTAAATTTAGATTATGAACCAAGCTGGCTAAAGATGGAAAAGGAAGACTGTTTGCCTTTTGATGTAGGTTCGATTCTTTTTGCGCCAAGGGAAGTACCAAAAAAATGTATGGTGACAACCCTATAATTTATAGCAATAGACTTATTTGGAAACAAATAGTTAAGACCCGACATATGGATAATTTGTCACTTTGTTTGCCAATTATGAATAATCCCTTGTTTAGGCCCTCTATTGGACAAGGGGTTTAGACACTGGAATGATTTAGGAATTAAAAGGATAAAACACCTTTACAAGAAAGGAAATTTTCTTTCATTTCAAGAGTTACAGGATATTTATGGATTGCCGTCAAATAACATATTTAGGTATTTACAAATTAGAAACTATATTAAGTCAAATACGCAAGACTATAAAAATAGAAAACCAGGATGAATTGTTTAATAAACACCCAAATACAGAAAAATTAATAGCGTATATATACAATACTATTTTGGGTAGGGAAATCCCAACTTCGGAAATAAATCGACAAACATGGGAAAATGAAATAGGCTTATCTATAACGAAGGAAATTTGTGAAGAAAGCCTACAACGTATACATCGTTGCTCATTAAATGCTAGACATATATTGATACAATATAAGGTATTACACAGATTACATTATTCAAAAACGAAATTAAATAGAATTTATCCTAACATTTCTCCTATTTGTGATAAATGTCAGAACTTGGAAGCTAATTTAACGCATAGTTTTGTAACGTATAAAACACAATTATTATTGGACAGAAATCTTTAGAGTTATCTCTGAAGTTCTTAAAATTAAACTGGACCTAGATCCAAAATTAATAATATTAGGAGTTCCGGATTCAAATTTAATATTAACAGTAAACCAACAACATTTCTTGGATTACTGTTTGATAACAGGGAAAAAATGAATACTGAAATTTTGGAAGGGAACATTATCCCCCACAATTAAAATGTGGACGGTGGAAATGTTCGAGACATTGCATTTGGAAAGAATCAGATTTGGAGTATGAAAGAAAACTGGCAGGAAACATAAAAACTGACTGCAAAAGTTTTTATCGGTATATGTGAAGCGCAAAAGATTAGTTAAAACAAATGAAGGTCCCTTGCAGTCAGAAACGGGTGAATTGATCATGGGGAACAAGGACATGGCAGACCAATTGAATAACTACTTTGGTGTTGTCTTCACTAAGGAAGACATAAATAATTTGCCGGAAATAGCAGGGGATCGCGGGTCAAATGAGATGGAGGAAATGAGTGAAATCCAGGTTAGCCGGAAAGTGGTGTTGGGTAAATTGAATGGATTAAAGGCCGATAAATCCCCAGGGCCAGATAGGCTGCATCCCAGGGTACTTAAGGAAGTAGCCCGAGAAATAGCAGATGCCTTAGTGATAATTTTTCAAAACTCTTTAGATTCTGGAGTAGTTCCTGAGGATTGGAGGGTAGCTAATGTAACCCCACTTTTTAAAATCTGAGGGAGAGAGAAAACGGTGAATTACAGACCAGTTAGTCTAACATCGGTAGTGGGGAAACTGCTAGAGTCAATTATTAAAGATGGGATAGCAGCACATTTGGAAAGTGGTGAAATCATTGGACAAAGACAGCATGGATTTACGAAGGGTAAATCATGTCTGACGAATCTTATTGAATTTTTTGAGGATGTAACTAGTAGAGTGGATAAGGGAGAAGCAGTGGATGTGTTATATCTGGACTTTCAGAAGGCTTTCGACAAGGTCCCACACAAGAGATTGGTATACAAACTTAAAGCACATGGTATTGGTGGTTCAGTATTGATGTGGATAGAGAACTGGCTGGCAGACAGGAACCAAAGAGTAGGAGTGAACGGGTCCTTTTCAGGATGGCAGACAGGGACTAGTGGGGTGCCGCAAGGCTCAGTGCTGGGACTCCAGCTATTTACAATATACATTAATGATTTGGACGAGGGAATTAAATGCAACATCTCGAAGTTTGCGGATGACACGAAGCTGGGGGGCAGTGTTAGCTGTGAGGAGGATGCTAGGAGGCTGCAGGATGACTTGGATAGACTGGGTGAGTGGGCAAATGCATGGCAGATGCAGTATAATATGGATAAATGTGAGGTTATCCACTTTGGTGGCAAAAACAGGAAGGTAGACTATTATTTGAATGGTGACCGATTAGGAAAAGGGGAGATGCAGCGAGACCTAGGTGTCATGGTACACCAGTCATGGAAAGTAGGCATGCAGGTGCAGCAGGCTGTGAAGAAAGCGAATGGTATGTTGGCATTCATAGCAAAAGGATTTGAGTACAAGAGCAGGGAGGTTCTACTGCAGTTGTACAGGGTCTTGGTGAGGCCACATCTGGAGTATTGCGGGTACACAAAAAGCTGGAGAAACTCAGCGGGTGCAGCAGCATCTAAGGAGCGAAGGAGATAGGCGACGTTTCGGGTCGAGACCCTTCTTCAGACTGGTCAGGGATCAGGGAAACGAGAGATATAGACGGTGATGTGGAGAGATAAGGAACAATGAGTGAAAGATATGCAAAAAAGTATCGGTGATAAAGGGAACAAGCCATTGTAAGCTGTTTGTGGTGTGAAAATGAGAAGCTGGTGCGACTGGGGTGGGGAGGGAGATAGAGATAGAGGGAATGCCAGGGCCCGAGGGCTGAGGGAGAGGTGGGAAGGGGAGGAGACAGCAAGTGTTAACAGAATTGAGAAAATCCAATATTCAAGCCCAAAGGATGCAGACTCCCCAAGCGGAATATGAGGTGCTGTTCCTCCAGCTTGCGGTGTTGCTCACTCTGGCCGTGGAGGAGGCCCAGGACCGAGAGGTCGGATGTGGAATGGGAGGGGGAGTTGAAGTGCTGAGCGACCGGGAGGTCGGGTTGGTTATTGCGGACCGAGCGGAGGTGTTCGGCGAAGCGCCAAGCCTCCGCTTGGTCTCACCGATATAGATCATCTGGCATCTGGAGCAGCGGATGCAGTAGATGAGGTTGGAGGAGGTGCAGGTGAACCTCTGTCGGACCTGGAAGGACTGCTTGGGTCCCTGAAAGGAGTGGAGTGGGGAGGTGAAGGGACAAGTGTTGCATTTCTTGCGGTTGCAAGGAGAAAGTGCCCGGGGAAGGGGTAGAGTGGGAGGGGAGGGAAGAATTGACAAGGGAGTTGCGGAGGGAGCGGTCTTTGCGGAAGGCAGACAGGGGGGGAGATGGGAAGATGTGGCGGGTGGAGGGGTCACGTTGGAGGTGGCGAAACTGGCGGAGGACTATATGTTGTATTTGCCGGCTGGTGGGGTGAAAGGTGAGGACCAGGGGGACTCTGCCCTGTTTGCGAGTGGGGGAATGGGGAGCGAGGGCAGTGTTGCGGGGTATGGAGGAGACCCTGGTGCGAGCCTCATCAATAGTGGGGGAGGGGAATCCCCGTTCTCTGAAGAATGAGGCCATTTGTGATGACCTGGTGTGGAACACCTCATCCTGGGAGCAGATGCGGCGTAGACGGAGGAATTGGGAATAGGGGATGGAGTCCTTACAGGAAGCAGGGTGGGAGGAAGAGTAGTCCAGGTAGCTGTGGGAGTCAGTAGGTTTGTAGTGGATGTCGGTCAGGAGCGTATCACCTGCAATAGAGATGGTGAGGTCAAGGAATGGTAGGGAAGTGTCGGAAATGGTCCAAGTGTATTTGAGTGCCGGATGGAAGTTGGTGGTGAAATGAATGAAGTCAGTCAGTTGTGTGTGGGTGCAGGAGGTGACACCAAAGCAGTCGTCGATGTAACGGAGGTAGAGGTCGGGGATGGGGCCCTGGTACGCCGAGAACAAGGATTGTTCGACGTACCCAACAAAGAGGCAAGCGTAACTGGGGCCCATGCGTGTGCCCATAGCTACGCCTTGTGTTTGGAGGAAATGGGAGGAATCAAAAGAGATACTTTCACACCACAAACAGCTTACAATGGCTTGTTCCCTTTATCACCGATACTTTTTTGCATATCTTTCACTCATTGTTCCTTATCTCTCCACATCACCGTCTATATCTCTCGTTTCCCTGATCCCTGACCAGTCTGAAGAAGGGTCTCGACCCGAAACGTCGCCTATCTCCTTCGCTCCTTAGATGCTGCTGCACCCGCTGAGTTTCTCCAGCTTTTTGTGTACCCTCGATTCTCCAGCATCTGCAGTTCCTTCTTTAAAAAATCTGGAGTATTGCGTACAGTTTTGGTCTCCTAATCTGAGGAAAGACATTCTTGCCATAGAGTACAGAGAAGGTTCACCAGACTGATTCCTGGGATGGCACGACTTCCATATGAAGAAAGACTGGATAGACTCGGCTTGTACTTGCTGGAATTTAGAAGATTGAGGGGTGATCTCATAGAGACTTACCAAATTCTTAAGGGGTTGGACAGGCTAGATGAAGAAAGCTTGTTCCCGATGTTGGGGAAGTCCAGGACAAGGGATCACAGTTTAAGGATAAGGGGAAGTCTTTTTAGGACCGAGATGAGAAAATTGTTTTTCACACAGAGAGTGGTGAATCTGTGGAATTCTCTGCCACAGAAGGTAGTTGCGGCCAGTTCGTTGGCCATATTTAAGAGGGAGTTGGATGTGGCCCTTGTGGCTGAAGGGATCAGGGGGTATGGAGAGAAGGCAGGTACAGGATATTGAGTTGGATGATCAGCCATGATCATATTGAATGGCGGTGCAGGCTCGAAGGGCCGACGGGCCGAATGGCCTGCTCCTGCACCTAATTTTGTATGTTTCTATGTTCGTCCTAATGGACAAATACAAACTCTTTGAACAGATATGGTCTCCATATACAGAATATTTGAAGGGATAGCTGTTCTTGGCATCACAACTCAATGGGTACCCGGCAGGATTAGATGAAAATAACTCTCTGTTTTTCTTTTTGATTTGTATACATGTCTCTATTGATATCGCTATTTGAAATTGTGTTATTCACTATTAAGATGTATACTATAATCTCTTTTTAAAAAATATATATATATATATATATATATAATACTTTGTTTTAATTAAATATATATATAACAAGAATATATACATTTTTTTCTCTCTCTTCTCTTTCTCTTTCTATATAATAAAAATTATTATTTAATCACTGTTCTTATTGATTAAAGTCTATTCTTTTCTTTTTCTACTTTCTAAAAAAATAGAAGTTTATAAGAATTATTCGTAACATTCGTATACTTATTGAAATAAGTTGGTTGTGTATTTGAAAAGTTGTTTTACCGTTGTTATGATGGATTACTTCTAATAAAAATATTATTACAAGAAAAGACAAGGTATCTGAAATAAAATACTTACTTACTGCCTATTATGCCTCCTGGCATGTAGGGCATCAACGAAGGTCCTCCACTCCTGTCTCTTTCTGGGCTAACTTCTGGACACTACAGCCCTGGAAGTCCATCACGCCCAGTAGTGTTGATTCCTTCAGTTGCTGTTTCCGTAACATATTTGTTTTACGAGACGGGTTGTTAGTCCTGTGCTCAACCCCCAACCTGGAGGACCAGTGGATCACTCTTCATCTCGCCTCTACCCTTCGACCTGTCCAGCATGGGAGACCCTAACAGGAGACGAATCTCCCGCTGGCATAGCTCTAGGGGTCACTGAGACACACAAGCTCCCCAACCACGACAAGGTTGCAATCCAACGGGGAGGAAGTAAAATAGTTTGTAATGAAACCAAAGTCCTGTATTGAAAATATGCCGTAGGTTAGCGAGCATTTTATAAAGAGGGAGAAAATGAGTTAAGGTTACTTAGCAGGTTTGGCAGCTTCCATTGAGTGAGGAATGATGTTACATTAAGGTGTGATCCACATCAAGGACAACATCAAGAACAGTCTGAAGAAATTCCACATCACATTGAGCAACTGGGAGCACATTGCACTGGACAGACGCTCCTGGGGGAAATCCGTGCAGGAAGGAGCTGCACATCACGAAATGGAACAATGCCTTGTCACAGAGACAAAGCGACAGCACCGTAAGGAGAGAGAGAAGGGTGCTCGACGACTACCAACCACCGGCAGTCTCCACTGCCCACATTGCACCAGGGTGTGTGGATCAGGGATTGGCCTCTACGGACATCTGCAGACCCACAAGTAGACGACCCTATGGAGAGGAGGGGGCAGTCATACTCGTTTTGACTGACCGCCGATGATGATGATTAATAATGCAGGTCCACTATCTTGAGATCACTGCTGTGCTGCACTCTGGACTGCAATATTACTCAGCATGGTCCAGGGTAAGTCTTCCACTGGAAGGCCCCACTCCTAGCACATTGCCATGACCCACACAGGGTAGTACCTCTCCCAATGCTAGAGTTCAGGGAATGGAGGGATATGGATTATGCGCAGATAGATAAGAGATGATGTTGGCATCATGTTCAGCACAGACATTGTGGGGCGAAGGGCCTGTTCTTCTGCTGTACTGTCTATGTTTGTTCAATATTCGTCTGCACTCGTAGTCAGGCATTCACAGCTGTCACAGTTTTATTGTTTAACCATCAGTCTTAAGGCACATACATTTCTGCATTCCTCATTTTATTTCTCAACGACCATCTTGTATTGCTGAGTTGTTTAAGAAGGAACTGCAGATGCAGGTAAATCGAAGGTAGACAAAAATGCTGGAGAAACTCAGCGGGTGAGGCAGCATCTATGGAGCGCGGTCCATGGAAGAAGGGTCTTGACCCGGAACCTTGCTCCATAGATGCTGCCTCACCCGCTGAGTTTCTCCAGCATTTTTGTCTATCTTGTATTGCTGTATGCCCTTTCTCATGGGATGTAAATATTTTCTCTTCATCCATTTGATCAAAATCTTTCATGATATTAAACGCTTCAGGAGAAAATAACCGATCTTTTATAAAAATCCATCGTATTTCCATGCTTTTAAACTCTATGTCCCTGTGGATAATACCTGTTTTCTCAAACTGCTCTGCCAATTGTGAGCTGTATGTAAAAGCTCGTATCATATTGTCCATTTGATAGCAGCATTAGCTAATATTATTTGTTTCTTGAGCTTGTTTTTGATTCCTAGGGTGAATGATATGGTGTATTATAGTAACTATAGAAGACGAAATATATGTGCAAAGTAGACACAAAATGTTGGAGTAACTCAGCGGGACAGGCAGCATCTCTGGAGAGAAGGAATGGGTGACGTTTTGGGTCAAGACCCTTCTTCAGATATGTGCAGGCTGATTGTGAGAGCTAAACAAATGTTACTGCACTGAAGAAGGATCTCGACCCGAAACATCACCCATTCCTTCTCTCCAGATATGCTGCCTGTCCTGCTGAGTTACTCCAGCTTTTTGTGCCTATCGTTGGTTTAAACAAACATCTGCAGTTCCTTCCTGCACAAATGTTACTGCACTATCTTTTCAGATGACTATTGACCATTCATGTAATCGTATGTGGATTAGTGCCTGACTATATTTCTGCTTTGCAGGTACACTTTGGTCTGTGGATGGTACGATATTTCTGTACGTTTCTGTTGTTTGCCCTTGGATTGAAAGCACCAGGTTTACCTCGAAGACCCTACATGGTAATCATTAATGAGGATGAACGAGACGTTGAATGCAACGAGGTTTGTGAATAATGAATTATTCTTGGATTTATTTATTATTATTTCAAAATCTTGGAACAAAGCAGTGAATTTGCATGCATTAATACAAGATATTAGCTGAAGAATAAAAATTAGGTAACCAATGGGGTTTTTTCTGCTTTTTATCTGAAAAGAAAGGGAGACGGTTTAATATCTTGTCTGAAATACTGGGGGTTTAGAAACTCCTTATATAACTATCCCTGTCAAATAGCTTTTAACTGTAGTGTGCTGTGAGATGTCACATGTCTGAATATTATCATGGTGTAATTATATAGTGACTTTGCATGAATTTGTTTTTTAACAATACTAGGATAATTCATTTATTTCTCAAGATTGAGTGTATTTGAGTTGGAGGCAGAAAATGGAGTTGGGTTCCAATTAGGTATTTTTTCTTTCTTAATATTTTATAGTTGTCTATAAACGCTTTTAGATATTCTAAGTGGGAATACACCATTCAGCTTGCATAACCTTTTAGAAGATGGGTTAGAAAGCTACCTGCCCTGATTTATCAGTAACACAAAGGTAGGTGATATTGTATGCAGCCTTCAAAGTGAATTGGATAAATATGGATCTTTGGTCAGGGCTCGAAATTAGCGGTTGCCCGGGTGCAATGGCAATCTACAGATCCACCGGGCAACCTAAAAGCCATGCCATTTTGCCCGGCTGGCAAGCACCCGGGACACCTATCATTTAATTCTGAGCGGGCCCCCTCGCGATCTCTCTCTTTCTCTCTATCGCTCTCCGTCTCCGCCCACCATCCGTGTCCGTGTCTCGGGTCTGCTCGGCGCAGCAGGCCGCCTTACACATGCGCACCGCCACGGCCTGCACTTCCTCCCCCTGCACATGTGCACAACCACGGCCAGCACATCATTGGCCACGGCAACTGGTTGGCGTCGGCCACTTTCTCCCACCCTTTGCATTGTGGGAGTTCTGGCCGCCATTGCTCTCTGGTTGCTGCCTCACCGCGACCGCTGAAAAACAATGCAGAATCACTGCCTGTAGCTGGAGTAACTCTTGCTTCTTGGTTTCCTGGCCCTCCAAATATATTCCAGATGGAATTAAACTGTTCTTGGGGAAAAAAGAGCCACCTTAAATGTAGTTGCGTTTGGTTGGGTACCTATGGTAAGGTGAAAACTATTCCATGCTTTAATTGTGCGGGGGATCTCCATGGAGCAGCCAGCATCTCTGGATAGAAGAAATTGGTTGACGTTTTGGGTAGATTTACTCTGGTTTTAGTGTTTTTAGTTTAATTTAAAGAAACAGCGTGGAAACAGGCCCTTCGGCCCACCGAGTCCACGCCGACCACCGATCACCCGTCCACTAGTTCTATCCCACACATTAGCGACGTAAATCAAGAGTCAACAGTGTGTTATTCACTCACGTCCCAGTTAGAACAATGAAATCCTTACTTGCAGCAGCACAACAGAATATGTAAACATAGTACTCTGTAAACAATGTTATAAATGAGAAACAAAGCTCCATACAGACAGCACCCATATTCAGGATCAATTTCGGGTCTCTGGCAATTTTAGGCCGCAACTTTATGGCCAATGTACTACCCCATAGTCTTGAACTGAATTGAAACATACAGTAGCTGTAAACGGGGACATAGTGTCACTTAGAGATTTAAGACTGAAAATGAATAGTTTCTTTTTTTTAGTAACCGAAGTTATCAACATATAATTTTTTGTGTATTGGAAAATAAAATATAGTGGCGCAGCTGGTGGACTTGCTGCCTCACACGTTAGATATCTGAGTTCGATCCTGATCTCGGGCAAAAAAGGAAGGGGCAAAGACAGTGGGCAAAGGGAGACCTAGGAAGCGAAGGAGAAAGCAGGGACTACCTGAAATTGGAGGTCAATGTTCATACCGCTGGGGTGTAAACTACCCAAGCGAAAGATGAGGTGCTGCTCCTCCAATTTACGATGGGCCTCACTCTGGCGATGGAGGAGGCCCAGGACAGAAAGGTTGGATTCGGAATGGGAGGGGGAGTTGAAGTGCTGAGCCACCGGGAAATCAGGTTGGTTATTGCGAACCGAGAGGAGGTGTTGGGGCGAAGCGATCGCCAAGCCTGCATTTGGTTTCACCGATGTAGGGCAACTGACACCTAGAGCAGCGGATGCAATAGATGAGGTTGGAGGAGGTGCAGGTGAACCTCTGCCGCACCTGGAAAGGCTGCTTGGGTCCTTGAATGGAGTCAGGGGGGGGGGGGGGGGTAAAGCGACAAGTGTAGCATTTCCTGCAGTTGCAAGGGAAAGTGCCAGGAGAGGGGGTGGTTTGGGTGGGAAGGGACGAATTGACCAGGGAGTTATGGAGGGAGCGGTCTCTGCAGAAAGCCGACAGGGGAGGACATGGGAAGATGTGGCCAATGGTGGGATCCCATTGGTAGACAAAGCTGGAGAAAATCAGCGGGTGAGGCAGCATCTATGGAGCGAAGGAATAGGCGACGTTTCGGGTCGAGACCCTCCTTCAGACTGATGTCAGGAGGGGTGGGGGGCGGGAAAAAGAAAGGAAGAGAGGGATACAGTAGGCTGTGGGAGAGCTGGGAATGGGAGGGGAAGGAGGGAGAAAGTAAGGACTACCAGAAATTGGAGAAGCCAATGTTCATACCGCTGGGGTGTAAACTGCCCAAGGGAAATATGAGGTGCTGCTCCTCCAATTTGCAGTGGGCCATGGAGGAGGCCCAGGACAGAAAGGTCGGATTTGGAATGGGAGGGGGAGTTGAAGTGCTGAGCCACCGGGAGATCAGGTTGGTTATTGCGAACTGAGTGGAGGTGTTGTGTGAAGCGATCGCCAAACCTGCACTTGATCTCACCGAGGTTGATCATAGGCTGAATGATCCAACCAGATTTTTATTTGGAAGTGGAAAGAGATAATAGAAATTGCATTCATTGCAACGTGTAAAAAGAGTTGAGATACTGTATTATAATTTTGCTGCATGTCATTGTGGTATATATCATGTCTTGATTGGTGAATATGTTTAGTTTGCGACTTTATTTGAAGCCAAAATAATATGTGAATGCTTCATTGACCATAATTCTGACTGGTAACTACTCACTTTGTCCGAGCACATTATCGCACGCGTCATGCAAGCCGTCTTAAATGACCACCTAAATTGTCATTTGGCAACCTAAAAAGCTGCCGAGGTTGCCCGGCTGGCAAGAGGGAAAAAAAGTTAATTGAGGGCCTTAATGGTGAAAGTGGAAAGAGATTTGCACACTGTGGCACTGTGTTTAGGTTTCCGCGTCTCTGGTGCTATGAGGCAGCAGCTTTACCAGCTGTGTCGCTGTGCTACCCAACATTTTATTGAAAGATGGTCACCCTCAAAGCAGTTGTGGGATCGTCAACCTAAATTATGTTCAACTCCCTGGAATAAGGCTGAAAATTGCAGCATTCAGAGCTTTACTTACTGAGGCACAAGTGATACAAAGAGTTAGAATGGTTTAATTAAATATCTTGGGTCGATGTTTTTAAGTAATTGTTGGTCGAATGAGATGAGACTAGATTATTGAGCCCTCTTCAAATTAAATACAATTCAAAGTTTAAATGAAACCGTTTGGGAAAGTCAGATTGGAAAGTTTATCTTGTCAGCGCTCTGTGGCAGATTGTGGAGGTACGAGGGACCTCTGTTGGTCAGCCTATCCCATTACTGTCGCATTTTAGACTATTTGCTTTTTGGTTTAGTCTCCCTTTTGCCTGGTAGTTTGTATTTAAGTGCAGGAAAATATGTTTCTCAGCCGAGCAAAGAAAGCTGCCTAAAGTCTTTTCATGAAGAGAGGTGGAAGAAAATGAAAGATAAACGGTGACATGATCAAAGCAGACGAAATGTATAGGAAGAAACTGTAGATGCTGGTGTGCACCGAAGATAGACACAAAATGCTGGAGTAACTCAGCAGGACAGGAAGCATCTCTGGAGAGAAGGAATGGGTGACATTTCGGGTCTCGAAACGTCATCCATTCCTTCCATCCAGAGATGCTGCCTGTCCTGCTGAGTTCAGCATTTTGTGTCTATCATACATGATCAAAGTATCCAGCCGGGTTCTGATGAATGACTGGAATGGAATGGAATACTTTATTGTCACATGTGACAAGGCACAGTGAGATTATTTGCTTGCATACCCAATGTATACAAATAGCAGCCACCTACGGCACTGACAAAGTTAAGGAGAGTTGCAGAGGTAGATCTTGTCTAAAATGTTTTAGCGAAAAGGAAAATTCCCCCACATACACAAAAAAACATAAGGAGGCAAGGGAAAAAAAAAGTGCCAGACAAATCTTTTACACAGAGGGTGGTGGGTGCCTGGAATGCGCTGCAACGGTGGTGGTAGTTGAATCAAATATAGAAGTGATGTTTAAGAGGCTTTTGGATAGGTACATGGATATGCTGGGAATGTTTCAGTTTAGTTTATTGTCACGTGTACGAAGGTACAGTGTTCGAACATGGATCATGCGTAGGCAGAGGAGATTATTTTAACCTGGCATAATGTTCCCATGTGACATTGTGAGCTGAAGGGCCCTCTTCCTGTGCTGTAGTCTATGTTCATAGGTTCTAGGAGCAGAATTAGGTCATTCAGTCTACTCCGCCATTCAATCATGGCTGGTCTATCTTTCCCTCTCAACCACTTTCTACCGCCTTCTCCCCATAACTCCTGACACCCGTACTAATCAATCTCCACCTTAACAATATCCTTTGACAGCCTCCGCTGCTGTCTGTGGCAATAAATTCCACAGATTCACCACCCTCTGACTAAAGAGATTCCTCCTCGTCCCCTTTCTAAAGGTACATCCTTTTATTCTGAGGCTATGGCCTCTTTTCCTGGACCAAATGAGTCGATCACCTTGCTCTCATGTACTCTCAGGGTTCCTGTTGATTTTAATGACAAGGGTTGTGGATGCAAATTGGTAAATTTGCAAGCTAGTTAATCCATAGCTGTCCAATCACACAAAGCATTTTTTGGTGCTGAGTGTGCAAATCTACTGGTAGCTGGCACAGTCAGGCGCCTCTGGAAACATTACTTTTTCGGCTGCAGTGAGCAACATTTCTTCTCTGAGAGAAATTCCCCCTGCATGACGTCGTAAGCCTACCGGAGGAGGGAAAGATAATGGTGCGTTTCTTCAAGCCCAGAGAGCAAGTTTAGGTTAGGAAGATTCAAGGGTGAAGGACTGGAAAAGATTGTGTAGATCATTTGTTCACTCAATTGGTCGAATGCTTTGTCTCGTTGGGGAAAGTTCAGTGCCCCAGCTGTAAATTAGTCACACTCCTGCATTTTCCCTTCACTGGACTTGAGCTTGTTTCCCAGTTCCTGAGACTGTGCTCTTAAACATATGAAGGTAAATTTTAAACCTTGTGGTTGATATGAGGATTGTTATCCAGAGGAACTGCACCGATGACCTGAAGCTGACAGTTTGAATCCTATCATGACAGTTGGAACGTTTAAATTCAAGTAAAGACATACATTCACAATGAAATTACGGGATTGTTATAAAACCCCATCTGTTTCACTGATATCTTTAAGGAAAATAAATTTGCAATTCTTATTTAGTGTATATTACAGCAGGCTCACTCATGTGGTTGCTTTAGTAAAGTGGTTTGGCATGCCACTTCATTCTGGGCATTTGGGGATAAAAATAAATATATTTGCCTGTGACACCATGTCAACTTTAAAGTTCTGAAGAGCTAGATACGGTGAAAATCCAGTGAAATTTGGGAATTCAATGTTCTGAGCTTCTTGATTCTTGATCATCATTCTGACAGATATGTGTCTTCATTTGATCTTTCTATCCCTTGTCAGTATGCAAAAGACAGTTCTCCATGGTTTAGATGTATAGGAAGAAACTGCAGATGCTGGTTTACACCGGAGATAGACACAGAAAGCTGGAGTAACACAGCGGGTCAGGCAGCATCTCTGAGAAAAGGAATAGGTGACATTTTAGGTTGAAAAGGGTCAGGCTGAAGGGTTTCGACCCACCTATTCCTTTTCTCCAGAGATGCTGCCTGACCCGCTGAGTTACTCCAATATTTTGTATCTATCTACAATTTAGATGTAGATTGGGTTAGGATTAGTATGTAGATTGAAGGATTAGCCTCTTTGAATATTTAAATGGTGTCAAGTTGGGAAAAGGGGAAGTGCAAGGGGATCTGGGGGTCCTTGGTCATCTGTCACTGAAAGTAAGCATGCAGGTACAGCAGGCAGTGAAGAAAGCGAATGGCATGTTGGCCTTCATAACAAGAGGAGTTGAGTATAGGAGCAAAGAGGTCCTCCTGCAGTTGTACAGGGCTCTAGTGAGACCAAACCTGGAGTATTGTGTGCAGTTTTAGTCTCCAAATTTGAGGAAGGACATTCTTGATATTGAGGGAGTGCAGTGTAGGTTCACCAGTTGTCATATGTTAGGACTGTCATATGTTGATAGAGTGGCTGGGCTTGTATACTCTTGAATTTAGAAGGATGAGAGGGGATCTTATTGAAACGTATGATTGTTAAGGGTTTGAACATGCTAGAGACAGGAAACATGTTCCTGATGTTGGGGGAATCCAGAACGAGGGGCCACAGTTTAAGAATAAGGTGTAAGACATTTAGAACAGAGATGAGGAAAAAAAATTTCACACAGAGAGTTGTGAGTCTGTGGAATTCTTTGCCTCAGAAGGCAGTGAAGGCTGGTTCTCTGGATGCTTTCAAGAGAGAGTTAGATAGAGCTCTTAAAGATAGCGGAGTCAGCGGATATGGGAAGAAGGCAGGAACGGGGTACTGGTTCTGGATGATCAGCCATGATCACATTGCAGGTTCAAAGGGCCAAATGGCCTACTCTTGCACCTATTGTCTATTGTCGTCTATTTGTAACCCTCTGCCAGAGAATGAGCTGCTAGAGCAGGTAGTTGAGGCTACATCATTTCTTCAAGATGTAGCGTTTCAGACATGTTTGAGATCCACATTTTGATTGTTGGCGTAGGTGCGTTTTTCCAAAATTTAAGTATAAGTTTTTTCGCTGTTATTAGACCATAATTAAGAAAAGCTTCTTGGAATATAGTTAGTTTACTTCCCTCTTCCATTGATCCAAAGATAATCAATTCAGTATTTGGGTTCAATTTTGTGTTAAATAGTTTTGTAAAAATTCCAAAAATTTCGTTCCAAAATGTATACAGTTTTGTACAAGAGACCAATAACAAACATTTAAAAGACATTTGGACAGGTGCATGGATAGGAAAGGCTTAGAGGGATATGGACCAACATGGTCATGAGGAACAAGCTTAGATGGGGCATCTTAGTTGCCACAGACCAGTTGGGCTGAAGGGCCTGTTTCCATGCTCTTTCACTCTATGGCTGCCCTGTGTGGAAAAAAGTTTTTCATCTCATTCTTAAATGCCCACCCTCTTATTTAGTTTGTGACCCCAGATTTTAGATCGCCTAGCCAGGGGAAACAGCCATAGCACGTATCCAGTTAAACTCAGGAATTAACATTGATAAAAGGAAGATTACAGCAAGCTGGAGACGCAAGGAGCAACAGGTGGTGGAATCGTGAGCCTGAAGAAGGGACCCAACCCGATGTCATAAAGTCATAAGGAATAGGAGTAGAATTATGCAATTTGGCCCATCAAGTCTACTGTCATTCAATCATGACTGATCTATCTCTCCCTCCTAACCCCATTCTCCTGCCTTCTAGCCATAACCTCTGACACCTGTACTAATCAAGAATATATCTATCTTTGCTGAAAAATATCCACTGACTTGGCCTCTACAGCCTTCTGTGGCAGAATTCCACAGGTTCGCCACCCACTGGCTAAAGAGATTTCTCCTCATCTCCACCTTAAAAGAACGTTCTTTAATTCTGAGGCTCTGACCTCTAGTTCTAGACTCATAGAATCAGAGAATCATAGAAAATAGGTGCAGGAGTAGGCCATTCGGCCCTTCGAGCCTGCACCTCCATTCAATATGATCATGGCTGATTATCCAACTCAGATTCTGGAGTAGTTCCTGAGGATTGGCGGGTAGCAAACGTAACCCCTCTTTTTAAGAAGGGAGGGAGAGAGAAAACGGGGAATTACAGACCAGTTAGTCTAACATCGGTAGTGGGGAAACTGCTAGAGTCAGTTATTAAAGATGGGATAGCAGCACATTTGGAAAGTGGTGAAATCATTGGACAAAGTCAGCATGGATTTACGAAAGGTAAATCATGTCTGACGAATCTTGTGGAATTTTTCGAGAATGTAACTAGTAGCGTGGATAAGGGAGAACCAGTGGATGTGGTATATCTGGACTTCCAGAAGGCTTTTGACAAGGTCCCAAATAAGAGATTAGTATACAAACTTAAAGCATATGGCATTAGGGGTTCAGTAGTGATGTGGATAGAGAACTGGCTGGCAACTGGTAGGAGTAAACAGGTCCTTTTCACAATGGCAGGCAGTGACTAGTGCGGTAACGCAAGGCTCAGTGCTGGGACCCCAGCTATTTACAATATATATTAATGATCTGGATGAGGGAATTGAATGCAACATCTCCAAGTTTGCGGATGACACAAAGCTGGGGGGCAGTGTTAGCTGTGAGGAGGATGCTAGGAGGCTGCAAGTTGACTTGGATAGGTTGGGTGTGGGCAAATGCATGGCAGATGCAGTATAATGTGGATAAATGTGAGGTTATCCACTTTGGTGGCAAAAACAGGAGGGTAGATTATTATCTGAATGGTGGCCGATTAGGAAAAGGGGTGATGCAACGAGACCTGGGTCTCATGGTACACCAGTCATTGAAAGTAGGCATGCAGGTGCAGCAGGCTGTGAAGAAAGCGAATGGTATGTTGGCATTCATAGCAAAAGGATTTGAGTACAAGAGCAGGGAGGTTCTACTGCAGTTGTACAGGGTCTTGGTGAGGCCACACCTGGAGTATTGCGTACAGTTTTGGTCTCCTAATCCGAGGAAAGACATTCTTGCCATAGAGGGAGCAAATAGAAGGTTCACCAGACTGTTTCCTGGGATGGCAGGACTTCCATATGAAGAAAGACTGGATAGACTCGGCTTGTACTCGCTGGAATTTAGGAGATTGAGGGGAGGATCTTATAGAGGCTTACAAAATTCTTAAGGGGTTGGACAGGCTAGATGCAGGAAGATTGTTCCCGATGTTGGGGAACTCCAGAACAAAGGGTCACAGTTTAAGGGTAAGGGGGAAGTCTTTTAGGACCGAGATGAGAAGATCTTTTTTCACACAGAGAGTGGTGAGTGTGGAATTCTCTGCCACAGAAGGTAGTTGAGGCCAGTTCATTGGCTATATTTAAGAGTGAGTTAGATGTGGCCCTTGTGGCTAAAGGGATCAGGGGGTATGGAGAGAAGGCAGGTACAGGATACATAGAAACATAGAAATTAGGTGCAGGGGTAGGCCATTCGGCCCTTCGAGCCTGCACCGCCATTCAATATGATCGTGGCTGATCATCCAACTCAGTATCCTGTACCTGCCTTCTCTCCATACCCTCTGATCCCCTTAGCCACAAGGGCCACATCTAACTCCCTCTTAAATATAGCCAATGAACTGGCCTCAACTACCCTCTGTGGCAGAGAGTTCCAGAGACTCACCACTCTCTGTGTGAAAAAAGTCTTCCTCATCTCGGAATTAAAGGATTTCCCCCTTATCCTTAAGCTGTGACCCCTTGTCCTGGACTTTCCCAACATCGGGAACAATCTTCCTGCATCTAGCCTGTCCAACCCCTTAAGAATTTTGTAAGTTTCTATAAGATCCCCTCTCAATCTCCTAAATTCTAGAGAGTATAAACCAAGTCTGTAATTCCCCGTTTTCTCTCTCCCTCCCTTTTTAAAATGTGGGGTTACATTGGCTACCCTCCAAACCTCAGGAACTACTCCAGAATCTAAAGAGTTTTGAAAAATTATAACTAATGCATCCACTATTTCTGGGGCTACTTCCTTAAGTACTCTGGGATGCAGCCTGTCTGGCCCTGGGGATTTTTCGGCCTTTAATCCATTCAATTTACCTAACACCACTTCCCGGCTAACCTGGATTTCACTCAGTTCCTCCATCTCATTTGAACCCCGGTCCCCTGCTATTTCTGGCAGATTATTTATGTCGTCCTTTGTGAAGACAGAACCAAAGTAGTTATTCAATTGGTCTGCCATGTCCTTGTTCCCCATCATCAATTCACCAGTTTCTGACTGCAAGGGACCTACATTTGTTTTAACTAACCTTTTTCTCTTCACATATCTATAAAAAATTTTGCAGTCCGTTTTTATGTTCCATGCCAGTTTTCTTTCATAATCTATTTTCCCTTTCCTAATTAAGCACTTTGTCCTCCTCTGCTGGACTCTGAATTTCTCCCAGTCCTCCGGTAGGCT
This sequence comes from Okamejei kenojei, assembly GCA_035221665.1. Classification (NCBI taxonomy): domain Eukaryota; kingdom Metazoa; phylum Chordata; class Chondrichthyes; order Rajiformes; family Rajidae; genus Okamejei; species Okamejei kenojei. Next base: position 1,995,677 of record CM069137.1, read on the forward strand.
GCCTTTTCTGGCTAATTTGTATGCTTCACCTTTAGTTTTGATACTATCCCTGATTTCCCTTGTTATCCACGGATGCACTACCTTCCCTGATTTATTCTTTTGCCAAACTGGGATAAACCCTTCAAGGGTCTCGACCCGAATTGTCATCTATTAATTCGCTCCATAGATGCTGCCTCACCCACTGAGTTTCTCCAGCATTTTTGACTACCTTTGATTTTTCCAGCATCTGCAGTTCTTTCTTAAAGGTTTAATTTTGCTTCTTCAGTTTTAAACATCTGAACATTTTATCTTTTTCTTCCAGCCTCTCTTAAATCAGAACGGTAACCAATCTACATGGAAGGATTTCTATAAGAAGGTGCAATTGCTTGTGCCGTACATGTGGCCCAAAGGAAACATCTTGCTGCAGATCTTCGTTCTGTTATGTCTTTTGTTGCTTGCAGTAGAAAGAGTCATCAATGTTTATGTGCCGATTTACTATAAAAACATAGGTAAGTTTTATTTTTGCAATGCACAAACTCCTCTGAAATTCTGACTTCGGTGGTAGTTCAAGGCAGAAGTGTGAAAGGGGAGGAGATGGAAACATATATGTCTGTCCCACTTAGGCGATTTTTTTTGGCGACTGCTGGTGCCTATCATAGGTTGGCGAAAATTTTCAACATGTTGAAAATTCAGCGGTGACCAGAAAGACGCTACGACTCTTTGGGTGACTGAGGCGACTACTCACGACCATACAGGTGACACCCTGGCGACATGTCGCGGGATGAAGTCTGTATGGTCCTGAGTAGTCGCCCAAAGAGTCGTACCTTGTTCTGGTCATTGCTGGATTTTCAACATGTTGAGATTTTCGGAGATCTGCTGCGTCTATAACGGGTGCCGGCAAATCGCATAAAAATTTGCCTAAGTGGGACAGGCCCATAATGATGAAAATAATTTCTATAATACGCTGGATCGATGTGAAGATGGGCATGAGGCATCGCATAGAATCGGAACACAACTCTTACTATTCACTGGGTGACTTTAGAGATTCAGTGCGGAAACAGGCCCGTCAGTGCACCGAATCTGCGCGAACCAGCAATCACCCCGTACACTAGCACTATCCAGCACTCCAGGGACAATTTACAATTTTACCAAAGCCAATTAACTTACAACTGTCTGTCTTTGGAGTGTGGGAGGAAGTTGGAGTACCCAGAGCAATCCCACACGGTCGCAGGGAGAACGTACAAACTTCGTGCAGACAGCACCCATAGTCAGGATCAAACTCTACCCTGTGCTACTGTACTTCTGTGGTGGGAAGTAATTCAGTAGCATTACTAGGAGGCGGAGATTGGCTCTGTACAATTCAAATCAACCTGGAAAATATGTGCAGTAGTTCCTGCCTTGATTTGAAACTGGGCAATATTGTTAACGGGGTTTTAGTAAAGTATAATTGGAGGTTAAGATTTTGGAGGTGGGGGAAGGATGTGAAGGTGAGTTGTGGTGCAGTGTGATATTTTCATACAATCTCCACTTTGCTTTGTCACCTGTGACAAGAAGGATAGCAATTCTGTTTTTGGCAGAAGATTATGGGTTCAAGATCTGTCGTGGCTATCCCTCGAGGTCAAGGATGATGGTCTACGTTCTGTTGTTTTTATGGACTCTCAGGTGGCTCCAATCCTAGTGAGACCACACCTGGAGTATTGTGTGCAGTTTTGGTCTCCGAATTTGAGGAAGGACATTCTTGCCATTGAGGGAGTGCAGCGTAGGTTCACAAGGTTAATCCCCAGGATGGCGGGACTGTCATATGCTGAGAGAATAGAGCGGCTGGGCTTTTAATTATACTCTGTATACTCTGGAGTTTAGAAGGATGAGAGGGAATCTTATTGAAACATATAAGATAATTAAGGGTTTGGACACACTAGAGGCAGGAGACATCTTCCAAATGTTGGGGGTGTCCAGAACCAGGGTCACAGTTTAAGAAAAGGTAAGCCATTTAGAATGGAGATGAAGAAACACTTTTTCATACAGAGTTGAGTCTGTGGAATTCTCTGCCTCAGGGCGGTGGAGGCCAGTTCTCTGGATACTTTCAAGAGAGAGCTATGTAGGGCTCCTAAAGATAGCAGAGTCAGGGGATATGGGGAGAAGGCAGGAATGGGGTACTGATTGTGGATGATCAGGCATGATCACTTTGAATGGCGGTGCTGGGCCGAATGGCCTACTCCTGCACCTATTGTCTGTTGTCTTTATCATGGGATCTTACTATGCTCACTAATTGCTGCATGTAGTAATTTACAACTTCAAATGTTCTTTAATGGGCGGAAAATCATGTGTGTATAAAAAAAAACCCCAAAAAAACTAGATTCCAGAATGTACAGTGTCTTGTGTTTCCATTGGAAAATCTTGTATTTGTTAAAAGTGCCATAGAAATGCAAGTTATTTTTGCTTTCAGTAGTGGAGACTACTAAAAGTGGCCTTATTTAGAAATGGGCGATAGCATGCATCCACAGACACAGGTTGACGTATGTAACTCGGATGTATTAAAACTTAATAATCAGGAGAAAGGGATTTGATGATAGACAAAAATGCTGGAGAAGCTCAGCGGGTGAGGCAGCATCTATGGAGCGAAGGAATAGGAAACGTTGCCTGTTCCTTCGAGACCCAAGGGTCTCGGCTGAAACATTGCCTATTCCTTCACTCCGTAGATGCTGCCTCACCCCCTTGAGTTTATCCAGCATTTTTGTCTACCTTTGATTTCTCCAGCATCTGCAGTTCCTTCTTAAACATTTTGTCTACTCCACTGCGAAATCTCCTGAAAGATTGCCTACTTTGAAGAAGTTCTCCTCCGAAGACAGTTTAACAACCTCCTCTCTCGCTGCCCCCCTCTCTGATTCCCCCTTCCCTCTAACTCTACGACCACATCTTAACCCAGACCCGTTACCACAGCCACGTCTGCTTTCTCGGGACTTGCCTGCGCCTCCATCAAGAGTCTGAAGAAGGGTCTCGACCCGAAAAGTCACCTATTCCTTCGCTCCATAGATGCTGCCTCACGTGCTAAGTTACTCCAGCATTTTTGTCTACAAGGGATTTGATGAGGTGAGATGATGGAGTACAGAAGGAAGCTGCTGATGGAGAAAATACTTTGGCATGGATCATTCAGGCTCATTGTCCATTTTCTCTGCAATAAATAATATTCTGTTCTGTGTAAGCTGTCACTATAAACCCTTCCTAGTTCCATCCCTTGTGGCGGATAGGCAGTGCTGGGGATCCTCATGGCTGCACTTCTGTCTCAGTCAGGAGAGGGCAGTCTTGCCTAGTCCAATCCATGTTTCAGCATGTGTGATTCTGTAAGAAGCTATCCTTCAGCACCAAAAAGTGCTCTGCTGCAAAAGAGCAGCACTTAATACTTGCAAAGCCTGAATCTTTCCGCAACAATTAGCAAAATTGAAACCACATAAACTTGCTAATGTAAAACAGTACGTTTATAAAAGATTTATAAAGGAATTTTGCATTTTAGTAGCTCCTGTCACAACCCGAGGACACTCCCAAACAACTTTGATAGGTAAATGAGGGTAATGAAAGTAAGTTGTCATGTAGGAATTACCAGCCTGCAGAATGCCTCGTGTGACAACAAATGAACAGGTCATCTGTTTCAGGTAAAAATCAACAAAGTACACATGTTGAGACCTGAAATAGAAAAATAACATGCTGGAAGTACTTAACGGGTCAAGCAGCATGAGTGGAATGAGAAACTGTTAATGTTTCAGGTCAAAGTCCTTCATCAGAGTTCTGAGCATTACCTCTTCTTTCCACTGAAGCTCCATGACGTGCTGAGTGTCCAGCATTTTCTGTTTTTGCATCTCCTTTTAAGATAAATATTTTTTAGCCTTATTAATGAGAATGCAACATGAGATCCTTCACATCATTATCTGAAGAAGGATGTCAACCTGAAATGTCACCTATTCCTTCTCTCCAGAGATGTTGCCTGTCCTGCTGAGATACTCCAGCATTTTGTGTCTAACATCATTATCAAACAGGTATTGACGTTCAGGCAAAGAAGGAAATATTGAGAATAAATGCAAGCATCTTGAAAATATTGATGTCTGAGGAAAGGAATTATAAAGATAGACACAAAAAGCTGGAGTAACTCAGCGGGACGGGCAGCATCTCTGAAGAAAAGGAATGGGTAATGTCTTGGGTTGAGACCCTTCAGACTTTGTCTGAAGAAGGGTCTCGATCCGAAACGTCACCTATTCCTTCTCTCCAGCGATGCTGCCTGTCTCTGCTGCATTTGTTCAGCATTTTGTGTCTATCTTTGGTTTAAGTCAGCATCTGCAGTACCTTTGTAGACGAGGGGATTCTAAAGCTTGGTCTGAAAGCATGATTGCCATTGGTTGAGTAAAAGGAGTGGCGTCACACTAGGTCAGAGTTTGTGAATATTGGTATATTGATACTAGTTTATTATTGTCACATGTACCGACTTAGAGTGAAAACTATGATTTGACGGCTATCCAGGTAAATCATACCATGTACTAGTACATCAGGTAGTGCAAAAGAGAAAATAGAATAGTGTGGAAGAAAACACACAAAGTGGTGCAGTAACTCAGCGGGTCAGGTAGCATCTCCAGAGAACATGGATAGGTGACGTTTCACAGAGTGCTGGAGTAACACAGCGGGTCAGGCAGCATCTGTGGAGAACATGGATAGGTGACGTTTGACAGAGTACTGGAGTAAAACAGTGGGTCAGGCAGCATCTCCGGAGAACATGGATGGGTGACGTTTCGGGTCGGGACCTGATTAAGCGAGGCTTGAGTTATAAGGATAAACTGGGATATTTTTTTGTGGAATTAAGGAAGCTGTGCTGATTTTAGTTTATAAAAATCACGGGAAGTGTAGGTAAGGTGGATTGCCATGGGGTAGGGGAGCCTAAAACAAGATATCAGGTTCAAGGTGAGTGGAGCAAGATCTAGAGGGGGCCTAAGGGGCAGGTTTTTCAACAGGGATCTTGGTGAATGGAATGAGCTGCCAAAGGATCTGTTAGAAGCGGGTACAATCACAACATTTAAAAGACATTTGGACAAGTAAATGGATAGGAAAGTTTAGAAGAAGTGTTTTAGGTTCTACTTATTTAGATATAGTTTTTGATAATTGGAACTCCCTGCTCGAGGAGGTGGTGGTGTTAAATACCTTTAAGAGACAGTCACTTAACTAGGCAAGGTATAGCATGAAAAGATCTTAAGCGGGAAAATGGGATTAGTGTTGATGGGCAAAAAGGTCGGCATGGATGTGGTGGGCCGAAGGAACCATTTTTGTGCCGTACAACTTCATGAGTGTAATGAGTGAAGTCATTGTTAACTGTGAAATCAGTCCAAGCTGCATTCTGAAAGCTGATCCTGAATAATTTGTGCATGGCTTTTCACATGGATACCAATTGCACTTGCCTCTCCCATCCAGTTCTTGAGACATCAAACATCTTGATTGTGGGATTTCTCAAGCTTTTGCAGCAGTGGTTTCACTGACTCTGTCAGACTCAAAGGGAACTCATTGATTTTGTTCTTTTTAAAAAAAACAAAATGCTTGCTGCTTGCCCTCTTTCCCCCTTATTCCCTGAACCGGTTTCGAAGGATGTCAAAAGAGCCTGTGAGCTCCTCCCGATGAGAAATGTGTTGGCGCCACATTAAAGAGATGGAGTTAAATGCCATCTTTTGAACACTTGATGACCTGTGGGGCTGAGGTCAGCTTTCTTGCCAGTTAAGATTAGAGGCAGTGCTCCTTTAACAAAAGCAATGCCAAGCTGGTTTCCTGGCTGAGACAGCGCTCCTATTGTCTGCTTGTGTAAACTAGTGCCAAAGGGAGATTGCCGAGGATTGGAGACTGACGTGGGACGTGTTTTCATTTTTTTGTTTCTCAGTCTGCAGCTGCAATGAAAGGGAGCAACGGCTTCGGAAGATGGAGTGAAGTTCTGAGCGATTGTCTGGAGCCGAGAGAGGGTCTCACCATTTTACTTTGGGGGTGGGAAAGAAAGTAGAAGATTGTTTCTTCAGATCAACATTCTTGACACTGCAAGAATTATACTAATAGGACTAAAAGCAGAAACTGCTGGAAACACTATGGACATTTCACAGAGTCAGAGAGTCATAAAGTGTGGACACTAATCCTTCAGCCCAACTTGCCCCCGCTGACCAACATGCCCCGTCTACACATGCCTGCCTTTGGCCCATATCTTGTAACCTTTCCTATCAAGTCAAGTCAACTTTATTTGTTGCATACACATACAGATGTGCAGTGATATGAAAGTGGCAATGCCTGCAGATTGTGCAAAAAGAACAAAACTGAACAGAACCAGTATTTACATTTTAGAGAAAAAAAAGTTCATGTTCCTGTCCAAATGATTTTTAAACATTGCTATAGTATCTACCTCAACTACCTCCTCCGGCAGCTCGTTCCATATTTCAGGCAACATTTTGGGTCAAAGATCTTTGTGTCAGAGCTGGGAAAGAGAGAAATCATATTGTGTTTAAGTTACAGAGAATGAGGGAGTGTTGGATGGGATAAAGCAAATATGAGAGGATGATGCCAGGGTTTCCTTTGGGATAGGTTGTGGAGGCCATGTGGCCATTATGTTAATTGGGACAGAGTGGGGGGGAGGGGGGAAATGAGCCAAAAATATGAAATTATGGCTGTAACAGAGAGACACAAACAATGGAATTAAAGATGCAAAATGCAGGGCTGAAGAAGGGTCCTCACCCCAAACATCACATATCCATGTTCTCCAAAGATTCCGCGTGACCTACTGAGTCACTACAGCACTTTATGTCCTTTTGATTCAAGAACCAGAATTTGTTTTTGGAGGAAGCTGTTCTTGAACCTGAAGGTAATGGTTCTTAAGGGCCTTTCCCACTTAGGCGACTCTTTATGCGATTGCCAGGGACTAGTTTTAATGGAATTCACCTACGACACCTGGCGACAACCTAAGACAACAGCTACGTCAACCTACGACAACCTATGACAGCAAACATGGTCGCCGAAAATATTTCAACATGTTGAAAATTTTGCGGTGGTGGTCTGTAGTCACACAAAAAATCGCCTAAGTGGGACAGGCCCATTAGGCTCGTTGTCTTGTTGAAAGAATCACCAGCTTCAGTTGTCTTCAGCAGCTCATGAGAATCCTGGTCTGTCACCAATCACAATGGTAAAGTAGCATCTGCAAAGTCAGGATTACATGGAAATGCAGAAAAAAATGGTCTTGCCTTTCTACACTGCTCATGCACCTGTCCCTGCAAGCATCTGCTCCCCTACCTGTGGCACTTTTTGCATATAACACAGGTACGGCATATTGGCTACTTTCGAACACAGAACTACACTGGAAACTCAACCCTGAGGGACTGTCCAAGAAAAATAAACTTTTGTTCTGTTTACCCCTTTCCTTGTTCTACTGTCGCCTGACCTTAATGTTTCTGGAGCTATTGGACGTACTCTGGTAACGCGCTGGATTCATCACTTGAACTGTTCGGGCGGAGCATCAAGGCAAATTCCTTGTATGTGAATACTCGGCCAATAAACTTATTCATAAACTTATTCATTTCGCAAAGTCTTGTTTTGCTGTCAGACTTTCTTAATATTTGAATTGATGCTTTATCCCATTTTTGTGTCATTCTCAAGTCATTTTGTTCTCATTCTGGCGTCAAGTAGGTCGCGGCGTTTTTTTCCAGCCTGATGAAAAATGTCCACGAGTTAAAAAAAAGTCGGCATGGAAAAAATTGATACTTATTACTCGTAGGTAGGTCGTAGGCAGGTTATAGAAGGTCGTGATGGTAGTCGTAGGTCGGTAACTGGCCCAAGAAAAAAAATGCAAACATGACATAATTTTATCATGTGATCATTTTCCACTCGTAGCTAGTCGTAGTTGGTCTTAGGTGTGGAAGACTGAGGTTGAGGGGGGTCGTAGGAGGTCGTAGACATAGTCGTAGGAGGTCTTTTACTTTGGCGAGTCAACACGACATTGACATTTTTTTTCAACTCGTCTAGGGTCGTCTAAACTCGTGGATTAGTTCGTCCAAGTGGGACAGGCCCTTTACACCACTCTGCTCTTGGCTGATTTCCTTCCACAACCCAGAGCTCACTCACCACTCCATTGGAGTATTTTTAACGCATTAAAGGTTTATCCTCCTCTCTTTCTTGTTTTCCTGCTTTTATTGGTTCACAAACTTGCTACCATGTTCTTAAAGGTAAATGCATGACCTGCACCAGTACATTTTGTTGATGATGATATTTTATCATCGCTTATACCTAGCTAGGTTCAGTGAAAATCTGTTTATGCATACAAAGTACATAAAAGAGTCGCCACAAAGGCCCTGACAAAGTTTCAAAATGTACTCAACCTTTCTTGGTTCCACCACCAACTCCCCCTTTGTTCTCGGTACCCCCCCCCCGGCTGGGTCCCCCTTGCATCACTGTACTAATGGACACCTCTTTTATTACACAGTGAATGAACTGAGTGATGAAGCCCCATGGAAGACCCTAGCCATGACCGTCTGCTTGTATGTCCTCCTCAAATTCCTGCAGGGAGGTGGTACAGGTAAGAGGTTGACCTGGAGTGAATTTTAAGTTTTGTTATTTGATTCAATACAAGGGAACATAAATTTGAATCTATGTTGAATATAACAAATACTGTAAATATCTCTCACTGAAATTGTGATGCTCTGGAATCCTCCTCTTTGACTTGGTGACGACGAGGGGGAGCAAGGGCAGAACTGCGAGGTACCGAGGAGACATGAGTGAGGACCTCATCTATGATGGGAGAGGGGAATCCCCCGTTCCCTAAAGAATGAGGACATCTCGGATGTTCTAGTATGGAACACCTCATCATGGGCACAGCAGATGTGGTGTAGACAGAGGAAATAGGAATTACTTTGCAGGAAGCAGGGTGGGAAGAAGTGTAGTCTGGATAGTTGTGGGAGTCACAATCAGTACTCCGTTCCTGCTTTCTCCCAATATCCCTTGATTCCGTTATCTCTAAGAGCTATATCTAACTCTCTCCTGAAAACATCCAGTGAATTGGCCTCCACTGCCTTCTGTGGCTAAGAATTCCACAGATTCACGACTCTCAGGGTGAAAATGTTTTTCCTCTTAGTTTCAAGGAAAGGTTGAACAAACTTGGATTGTTTTCTGTAGCAATAGACAATAGACGCAAGAGTAGGCCATTCGCCCCTTCGAGCCAGCACCACCATTCAATGTGATCATGGCTGATCATGCCTCTAGTGTGTCCAAACCCTTAATAATCTTATATATTTCAATAAGATCCCCTCTCATCCTTCTAAACTCCAGAGTATACAAGCCCATCCGCTCCATTCTCTCAGTGTATGACAGTTCCGCCATCTCGGAAATTAACCTTGTAAACCTACACTGCACTCCCTCAATAGCAAGGAACTGCAGATCAAGAGAGTCAAGAGTGTTTTATTGTCATATGTCCCGGATGGGGCCATGAAATTCTTTCTTGCTGCAGCACAACAGAATATGTGAATATGTAAACATAGTACATAATGGGGAAAAAAAAGAAAAAGTTCAATAAATAACAAATGTAGTGCAGTAATCATATAGTTTTTGTGCAGTTCAGAGCTCATATGTTTAATAGCCCGATGGCTGAAGGGAAGAAGCTGTTCCTGAACCTGGACATGACAGTTTTCAGGCTCCTGTATCTTCTTCCTGATGGCAATGGTGAAATGAGTGTGTGGCCAGTCTGGTGTGGGTCTTTGATGATTTTGGCTTTTTGAGGCAGCGACTACGATAGATCCCTTCGACGGTGGGAGGTCAAAGCTGGTGATGGTCAGTGGTCAGATGGGCAGTGGTCATAACTTTTTGTAGTCTTTTCCACTCCTGGACGTTCAAGTTGCCGAACCAGGCCACGATGCAACCAGTCAGAATGCTCTCTACCGTGCACCTGTAGAGGTTTAGGGGAATCCTCTTCCACATGCCGAATCTCCATAATCGTCTCAGGAAGTAGAGTCGCTGATGTGCCTTCTTTATAATTGCATCGGTGTGCTGGGACCAGGAAAGATCTTCAGAAATATGCATGCCCAGAAATTTGATGTTTTTGACCCTCTCCACCACCGTCCCATTGATGTGAACAGATTGTGGGTCCTCATCCTTCCCCTACCAAAGTCCACAATCAGTTCCCTGGTCTTACTGGTGTTGAGAGCCAGGTTGTTGTGTTGGCACCATTTGGTCAGTCGGTTGCTCTGACTTCTAAACACTGACTCATCTGTGATTTGTCCAACAACAGGGGTGTCGTCGGCAAACTTGATGATGGAGTTTGCACTTTGTCTGGCTACGCAGTCATGTGTATAGAGTGAGTAAAGCAGGGGGCTGAGCACACAGCCGTGAGGTGTTCCCGTACTAATTGTTACTGAGGATGAAGTGTTTCCACCAGTCGAACAGACTGTGGTCTTTGGATGAGGAAGTCGAGGATCCAAATTGCATAGGGATGCACAGAGGCCCAGTTCCGTGAGCTTGGTAACCAGCTTGGAGGGGATGACGGTATTAAACACCGAGCTGTAGTCGCCGTTTAATGTTGGTTAAACCCTAAGATAGGCACAAAAAGATTGAGTAACTCAGCGGGACAGACAGCATCTCTGGAGAGAAGGAATGGGTGACATTTCGGGTCGAGACCCTTCTTTAGACTCAAAAGATTTTTGCTGGGTGCATGAGAATTCTTGGCACATTACTACCGGATAAATGTGAATGTATTGTAGTTTATGCTTAACTGCTATTTGTTTCTGTTCAGGGTCATCTGGATTCGTAAACAACATACGTTCCTTTATGTGGATTAAAGTCCAACAATACACCAGCCGACAGGTTCAGATCGGACTTTTTGCTCACCTTCATTCCCTTTCTCTTCGCTGGCACCTTGGCAGAAAGACTGGGGAAGTCCTTCGCAGCGTGGACCGTGGCACCAACAGTATTAACAGCTTGCTGAGGTACTGAGGATATTGCAGGGTATTCCTCAGCAATTGGTGTGTTTCTGCTAGGATTTATGTCTGCCATTATTAGCATAGATTTGGCTGGTAAATAGTCATGAAATGTGGAAACAGGCCCTTTGGCCCAATTTGCCCACACCAGCCATCATGTCCCATCTACACTAGTCCCACCTTCCTGTGTTTGGCACACATTCCTCCGGACAATAGACAATAGGTGCAGGAGTGGGCTATTCGGCCCTTCGATCCAGCACCGCCATTCAATGTGATCATGGCTGATCATCCCCATTCAGTACCGCGTTCCTGCCTTCTCCCCATATCGTCTGACTCCACTATCTTTAAAAGCCCTATCTAGCTCTCTTTTGAAAGTATCCAGAGAACCGGCCTCCACCGCCCTCTGAGGTAGAGAATTCCACAGACTCACAACTCTCTGTGAGAAAAAGTGTTTCCTCGTCTTCGTTCTAAATGGCTTACCCCTTATTTTTAAACTGTGGACTCGGGTTCTGGACTCCCTCAACATCGGGAACATGTTTCCTGCCTCTAGCGTGTCCAAACCTATCCTGTCCATGTACCTATGTAATTGTTTCTTAAATGTTTTGATAGTCCCTGGCTCAACTACCTGCTCTAGCAGCTCATTTTATACACCCATCATACTCAGATTCCTATTAAATCTTTTCCCCTTCATCTTAAACCTATGTCCTCTGGTCCTCGATTCCCTAACTCTGGGCAAGAAACTGTGCATATACCCGATCTATTCCTGTCATATGCTAAGAGAATGGAGCGGCTGGTCTCGTATACTCTGGAGTTTAGAAGGATGAGAGGGCACGCTCATTATTGAAACATATAAGATTATTAAGGGTTTGGACACGCTAGAGGCAGGAAACATGTTCCTGATGTTGGGGGAACCAAGGGCCACAGTTTAAGAATAAGGGGTAAGCCATTTAGAACGGAGACAAGGAAACACTTTTTCACACAGAGAGTTGTGAATCTGTGGAATTCTCTGCCTCAGAGGGCAGTGGAGGCCGGTTCTCTGGATACTTTCAAGAGCGAGCTAGAGAGGACTCCTAAAATTAGCGGAGTCAGTGGATATGGGGAGAAGGCAGGAACGGGGTACTGATTGGGGATGATCAGCCATGATCACATTGAATGGCGTTGCTGGCTCGAATGACTGACTCCTGTCTATTATTTTATACTCCTCTTCCTTCTGCCCTCCAAAGTATAGAGTACCAGCGTTCTCAACCTCTCCCAATAGCTCAGACCCTCAAGTCCTGGCAAATGTCAGCAGTTATACACAAAATCCCACAGGTTTTTATGTTTCAAGATTGTTGCTGATCAAAAGCCAGTGTTTATTAACACAGGAACTTAATCCAAACGCTATTCAAGCCATGAAGGCCTTTGTTCTTTTCACAGACGCTTTCTAATTTACTGACTAATTTCCAGCAGTTTGTGCTTTTGATTTAATGGTTGTAATTTTGCTTAATCTAATAAATAAACTTTATTTTCCAGCTACATTATTTTCAGCATCTTCCCGATGGTTGCTGATATTGTCATCGCCATCATTTACTTCAGTACAAATTTCAATGCCTGGTTTGGACTCATTGTCTTTATATGCATGGTGTTCTACTTGAGTAAGTATCCGATCCCATACATTATCCCTTGATACCTTCTTGAGTGTTAACTGATGTCAATGGTTTACATGCTTAAGAAGGAACTGCAGATGCTGGAAAAATTGAAGGGAGACAACAATGCTGGAGAAACTCAGCGGATGAAGCAGCATCTATGGAGCGAAGGAATAGGTGACGTTTCAGGTAGAGACCCTTCTTCTGACTGATGTGGGGGTGGGGGGGATGGGAAGAAGAAAGGAAGAGGCGGAGACAGTGAGCTGTGGGAGAGCTGCGAAGCGGAGGGGAAAGAGGAGAAAGTAAGGACTACTTGAAATTGGAGAAGTCAATGTTCATACCGCTGGGGTGTAAACTACCCAAGCGAAATGTGAGGTGCTGCTCCAATTTACGGTGGGACTCACTCTGGCCATGGACGAGGCCCAGGACAGATTGGAGGAGCAGCACCTTATATTTCGCTTGGATAGTTTACACCCCTGATTCCTGCCTCACCCGCTGAGTTTCTCCAGCATTTTTGTCTACCTTCAATAGTTTACATGGTCTTTATAAAATAGATAAATATATAACATTATGAGAGGCATTAACAGTGTTGATAAAATCTAATCCTCGTGGTAGGAGTGTCAAAAACATTAGGGAGCGGAAGGAGGTTTAAAGTGGATCATAGGGATAATATTTTACACTGATAATGTTTGATATCTGCAACATGCTTTTGGAGGAAGTGCACTGCAAATAGGTTTTATACCAGAAACGCATCTTTACCTACCTTGAGTTATCAGATGTAATTACGTGTGTTTGAATGAATGAACAAATGAATAAGTTTATTGGCCAAGTATTCACATACAAGGAATTTGCCTTGGTGCTCCACCCACAAGTGACAACATGACATACAGTGACAGTTAGGAATGACACATAAAACATTAAACATTAATAATAAAACATTATTGATTAAGCATGTGAATTAAATAAAATACCAGAGCAAAAGGAGGCTACAGATTTTTGGTTATTAATTACAGTTACTACTCACGGAAGTTTAAGAGACATTTAGGCAGACGGCTAAATAGGCAAGATATAAAAGGACATGCTCCTAATGCATGCAACTGGGGTTTGTATGGATGGGCAAAAAGTTTGGCATGGAGGTAGTGGACTAAAGAGTCTGTGCTGGACATCTCAATCGCTCTGAGAGACGTCAGCAACTCAGTGGGACAGCCAGCATCTCTGGATTGAAGGAATGGGTGTCATTTCACCCTTCACACTGAACAAGTGTCTCGACCCGAAACGTCACCCATTCCTTCTCTCCAGAGATGCTGTCTGTCCCACTGAGTTACTCCAACAATTTGTGTCTATCTTCGGTTTAACTCAGCATCTGCAGTTCCTTACTACACAAATATGGTTAGTTTTTTCTCAGGCCAGGTTTGCTGCAGCAACTTTAAAAAGCTGCATCATTTTAGACAATAGGTGCAGGAGTAGGCCATTTGGCCCTTCGAGCCAGCTCTGCCATTCAATGTGATCATGGCTGATCATCGCCAATCAGTGCCCCGTTCCTACCTTCTCCCCGTTTCTGCTGACTCCGCTATCTTTAAGAGCCCTATCTAGCTCTCTCTTGAAAGCATCCAGAGAACCGACCTCCACCGCCCACTGAGGCAGAGAATTCCACACTCACAACTCTCTGTGTGAAAAAGGTATTTCCTCATCTCTGTTCTAAAACGCTGACCCCTTATTCTTTTAGAATGTCCTCATGCTAAGCACATCAGGGTTTAATGTAACCTATCCATAGGGATAGAATCACCTTAAAAAATACCTAGATCCTAATGGGGCACAGCCTAAAACACTGCAATGGTTAGCAGGAAACCAACAAATTGAAACCATGGGCACACCTGCTCTAATAAATAGAAATAATGCATTAACTGGATGGCTCTACCCTTCCACGCTTGGAATTGAACAATGGATTTAATGAAAATACAGCTTATTTTTTCTTACGTTGGACTTGCATTTCCACCCTGGCAATCTGGACTTTGACTGATGCATAGTAGAAATCATACAAAAGACAAGTGCAGGAGTAGACCATTCGGCCCTTTGAAACAGCACCGCCATTCAATGTGGTCATGGTTGATCATCCCCAATCAACACCCTGTTCCTGCCTTCTCCCCATATCCCCTGACTCCGCTATCTTTAAGAGCCCTATCTATACTCTTGAAAGTATCCAGAGAACCGGCCTCCACCGCCCTCTGAGGCAGAGAATCCCACAGACTCACAATCCGCTGTGAGAAAAAGTGTTTCCTCGTCTCCGTTCTAAATGGCTTACCCCTTATCCTTAAACTGTGGCCCCTGGTTCTGGATCCCACAACACCAGGAACATGTTTCCTGCCTCTAGCGTGCCCAAACCCTTAATAATCTTATATGCATACCACCGTGATGCATCACAAGCTTGTTTTTAGAACAAGTTTACCCAGGATCACAAGAAATTGCAGTGTTGTGGATATAGTCTAGTCCATCACACAGACCAGACACCCCACCATCAACTCCATCTACGCTTTACGCTGCCTTGGGAAAGCAGCCAACATAATCAAGTTGATGGTGGACAAAAAAGCTGGAGAAACTCAGCGGGTGAGGCAGCATCTATGGAGCGATCCGGGTCAAGACCCGAAACGTCACCTATTCCTTCGCTCCATAGATGCTGCCTCACCCGCTGAGTTTCTCCAGCTTTTTTTGTCTACTTTCGATTTTTCCAGCATCTGCAGTTCCTTCTTACACATTCCTAAAGGAGCCTTTTCGGACTGGTCATTGACTCTTCTCACCTTTCCCATTGGACAGAAAGTACAAAAGCTTGGAAGCACGGGCCACCAGATTCAGGAACAAAAGTCTGGATCTTCCATCCTGCTGCATTTCGGAGCTGGACTTTTTCTCTCAAACTTTTACGCTACAATGCTGCAAAACTATTCTGCACTTTGGTATTTTTCTTTTTGCACTACCTTTTATACTGGTGATAGACACAAAATAACTCAGTGGGACAGGCAGCATCTCTGGAGAGATGGAATGAGTGACGTTTCAGGTCCAAACCCTTCTTCAGTCTGAAGAAGCTGGAGTAAGTCAGCGGGATAGGCAGCATCTCTGGAGAGAAGGAATTGGTGACGTTTCTGGTCGAGACTGTTCTTCAGACTCAACCTGAAACATCACCCATTTCTCCTCTTCAGAGATGCTGCCTGTCCCGCTGCGTTACTCCAGCTTTTTGTGTGTATCTTCCGTTTAAACCAGCACCTGCAGTTCCTTCTTACATTTTCATACTTGTGTATGGCTTGATTCTGCTCGTGTAGAGAATGATTTAATAGGATAGCACACAAACAAATGCTTTTTGCTATACCTCAGTTCACGTGATAATTATAAACCAGCACGAATATAATGGGGTTTGTTGAGGGAGCTTTGCTTCACTTGTTCATTTTTCAAGATCTTGGTGTTACTGGTAAGGGCAGCATGGTTTGGGAACAGCTCCATCCAAGACCGCAAGAAATTGAAGAGAATTGTGGACCCAGTCCAGACCACACACAACCAACCTCCCTTCCGTTGACTCAATTTTTACCCTGCGCTTCCTCGGCAAGGCCAGCAGCATAATCAAGGACGAGTCGCACTCTGGCCTCTCCGTCTTCTCCCCTCTCCCATCGAGCAAAAAGTACAGAAGTGTGAAAATGCACACCTCCAGATTCAGGGACAGTTTCTTCCCAGCTGTTATCAGGCAACTGAACCGTCCTCTCACCAACTGGAGAGTGGTCCTGACCTCCCATCTACCTCATTGGAGACCCTCGGACTATCTTTGATCGGACTTTACTGGCTTTATCTTGCACTAAACGTTATTTCCTTAACATGCATCTGGACACTGTGCACGGCTCGATTGTAATCATGTATTGTCTTTCCGTTGACTGGTTAGCATGCAACAAAAGCTTTTCACTGTACCTCGGTGCACGTGACAATAAACTAAAAAAACTGAACTAAACATTTGTTGCCATTATCAAATTGCTCTTGGGAAGGTGATAGAGAGCCATTGCTTTTCACTACCACAGTCCTTCTTAGTTTTGTTTATTATCGTCACATTTACCGAGTTACAGTGAAAACATTTTTTGTTGCATGCTATCCAGTAAAGTGCACGCTATCCAGGGGATATGGGGAGAAGGCAGGAACGGGGTACTGATTGGGGATGATCAGCCATGATCACATTGAATGGCAGGGTGCTGGCTCGAAGGGCCAAATAGCCTACTCCTGCACCTATTGTCTGTTGTCTAATGTCTATCGTCTAAAGTCTTATTAAAGATAGTCCGAGGGTCGTCAATGAGGCAGATGAGAGGTCAGGACCACTCTCTAGTTGGTGTTAGGAAGGTTCGGTTGCCTGATAACAGCCGGGAAGAAACTCTCTGAATCTGCAGATGGCCGTTTTCAAACCTCTGTTCCTCTTGAATGATGGGAGAGGGGAGAAGAGGGAGTGACTGGGAGAGGGATCTGTGGTTTAGACTCTGGCAATGATAGAATAATGATATATTTCATGTCAGAATGGTGTGCGAGGCTTGGATGGGAAGATGCAGGTCGTAGCGTTCTCATGTGTTCTTATCCTTCTTGGTGGTGGATGTCACAGGTTTAAAAGGCTGATAGAATAGGGTTGTGAGTCATTGCAATGCGTTTTGTAAATTGGACCACACTGCATCCTCATGTGGAGGAAAGAATGGACGTTTCAGGTAATTTGAGGTACCAATCTGCTTTTTTTTTAAATTATACAAATACTTTTATTCACCAAATAAAACTAAACATACAGAGTATTAACACGACAAAAGCTGCCTATATTGGTCATCAGATTAATATAACGGCAACTTTATCAACAATACACTCGACTGCCCGTGGTGACCAGTGTTCATGGATAGTCTCCTGGCGTCCCCGTGGACATCGCATGTTCCCTCTCCAGGGACGAGCGGACGCCGGTTCGGAAAAGGGGCAGGCAGCTGACCCTGGTGTGGCCATCGACTACCCGCTGCCTGGACCATCTTGGCCAGGCCCAGGAGCAGACCGACGGGGAGACATCTCCCTCCCGACCCTCCCCTCAATGTACCGGGTGCCCAAATATCAGAGTGTTTGACAGGACAGTTTGGAGGAAGTTTTACTCTACATTAAATCCATTTGTTGTGGGAATGTTTGATGAGGCAGAACAGTTACTGGAAGAAGAGGACTGCGCCACTTTAAGTGATTGGAGATAGTAACAGTTCCTGTTCCGTTAAGAGCATGTGATGCTGAATTGATTTGTGTTTGACTATCTGTCACAATGGAATCTCCGGCCTTTAAAGTGGTCTCATCTTACATCAGTAAGTCACTCTTAAGAGCGGAAAAAATGCTTTCTGATGATAATTAAATCCTGTGTTCTTGGGAGAGTGCCTGCTCAGATGAAGCCTAAAGAGCAATCTCTAGGGCTTTTCCATGTAATCGAACATCACTGCCTTTGTTAGAAAGGCCAGCTGTTTGTCTTTAATGTCTGAGATTCAGGAAACATGAAAGAGAACCATTTCACCTCTTATTGACAAAGAGCTGAAACCGGAGAATGTGACTTGTTCGCCACAGTAGGTAATTGAGGGGGTTGTGCCCAGCCACACTTTCCTGTGTTTGTAATGTCTTATATCAAAGAACTGACTGTCAGGAGAGTCATTGCAAGAGCAGTAAGCTGACACTTCACTGCATTGCTCATAGTAGCAAATGAGAAGTGAATGAGAGCGTGACTTGGCTTCTGTTAGCTGCAGGAACATGGAAATTGTTAGAGTAGAAAGACAGATCCAGTTATTTCTCCTACCTATCTAATCGTAGGACAAAAGAGTAATTGTGGACTAAATGATCAATCTGTTCAAAAGAAACTGCACATAAGAAGCTGCAGATGCTGGAATCGTGCGTAGAACACGGAGCGCTGGAGTCACTCAGCGGGCCCTGAGTGCCTCCCCATGTCCTCCAGAGATGCTGCCTGATCTGTTGAGTTATTCCAGCACTTTGTGTTCTGCAAAAGGAATGGCAGATGATCTCAATGAAACCTATAATTTTGTAAGGGCACTTGAGAGTTTATGTTGAGAATATTTTCTCACTGAGGGAAAATTTGAATGCAGGAGCGTTGTCCCAACGAAAGAACTAAGAGTCTCTGAACGAGTGACTCATCCCACAATGAATTTAGAAGGATGAGAGGGGATCTTATAGAAACATATACAGTTATTAAGGGATTGGACATGCTAGATGTAGGAATCATATTCCCATATTGGGGAGTCCAGAACCAGGAGCCACAGTTTAAGAATAAGGGGTAGAACTGAGATGAAGACTTTTTCACTTGGGGA
The DNA here is from genome assembly GCA_035221665.1 of Okamejei kenojei. Classification (NCBI taxonomy): domain Eukaryota; kingdom Metazoa; phylum Chordata; class Chondrichthyes; order Rajiformes; family Rajidae; genus Okamejei; species Okamejei kenojei. The sequence continues at coordinate 2,014,583 of CM069137.1, forward strand.
GTTGTGAATCTCTGGAATTCTCTGCCACAGAGGGCAGTGGAGGTCAATTCATTGGATGTATTCAAAAGAGAGTTAGATAGAGCTCTTAGGGCTAGCGGAATCGAGGGCTATGGGGAGAAGGCAGGCACTGATTCTGGATGATCAGCCATGATCACATTGAATGGCGGTGCTGGCTTGAAGGGCCGAATGGCAGACTCCTGCACCTATTTTCTATGTTTCTATGTTAATCAAAAAGTGAATGAGGTCAGAATAAAGGGGAGCCCACCGTCGGGGGGCTGCCTTGCACAAAGGGGGACCCAGCATGGGGGGGGGGCTAGAAAAAAGGGGGGCTCAGCATGGGGGGCTAGATCAAAGGGGGACCATTGGGGACTAAATGTAATCTTGTATATATGTAAGCTCCATATGTGGCGCCTCTTTACATACCTCATGTATGCAAAACAAATAATCTCACTGTGACATGTCACACCTGATAATAAAGTATCACTCAGTAAAGGGATAACTCACTGAAGCTCCTGACACTCATGTTATAAGAAAACTTTCTATTGAAAGTTACTTTTGAATTTTCTTACACAACCCTTTGTAAGTGGCCCTTCTCTTTCATTGAAAACTTACTGCACACAAAAAAGTCTCACTTCATTTTAACACGAGAGGGGAGAAGATTTAATAGGAACTGAGGGGCAACTATTTCACTCTGGGTGAAAGGGATGATGGATATACAGAATGTACTAGCAGATGAGGTAGTTGAGGCAGGTACAACATTTGGAGCACAAGATAGACACAAAAAACTGGAGTAACTCAGCGGGACAGTCAGCATCTCTGGTGAGAAGGAATGGGTGACGTTTCGGGTCGGGACCTAGGTCTGAAGAAGAGTCAGACCCCAATCAGTACCCCGTTTCTGTCTTCTCCCCATATTCCCTGAATCCTTTATCTGTAAGAGTCCTATCTAGCTCTCTCTTGAAAGCATCCAGAGAACCTGCCTCCCTCTGAGGCAGAGAATTCCTTTTTTTTGTAATTTTTTTTTATTAGAAGTAAATACATAATAAAAAAACATTTTGTTTGTAGCAGTCATACGTTATTAATATTGTCTATTTTAATTATTATACAATTATCAATTGTATAATAATTGTACCTATATATTTTTTAAATTTTTATATAGATAGAAAATAATAGAGAGGGAGAGAAAATAAACCAAAACATTAAAAGAGAATGGAATAATCAGCTAATATCATTGGAGATATGTCTGTGAATTATCAAATGTAATTCTTCATCTAATCCTTGATTCAGGTTTCAGTCAGGTTCTCGTGGCGAACCGGTTTGCCCCTTCAAATAGTCAATGAATGGAGACCATATTCTTGTAAATAGTTCTTGTTTGTCCATTAAGCCAAATCTTAATCTTTCCAAATGTAGGGTCTCTGATATTTTCAAAATCCACATTTTAATTGTGAGGGCTATAGTAGGGCCTTTCCAAAATTTTAATATTAATTTTTTCCCAATTATTAAACTATAGTCGATAAAGTTTCTTTGGCTTATTGTAAATATTTGATTTTGTTCTAATATTCCTAATATTATTAGTTTTGAATCGGGGTCCAATTGGATGTTGACAACTTCCGAAATTATCTTAAAAATTTCCGTCCAAAAATTATTAATTTTTATACAACTTACAAATGCGTGCGTTAGGTTAGCCTCTAAGTGTTATTTTTTGTGACATTTTTCACAAATAGGGGATATACTTGGGAAAATCCTACTTAATTTTTTTTTGAATAGTGTAATCTTTGTGATACTTTAAATTGTATTAAAGAATGTCTAGCATTTAACGGACAGTAATGTATATGTTGTAAGCTTTCATCCCAAATATCTTGCCTTATTGGTTGGCCTAGTTCATTTTCCCATGATTCCCATATATTTCCGTTGTGAGTGCATCGTTATCTAATAGGATTATAAGATATTAATTTTTCTGTGTTAGGGTGTTTGTTCAAAGAAATAATTTCTGTCTTTCTATTTCTATAGGCCTGTGTATTTGATTTAGCATAGTCTCTAAGTATTAGGTATCTGAAGTAGTCATTTGAGTGAAGTCCATAAATTTGTTGTAACTACTGGAATATTTCAGTATTGATGTGGATAGAGAACTGGCTGGCAGACAGGAAGCAAAGAGTAGGAGTGAACGGGTCCTTTTCTTGATGGCAGACAGTGACTAGTGGGGTGCCGCAAGGCTCAGTGCTGGGACCCCAGCTATTTACAATATACATTAATGATTTGGACGAGGGAATTAAATGCAACATCTCCAAGTTTGCGGATGACACGAAGCTGGGGGGGCAGTGTTAGCTGTGAGGAGGATGCTAGGAGGCTGCAGGATGACTTGGATAGACTGGGTGAGTGGGCAAATGCATGGCAGATACAGTATAATGTGGATAAATGTGAGGTTATCCACTTTGGTGGCAAAAACAGGAAGGTAGATTATTATTTGAATGGTGACCGATTAGGAAAAGGGGAGATGCAGCAAGACCTGGGTGTCATGGTACACCAGTCATTGAAAGTAGGCATGCAGGTGCAGCAGGCTGTGAAGAGAGCGAATGGTATGTTGGCATTCATAGCAAAAGGATTTGAGTACAAGAGCAGGGAGGTTCTACTGCAGTTGTACAGGGTCTTGGTGAGGCCACACCTGGAGTATTGCGTGCAGTTTTGGTCTCCTAATCTGAGGAAAGACATTCTTGCCATAGAGAGTGTACAGAGAAGGTTCACCAGACTGATTCCTGGGATGGCACGACTTCCATATGAAGAAAGACTGGATAGACTCGGCTTGTACTCGCTGGAATTTAGAAGATTGAGGGGTGATCTCATAGAGACTTACAAAATTCTTAAGAGGTTGGACAGGCTAGATGCAGGAAGATTGTTCCCGATGTTGGGGAAGTCCAGGACAAGGGGTCACAGTTTAAGGATAAGGGGGAAGTCTTTTAGGACTGAGATGAGAAAATCGTTTTTCACACAGAGAGTGGTGAATCTGTGGAATTCTCTGCCACAGAAGGTAGTTGAGGCCAGTTTGTTGGCCATATTTAAGAGGGAGTTGGATGTGGCCCTTGTGACTGAAGGGATCAGGGGGTATGGAGAGAAGGCAGGTACAGGATACTGAGTTGGATGAGCAGCCATGATCATATTGAATGGCGGTGGAGGCTCGAAGGGCCGAATGGCCTGCTCCTGCACCTAATTTCTATGTTTCTATGAGAGGAATGTACCTTTCCTATAAAGATGACCCTTCTTTATAATTCCGTGATTTTTCCATTGTAAAAAACCGTTATCCATCGTTGAGGGTTTAAATGTAGGGTTGTTTACAATGGGAAGAAGTAGTGATAAATTATCCAATTTTAGTGTCTTTTAATTGTTTCCAAATGCGTATTCCACAATATATTATGGGGTTTTTGCTATAGGTTTTTTTGCTTAATTTAGTAATAGCAAATTTGGGATACTAAATTCAAGTTTTGTAATGTAGATTAATACATCATCTGCATATAAGGACATTTTATTCTCAGTATCTTTAGTATTATGATTCAGGATGGGACCTAACACTTTCTGCAAGTGGCTCTATTGTGAGTGCGAATAATAACAGAGATAACGGACATCCTTGTCTACAGCCTCTAGAAAAATTAAATTTAGCTGATAACATTTGGTTTGTTGATATTCTAGCTGTTGGATTAGTATATAAAAGTTTTACCCATGTACCAAACTTCTCGCCCAATTGAAAAATTTTCATGACCGAAAATAAAAAGGGCCATTCCACCTGGTCGAATGCTTTGTCAGCATCTAACGAAATAATTGCTAGATCTTCGTTAGTACTTCTCTTTGAGTATATAATATTGAATAATTGTCTCAGGTTATATGAGGAGTAGCGTTTTGGTATAAATCCTGTTTGGTCATGGAGTATTAATTTATTGATCACTGTGCTTAATCTTTGTGCTAGGATTTTAGTTAATATTTTTTTATTAGTATTTAGAAGAGCTATAGCTCTATATGAACCTGGATCTTCCAGGTCCTTATCTATTTTTGGTATAAGTGTTATTATAGATTCATTTAGCGTTTCTGGTAGTTTCTGTTGGGTATAGATATGTTCATACAGTGTCTTTAAACGTGGAGCGATCAGATCATATTTTTTTTTAATAGAATTCAGAGCTTATACCGTCGGGACCCGGGGCCTTACCATTTTTTAGAGATCTGATAGACTCTTAAATTTCTTTTACTGTTATTTCAGCGTCTAGTAATTCTCTATCTTTCAAATCTAACACTTTAAGGTTGCATTTTTGTAAGAATTGAGGCAGAGAATTCCACAGACTCACCACTCTCTGTGAGAAAAAGTGTTTCCTCGTCTCTGTTCTAAATGGCTTACTCCTTATTCTTAAACTGTGGCCCCTGGTTCTGGACTCCCCCAACATCGGGAGCATGATTCCTGTAGCCAGCGTGTCCAAACCCTTAATAATATTATATGTTTCAATAAGATCTCCTCTCATTCTTCTAATCTCCAGAGTGTACAAGCCTTCTTGACATTGTATTGTATCTTTAATGCACCCTCTCCAATATCACTATACTTCCAAAAGAAACTACCAAAAAATGAACAAAGAACAACAGGTAAAGAATGTGAACTACATGACGAGAGTGTTGTTCTCTACTGTGACTAGTAGCCAGTTGAGATTGCTGCCCCTTCTTCTTCTTCTTCTTGCGAATGAAACATTAACCAAAGGAATAGTTAGATCTCAAGCCGGGCCCCGAGCTCCATTTGGTGGGCGGTAGAGCGGGCACCCAGACATGACATGGTTGGCTGTCTATTGTTCTGCTCCGCATTCACAGGCTGGGCTCTGGCGGAGCCCCCATCTCCACATGCTGGCATTGAAATTCCCAACTCCAGTACCAGGTCTGTTGTGCTTCACCCATGTTCCTCTGGGGAGGTCAGACCCTGGACAGCTTTTATGTGGTGAAGAGATGTCGCTGTGTAATGGAGAGGAAGTTGCCTTCCACTCCTGTGACCACTTGGTGGCTGTCCAGTGTGCTTTTGTCTCAGTTGGCTGGATGGATGGATGCTAGGCGTTGTTTTCCATCTGGAGCACAGGGGTGATGGGACTTCAGTCAGGATGACCTCCGCTCTCTGTTGATAATTGCTGCCCCAATTTCCACTCGTGCAATGACTCTGGGCTTGCAGAATGTATTTATGTCAGTTGGGTCACTGTTTCATGCTGTTGTTGTTCCTTTGGTTCACAGCCACAACCATTCTGATTACTGAATGGAGAACAAAGTACAGGAGAGAAATGAACACCAGGGACAACGAGGCAAAGTCGAAGGCCGTTGACTCTTTGCTCAACTTTGAAACGGTAACATTGATTTTCTGACGTTGTCACTTTGTTCAGCTACTAAAGGGGCTACTTAGCGGCAGCACAGTGTTGTAGCGGTAGAGTTGCTGCCTTACAGAGACCCGGGTTCGATCCTGATTACTGATGCTGACTCAACATAGTTTGTACGTTCTCCCCATGACCTGCGTGGGTTTTCTGCGGGTGCTCCGGTTTCCTCCCACACTCCAAGGACATCAAGGCTTGTAGGTTAATTGGCTTGCTATAATTGTAAATTGTCCCTAGTGTATGTTGGATAGTGTTAGTGTGCGGGGATCACTGGTCAGCGCGGACTCGGTGGGCCGAAGGGTCAGTTTCTGCGCTGTTTCTCTAAACTAAACTAAAATTGACAGACAAATGAAAGAAGGTTTTGAAGGGGACAGCAAATGGAGGGATATAATTGTTAGCTGGGACAAAGGGATAATAGTTGCTGCTGATGGTGAGTGGGGAGAGTGGAGATGTTATGTGATTGATGAAGAAAAAGAGGAGAATGATGTGATAGATTATCTTCCCAAAGGTTTGATTTTTTTTATTTTAGCCTTTGTTCGGTTTTGACTAATTCATACAATCTGAATGCAACGGTGACAGATACAACATGCTGGAGTAACTCGGCATTTAAGAAAGAACTGCAGATACTGGAAGAACTGGAAAAATCAAAGGTAGACATAAATGCTGCAGAAACTCAGTGGGTGAGGTAGCATCTATAGAGTGAAGGAATAGAAACATAGAAAATAGGTGCAGGAGTAGGCCATTCAATATGATCATGGCTGATCATCCATCTCAGTATCCTGTACCTGCCTTCTCTCCATACCCCCTGATCCCTTTAGCCACGAGGGCCACATCTAGCTCCCTCTTAAATATAGCCAATGAACTGGCCTCAACTACCTTCTGTGGCAGAGAATTCCACAGATTCACCACTCTCTGTGTGAAAAATGATTTTCTCATCTCGGTCCTAAAAGACTTCCCCCTTATCATTAAACTGCGACCCCTTGTTCTGGACTTCCACAACATCGTGAACAATCTTCGTGCATCTAGCCTGTCCAACTCCTTAAGAATTTTGTAAGTCTCTATAAGATCCCCCCTCAATCTTCTAAATTCTAGCGTGTACAAGCCGCATCTATCTAGTCTTTCTTCATATGAAAGTCCTGCCACCCCAGGAATCAGTCTGGTGAACCTTCTCTGTACTCCCTCTATGGCAAGAATGTCTTTCCTCAGATTAGGAGACCAAAACTGTACACAATACTCCAGGTGTGGCCTCACCAAGACTCTGTACAACTGCTGTAGAACCTCCCTGCTCTTATACTCAAATCCTTTTGCTATGAATGCTAACATACCATTTGCTTTCCTCACTGCCTGCTGCACCTGCATACCTACTTTCAATGACTGGTGTACCATGACTCCCAGGTCTCGTTGCATCTCCCCTTTTCCTAATCTGCCACCATTCATATAATAGTCTACTTTTGTGTTTTTGCCACCAAAGTGGATAACCTCACATTTATCCACATTATACTGCATCTGCCATGCATTTGCCCACTCACCCAACCTATCCAAGTCACCTTGCAGCCTCCTAGCATCCTCCTCACAGCTAACACTGCCCCCCAGCTTCGTGTCATCCACAAATTTGGAGATGTTGCATTCAATTCCCTCATCCAGATCATTAATATAGTAAATAGCTGGGGTCCCAGCACTGAGCCTTGCGATACCCCACTAGTCACTGCCTGCCATTCTGAAAAGGACCCATTTACTCCTACTCTTTGCTTCCTGTCTGCCAGCCAGTTCTCTATCCACACCAATACTGAACCCCCAGCACCGTGTGCTTTAAGTTTGTATACTAATCTCTTATGTGGGACCTTGTCGAAAGCCTTCTGAAAGTCCAGATATAACACATCCACTGGTTCTCCCTTATCCGCTGTACTAGTTACATCCTCGTAGGTGACGATTCTGGTCAAGATACTTCTTCAGACTGATGTGGGGGTGGAGGGAGCGATTAGAAGAAGAGACGGAGACAGTAGGCTGTGGGAGAGCTGGGAAGGGGAGGGGAAGGAAGGAGAAAGCAAGGACTACCTGAAATTGGAGAAGTCAATGTTCATAACTGCTGTGGTGTAAACTACCCACGCCAAATATGAGGTGCTGCTCCTCCAATTTGTGGTGGGACTCGCACTCTGGCCCTGAAGGAGGCCCAGGACAGAAAAGTCGGATTAAGAATGGGAGGGGATGTTGAAGTGCTGAGCCACTGGGAGATCGGGTTGGTTAGTGCGAACTAAGCGGAGGTGTTGGACGAAGCGATTGCCAAGCCTGTTCTTGGTAAATCAGCGGGTCAGGCAGCATCCCTGAAGAAAGGTCCCAGCCTGAAATGTCACTTATCCATGTTCTCCAGGGATGCTGCCTAACTAGCGCTTACTCCAGCATTTTGTGTCTTTCCTTGGTAAACTATCATCTGCGGTTCCTTGTTTTTAATTGATTGACGCAATGCTTCAATTTTACCTCATTCACTAAGGAAATAAAATCGTATCTGGTTCTTCCTCTCACAACCGCGATCACCCAAAGTGTTTCGCAACCAATGAAGCAGCAGAAAACACCACAACAAGCATACCAGCATATTTAGTTTAGAGATCCAACGTGGAAACGGGCTCTTCAGCCCACTGAGTCCGCACCAACCAGCCATCCCCGCACACTAACACTATCCTACGCACACCAAGGACAATTTACATTTATACCAAGCCAATTAACTTACAAATCTGTACGTCTTTGGAGTGTTGGAGTAAACCGAAGATCTCGGAGAAAACCCACGCAGGTCGCGGGGAGAAGTACAGACTCCGTACAGACAGCGCCCGTATTCGGGATCGAACCCGGGTCTCTGACGCTGTATGTGCTGTAAGGCAGCAACTCTACCACTGCGCCACTGTACCACCCTGAATGTATGAGCATAGTAACTAATACTAATCAGTTGATTTGTTTCTATGCATGGTAATTGTGGATGAAATATTTCAGTTTAGTTTATTGTCATGTGTACCGAGGTACAGTGTGAAGCTTTTGTTGCGTACTATCCAGTCACAATCGAGCCATTTACAGTGTATAGATACATGATAAGGGAATAAGGTTTAGTGCAAGGTAAAGCCAGCAAAGTCTGATCATGGATAGCTCGAGGGTCACCAACGAGGTAGATAGTAGTGCAGCACTGCTCTTTGGTTGTGGTAGGTTATGATAAGATACGATAGGACTTTATTTATCCCAGGAGGGAAATTAATCTGCCAACAGTCATAAGTCACAAGATACATGAAATTAAAGTGTCGAGTGGAAAGATTGGGGATGTGCAAAGTTTGAAAGGGGGAGGGGGAGGAAAGAGGAGTCAGTCTTAGGCTACCCCATGACAGAAGGGAGAGGAGTTGTACAGTTTGATAGCCACAGGGAAGAAGGATCTCCTGTGGTGTTCTGTGCTGCATCTTGGTAGAGCCAGTCTGTAGCTGAAGGTGTTCCTCAGGTTGACCAGTGTGTCATGGAGGGGGTGAGCTGTATTGTCCAGGATGCTCCACAGACGAGGAGCATTCTCGTCTTCAAGACCACCTCCCATGAATCCAACTCCGCCCACAGGACGGAGCCAGCCTTCCTGATGAGATTGTTAATCTTGTTGGCGTCCGCAGCCATCGCCCTGCTGCCCCAGCACACGGCAGCGTAGAAGATGGCAATGGCTACCACCGATTAATAGAACATCTGTAGCATTTATACTACAGATGTTGAAGGAGTGGAGCCTTCTCAAAACGTACAGCCGGCTCTGTCCCTTCTTGTACAGGGCCTCAGCTTTCATGTATCAGTCCAGTTTGCTGTCCAGGTACACTCCCAGCTATTTGTACTCCCTGGTAAACTGCACATCCACACCATTGATGGAGACTGGGGACAGGGGTGTTCCTCACCTCCTAAAGTCCACCACTAACTCCTTAGTCTTGTCGGTGTTGAGCTGCAGGTGATTCAGCCCACACCACTAAACAAAGCCATTGACTTCACCTCTGTATTCAGCTTCCCTCCCCTCACCGATGCAGCCCACAATTGCAGAGTCATTTGAAAACCTCTGCAGGTGGCAGGAGTCTGGATTATATCTGAAGTCTGAGGTGTAGATGGTGAACAGGAAGGGAGAGAGGCCTGTCCTCTGTAGGGCGCCTGTGTTGCTCACTACCATGTCTGAGACTTGATGATTCAGTTGCCTGATAACCGCTGGGAAGAAACTGTCCCTGAATCCGGAGGTGTGTTTCTTCACTTCTTTTCCTTTTGCAAGATCTTCAGGGAGAATATCCATTGACTTGGCCTCCACAGCCTTCTGTGGCAATGAATCCCACTGATTCACCCCCCTCCCACTAAAGGAATTCCTCCTCGTCTCCATTCTAAAGGTATACCCTTTTATTCTAAAGCTGTACTCTCAGGTCCTCGACTCTCCCGCTAGTGGAAACATCCTCGCCACATCCTTTCTAACCAGGCCTTTCACAATTTGGTAAGTTTCAGTGAGGCCCTCTCTCATCCTTCTAAACTCCAGCAAGTACAGGCCCAGTGTCATCAAACGCTCATCGTATGTTAACCAACTCATTCCTGGGATAATTGTTGTAAACCTCCTCTGGACCCTCTCCAACGCCAGCACATCCCCCCTCAGTTACGGGGTCCAAAAGTGCTCACAATACTCCAAATACTTCTTGAACAATACTCCAAAGGTGGTTTGATCAGCACCCCAGGCAGCTTGTGATATGAAATAATACCTGCCAGTCCCCATAAGGATAATACCTTAAACCTATTGCCGCTCGTGTTGCAGGACTAGATGTTTTGATTTAAAAAATTGCAAATGGATAGATTAGGATAAAGACTGCTCACAGTTTTCATAGGATTTGGTCAATTGAGACCATGCTAAATAACAGTCAAGATTTAAGTGTTTAAGAAGGAACTGCAGATGCAGGAAAAATCGAAGGTAGACAAAAATGCTGGAGTAACTCGGATGAGGCAGCATCTATGGAGCAAAGGAATAGGTGATGTTTTGGGTCGAGACACTTCTTCAGACTGATGTGGGGGGGGGGGGTGGGGGGGAAGAAGAAATGAAGAAGCTGGGACAATGGGCTGAGGGAGAGCTGGGAAGGGGAGGGGAAAGAAGGAGAAATCAGGGACTACCTGAAATTGAAGAAGTCAATGTTCATACTGCTGGGGTGTAAACGACCCAAGCAAAATATGAGGTGCTGCTCCTCCAATTTACGGTGGGACTCACTCTGGCCATGACTCAAGAGTGTTTTATTGTCATACAGTATGTCCCCGATAGAACAAGAACTTCTCAACACATTGCTGCCTTCTGTTGGGAGGAAGTGAGTGAGATTAATACAGACTTGTATTTTACAAGCTGCAGGAGGTGATGAGTTGAAGACCGTGCCTCAGAAACTACAATCCTGTGCCTTGCAGCATTCTGGAAGGTCATCAAAGGTTTTGACGTTCCCCACCTCCTCCTCATGTTTTCCCAAGAAACCTTTAGCTCTGCTACTGGATACAAGGAGACATCAAAGCATATTTAGGTTTAAATAGTAGTTCAGGTGAAGCAGGATTATTTGCTCGCATCTGGTGTGCTATAGTTTGAAAGTACCTCCTTCTGCTAATGGATTGCACAGAACAGATGAATCATTTACCCAAGTGGCAAGTGTTGCGTTGAAGCGATATTACAACAATGAAGTTAGGAGGCCACGTTGCAGTTGTATAAGATGCTGGTGAGGCCGCATTTAAAAATTTGTGTTCAGTTTTGGGCACCATGTGATAAGGAAGATGTTGTCTTTGCCCATATCATGTATCTATACACTGTAAATATAGAAACATATAAACATAGAAAATTGGTGCAGGAGGAGGCCATTCGGCCCTTCGAGCCAGCACCGCCATTCAATATGATCATGGCTGATCGTCCGCTATCAATAACCCGTGCCTGCTTTCTTCCCATATCCCTTGGCTCCACTGGCCCCTAGAGCTCTATCCAACTCTCTCTTAAATCCATCCAGTGATTTGGCCTCCACTGCCCTCTGTGGCAGGGAATTCCATACATTCACAACTCTCTGGGTAAAAAAGATTTTTCGCAGCTCAGTCTTAAATGACCTCCCCTTTATTCTAAGACCGGCCCCTGGTTCTGGACTCGCCCAACATTGGGAACATTTTTCCTGCATCTAGCTTGCCCAGTCCTTTTATAATTTTATATGTTTCTATAAGATCCCCCTCATCCTTCTAAACTCCAGTAAATGCATTGATTGTAATCATGTATTGTTTTTCTGCTGACTGGTTAGCACGCAACAAAAGTTTTTCACTGTACCTCGGTACACGTGACGATAAACTAAACTGAACTGAACTCGAGCTCGAAAGAGTGCAGAGAAGATTTACGAGGATGTTGCCAGGACTCTGAGCTGTAGGGAGAGGTTGAGCAGGCTAGGACTCTATTCCTTGGAGCGCAGGATCTTTTAGAGATGTGCAAAATCACTAGAGGAATAGATCGGGAAGACGCAGAGTATCTTGCCCAGAGTAAGAATAAGGAGTAAGCCATTTAGAACGGAGACGAGGAAACACTTTTTCTCACAGAGAGTGGTGAGTCTGTGGAATTCTCTGCCTCAGAGGGCGTTGGAGGCATGTTCTCTGGATGCTTTCAAGAGAGCTAGATAGGGGTCTTAAAAATAGCGAAGTCGGAGGATAGTGGGAGAAGGCAGGAACGGGTAACTGATTGGGGATGATCAGCCATGATCACATTTAATGGCGGTGCTGGCTCGAAGGGCCAAATGGGCTACTCCTGCACCTATTGTCTATAGTAGGGGAATCTGAGGGATAACTTTTTCACTCAAAGGGCGGTAGATATATGGATCGAGCTGCCAGTGGAGGTAGTTGAGGCAGGTACTATTGCAACGTTCAGGAAACATTTGGACAGGTACATGGATAGGACAGGTTTAGAGGAATATGAACCAAACACAGGCAGATGGGACTAGTGTAGATGCCTGGTGTTGATAAATTGGGCCGATGGGCCTGTTTCCACGCTGTATCACTCTGTGAGCTTATGAAGCTTTCTTGCAAAATCATGATGTTTCTACACAAGGACTATAACATCACAGGGTACTGATTATTTCCAATATTACTGGCCCTAGAATCCGTACACTCACACTCTTGGCCCCATTTCATTGGCCGTAAAAGACCTGAAGTTCTGAAGTTGAGAAGTTTCTCATGTTTCTCGGCCCTTAAGAAGCAATCCAATAGCATTATCAATAGTGGTGAGACCATACCTGGAGTATTGCATACAGTTTTGGTCGCCTAATCTGAGGAAAGACATTCTTGCCATAGAGGGAGTACAGAGAAGGTTCACCAGACTGATTCCTGGGATAGCAGGACTGTCATATGAAGAAAGACTGGATAGACTCGGCTTGTACTCGCCAGAATTTAGAAGATTGCGGAGGGATCTTATAGAAACTTTAAAAATTCTTAAGGGGTTGGACAGGCTAGATGCAGGAAGATTGTTCCAGATGTTAGGGAAGTCCAGAACAAGGGGTCACAGTTTAAGGATAAGGGGGAAGTCTTTTAGGCCGGGGTGAGAATTTTATTTTTTCACACAGAGAGTGGTGAATTCTCTGCCACAGAAAGTAGTTGAGGCCAGTTCATTGGCTATATTTAAGAGGGAGTTAGATGTGGCCCTTGTGGCTAAAGGGATCAGGGGGTATGGAGAGAAGGCAGGTACAGGATACTAAATTGGATGATCAGCCATGATCATATTGAATGGCGGTGCAGGCTCAAAGGGCCGAATGGCCTACTCCTGCACCTAATTTCTATGTTTCTATGCATGTGGAAGGAATGGAAGACAACTTAATTATTCCTCATTCCTTTTCAGGATCTTTATATCCTATGCCCAACTTGCTAACCTATCTAGTTTTAGCATTAGTAAATCTGGCTACTGTACATTCAGACCATCATCCAAGTCTTCTAGACAGTTGGAGCCCCAACATTGATCCCCACGGCACTTTACTGATAGTCAATGCAAAAATGAACCACTTATTCCAGTTCTGTTTTCTATGTTAGGCAATCTTCTATACATGCCATCGTTTTGTCCCAATCCTGTGTACTCAAAGGCTGTAATTCTTGTGTCATCTTCTTGAAAGCTTTCTGCAAATCCAATATCCACCCTGTTGCATTCTAAAGACCTCCAGTATGTTTGCCAAACATTATATGTCTGGTGTAGCTCTGGCTAGGAATACCAAATCACCGTCCCATATCCTGTTTCGCTTTCTTCTTTTAATATATTCTTGGATTTAACTGGTCAGTCCGCACATTGTTTGTATGCAAAGGTTCTATGCCTGATTTGCCTATGTGACAATTGACTTATTGTGGGAATTATTCCATGTTGGAAGAATAGGAACATTACGATAGTGAGATAAGGCACTCCATGAATCTTTGGTAATGTTTCTTCTCCCTTCCTCTTTCTCACCCTGCTCTCTCTCTTGCTCTCTCGCTCTCGCTCTCGCTCTTTCTTACTTTCTCTTTCTCGCTTTCGCTCTCTCTCTTGCTCTCTCTCGCTCTCTTCTTTCTTTCTCTTTCTCTCTCTCTCTCTCTCTCTCTCTCTCTCTCTTTCTCTCTCTCTTTTTCTCTCTCTCTCTCTCTCTATCTCTCTCTCACACTCTCACTCTCACTCACACACACTCTTTAGAGTGCTGAATATTATTTCGCAAATGTACCTGACTGCATCAACCAAATGAATATTGCTTCAAATGACCCTGCTTTCCCATCCTAGTTCTCCAACTAGTTCTACAATAGACAATAGGTGTAGGAGAGTTGGTTTATACTCTCTGGAATTTAGGAGATTAAGAGGGGATCTTATAGAAACTTACAAAATTCTTAAGGGGTTGGACAGGCTAGATGCAGGAAGATTGTTCCCGATGTTGGGGAAGTCCAGGACAAGGGTCACAGCTTAAGGATAAGGGGGAAATCCTTTAAGACCGAGATGAGAAAGACTTTCTTCACACAGAGAGTGGTGAGTCTCTGGAACTCTCTGCCACAGAGGGTAGTTGAGGCCAGTTCATTGGCTATATTTAAGAGTGAGTTGGATGTGGCCCTTGTGGCTAAGGGGATCAGAGGGTATGGAGAGAAGGCAGGTACGGGATACTGAGTTGGATGATCAGCCATGATCATATTGAATGGCGGTGCAGGCTCGAAGGGCTGAATGGCCTACTCCTGCACCTAATTTCTATGTTTCTATGTTTCTAGGAGTAGGCCATTTGGCCCTTCGAGCCGGCACCGCCATTCAATGTGATCATGGCTGATCATCCCCAATCAGTACCCCGTTCCTGCCCTCTCCCCATATCCCCTGACTCCGCTATCTTTAAGAGCTCTATCTAGCTCTCTCTTGAAAGTATCCAGAGAACCGGCCTCCACTGCCCTCTGAGGCAGAGAAATCCACACTCACAACTCTTTGTTTGAAAAAGTGTTTCCTCGTCTCCGTTTCAAATGGCTTACCCCTCATTCTTAAACTGTGGCTCCTGGTTCTGGACACCCTCAACATCGGGACATGGTTCCTGCCTCTAGCGTGTCCAAACCCTTAATAATCTTATATGTTTCAATAAGATCCCCTCTCATACTTCTAAACTCCGGAGTGTACAAGCCCAGCCGCTCCATTCTCTCAGCACTCTACTGTCCTCCTGATTAAATATTACTGATTGCACGCCTCGTTGTCACCTTCCCCTCAGCTAACATCAAACTATTCTACATTTCCTTATCACCATCTGCTTTGAACTGTTATTTTCACGCCTTACCCTTCCATATCTCTAGACTCCCTCTCTCCTGACTCTCAGTCTGAAGAAGGGTCTCGACCCGAAACGTCACCCATTCCTTCTCTTCAGAGATATTATCTGTCCCGCTGAGTTACTCCAGCGTTTTGTTGTCTATCAAAGGCATTTGAATTTCTCTTTACTAGTGTGGTCATCATATTATCTAACGTGCACTGCTGACACCACAATATCTTCCTTATCCTCCAGGTGAAGTACTACAATGCTGAGAGTTACGAGGTGAACCAATTCAATGATGCCATACTGAAGTATCAGGTAAGAACATCAGAAGCGTGGTAAATCTGCAAAATGGTTCAACTCTTTTATTGACTTAACTCTTGATAATGCCACAACGTTCTTGCACTCAGACCTGCACTTAGACCAGCTCCTGACATTGGGCGAACCTTAGACCAGCTCCTGACATTGCTTCCATCATACGGGTTGGATCTGTGTTGAAAATTGAGAAATGATCTGAACGCAGGTAGACAAAAATGCTGGAGAAACTCAGCGGGTGAGGCAGCATATATGGGGCGAAGGAATAGGTGACGTTTCGGGTCGAGACCCTTCTTCAGACTGATATGGGGGTGGGGGGGGGGGATGGGAAGAAGAAAGGAAGAGGCGGAGCCAGTGGGCTGTGGGAGAGCTGGGGAGGGGAAGGAGGGAGAAAGCAAGGACTACCTGAAATGGGGAGAAGTCAATGTTCATACCGCTGGGGTGCAAACTACCCAAGCGAAATATGAGGTGCTGCTCCTCCAATTTACGATGGGACTCATTCAGGCCACGGAGGAGGCCCAGGATAGAAAGGTTGGATTCGAATTTTGGGAGGTGAAGTGACTGAGCCACCAGGAGATCAGGTTGGCTATTGCGAACTGAGCGGAGGCAAAGCGACTGCCAAGCCTAATATCTGGACGCAGGATTTTTTTTGCAGACAAATAGTACCAGTACACTATTGGCCCCTGTACATCAATATAGTTTTTAGAGGAGCCAGTACGCCATACCAGCACATGTTGCCACATATAAAGAACTACAGTATTCCCAGCAGATAGTTGCTTCTACAGAGGGATGCTTCTACAGAATGGAAAGTTTAGACCAGTGACAGAGTCTCAGGAAAAGGGTTTGGCCATATAGGGTTGAGAAGAGATGAAACTTTTTAACTTGGAAGGCAGGGAACTTTGGAAATGCCTACCCTGGAGGACAAACATTGAGCATAATCAGCCTTAAGATGGATGGATATTTGGATATTATATTTGAACTATATTATGTTCAGTTTTGGTCATCCTGCTTTAGGAAAGATGTCGTTAAAGCTGGAAAGACTGCAGACAATATTTATGAGGGTGTTGCCAGGACTTGAGGGCCTACGTAATAGTGAGAGGTTGAGTAGGCTAAGACTTTATTCCTTGGAGTCCAGGAGGCTGAGGGGTGATCTTATAGAGGTGTATATAATCATGAGGGCAATAGTTGGGGTGAATGCACACTTTTACCTAGAGTAGGGAACCAGAGGTTTAAGGTGAGAGGCAAAAGATTCAACCTTTTCACACGGAGGGTGGTAAATATATGGAATGAGCTGCCAGTGGAGGTAGTTGAGGCAGGCCTCCAAAAAAGACATTTGGAGAGGTACAAGGATAACAAAGGTTTAGAGAGATATAGGCCAAGCATGGGCAGGTGGGACTAGTGTAGATGGGGCATCTTGGTCGGCATGGGCAGGTTGAGCTGAGGGGTCTGTTTCCGTGCTGTATGACTCTATGACTCTCAATGTAGTTGATGTAACTGAGAGACTAGTAGACTCATCACGGATAAAGAAAACAATTCAAGTGCCCGATCATCTTAGGAATAAGGGGTAAGCCATTTAGAACGGAGACAAGGAAACCCTTTTTCACACAGAGAGTTGTGAGTCTGTGGAATTCTCTGCCTCAGAGGGCGGTGGAGGCAGGTTCTCTGGATACTTTAAAGAGAGAGCTAGATAGGGCTCTTAAAGATAGCGGAGTCAGGGGATATGGGGAGAAGGCAGGAACGGGGCACTGATTGGGGATGATCAGCCATGATCACATTGAATGGCGGTGCTGGCTCGAATGGGTTGAATGGCCTACTCCTGCACCTATTGTCTACTGTCTATCGCTATGTGAGTTTGAATGTAGCATGTTTGATTCATACATTCTGGATTGTTAATGTGAATCTGCTGCTCATACCTTCGATGTCACTTCTCTTTAGGTGGCAGAGTGGAAAACCTCTGCAAGTCTCCCAGTTTTAAACCAAAGTCAGAACATGATAATTAGTATTGGGCTGCTGGCTGGATCCCTGCTCTGCGCCTACTTTGTCACCGAGAAAAAGTTTCAGGTACGTAGCTCCTTCCTGCCAGTCGTGTAGATATATGGCGTAGAATAAGGCCCTACCACCCATCACGGAATGGAATGGAATACTTTATTGTCACATGTGACTAATCACAGTGACATTCTTTGCTTGCACACCCACTGTATACAAATGATCGTGATCATAGGTAGACGAAAATGCTGGAGAAACTCAGCAGGAGAGGCAGCATCTATGGAGTGAAGGAATAGGTGACGTTTCGGGTCGAGACCCTTCTTCAGACTTCAATATTCTCGACCCGAAACATCACCTTTCGTTCGCTCCGTAGATGCTGCCTCACCCGCTGAGTTTCTCCAGCATTTTTGTCTACCTATGATTTTTCTACCTTCGATTTTTCCAGCATCTGCAGTTCCTTCTTAAACATGAACAAGATCATGCTGGCTATAAAAGCTCTCCTTACGAATCCTATCTTCTAGCCTGTAGTCTTGGAGATTACAACTCACCAAGTGAATGTGGGGATGTTTCTGCTGCCTGGAGGACAAACTGGATGACAACATTTAACCATATAACTATATAACAATTACAGCACGAAACAGGCCCTCTCGGCCCTTCCAGTCCGTGCCGACCATTTGTTTTCCGCTAGTCCCATCTACCTGCACTCAGACCATACCCCTCCATTCCCTTCCCGTCCATGTACCTATCCACTTTACTTTTAAATGTTAAAATCGATCCTGCCTCCACCACTTCTGCTGGAAGCTCATTCCATACAGCCACCACTCTCTGAGTAAAGAGGTTCCCCCTCATGTTACCCCTAAACTCCTGTCCCTTAATTCTCATGTCATGCCCTCTTGTTTGAATCTTCCCTACCCTCAATGGGAAAAGCTTATCCACGTCAACTCTGTCTATGCCTTTCATCATTTTAAAGACCTCAATCAAGTCCCCCCTTAACCTTCTGCACTCCAAAGAATAAAGACCTAACTTGTTCAACCTTTCTCTGTAACTTAGTTGCTGGAACCCAGGCAACATTCTAGTAAATCTCCTCTGTACTCTCTCTATTTTGTTGACATCCTTCCTATAATTAGACGACCAAAATTGTACACCATACTCCAGAATTGGTCTTACCAATGCCTTGTACAATTTTAACATTACTTCCTTACTCCTATATTCAATGCTCTGATTTATAAAGGCCAGCACACCAAAAGCTTTCTTTACCACCCTATCTACATGCGATTCCACCTTCAGGGAACTATGCACAGTTATTCCTAGATCCCTCTGTTCCACAGCATTCCTCAATTCCCTACCATTTACCATGTATGTCCTATTTTGATTTGTCCTGCCAAGATGTAGCACTTTACACTTATCAGCATTAAACTCCATCTGCCATCTTTCAGCCCACTTTTCCAAATGGCCCAAATCTCTCTGAGGACTTTGAAAATCTACTTCATTATCCACAACACCACCTATCTTAGCATCATCTGCATACTCACTTATCCAATTTTCCACCCCATCATCCAGATCATTGATGTACATGACAAACAACAGTGGACCCAACACAGATCCCTGAGGCACCCCACTGGGTACCGGCTTCCAACCTGACAAACAGCCATCCACCATTACTCTCTGACATCTCTCAATCAGCCACTGTTGAATCCATCTTGCTACTCCGCCATTAACACCCAAAGATTGAACCTTCTTAACCAACCTTCCATGGGGAACCTTGTCAAAGGCCTTACTGAAATCCATATAGACAACATCCACTGCTTTAACCTCATCAATTTCCCTAATAACCTCTTCAAAAAATTCAAGAAGGTTTGTCAAACATGAACTTCCAGGCACAAATCCATGTTGACTGTTCCTGATCGGACCCTGTTTATCCAGATGCTTATAAAAATTATCTCTAAGTTTCCTTTCCAATAATTTGCCCACCACTGACGTCAAACTGACAGGTTTATAATTGCTAGGTTTATTCTTTGAACCCTTTTTAAACAATGGAACAACATGCGCAGTCCTCCGGTACGCCAATCCTCCGGCACTATTCCTATTTCTAATGACATTTGAAATATTTATGTCATAGCTCCTGCTATTTCTACACTAACTTCCCTCAGTGTCCTAGGGAATATCCTGTCAGGACCTGGAGACTTATCCACTTTTATATTTTTCAAAAGTGTCAGTACTTCCTCCTCTTTGAATCTCATAGTTTCCATAGCTACTCTACTTTTTTCCCTTACCTCACAGAGTTCAATATCTTTCTCCTTGGTGAATACCGAAGAAAAGAAATTGTTCAATATCTCCCCCATCTCTTTTGGCTCTGCAGATTGCTGTCCATTCTGGCTCTCTAATGGTCCAATTTTATCCCTCGTTATCCTTTTGCTATTAATATAGCTGTAGAAACCCTTTGGATTTAATTTCACCTTTCTTGCCAAAGCAACCTCATATCTTCTTTTAGCCTTTCTAATTTCTTTCTTAAGATTCTTTTTACATGTTTTATACTCCTCTAGCACATCATTTACTCCTATAATTATGCCTCCTATAATTATTGTAGATACCTCTCTTTTTTCGAAACGAGTGTCCAATTTCCCTTGAAAACCATGGCTCTTTCAAATTTTTACTTTCCTCTCAACCGAACAGGGACATAAAGATCTGTACTCTTACAATTTCCCCTTTAAATGTCCTCCATTTCTCTTCTACATCCTTCCCATAAAACAAAATGTTCCAATTCACTCCTTTTAAATCCTTATGCATTCCCTCAAAGTTAGCCTTTCTCCAATCAAAAATCTCAACCCCAGGTCCAATTCTGACTCTCTCCATAATTATATTGAAACTAATGGTATTGTGATCACTGGTCCCGAAGTGCTCACCAACGCATACCTCCGTCACCTGACCTGCCTCATTTCCTAACAGGAGATCCAGCACTGCCCCTTCTCTGGTCGATACCTCTATGTATTGCTGCAAAAAACTATCCTGCACACATTTTACAAACTCCAAACCATCCAGCCCATTTACAGAATGTGTTTCCCAGTCTATTTTTGGAAAATTGAAATCTCCCACATTCGCTACCTTGTGCTTGCTACTAATATCTGCTATCTCCTTACATACTTGCTCTTCCAATTCTCGCTCCCCATTTGGCGGTCTATAATACACCCCTAAAAGTGTTGCTACACCGTTCCCACTTCTCAGTTCCACCCAAATAGCCTCCCTAGACGAGCCCTCTAATCTATCCTGCCAAAGCACTGCTGTAATATCCTCTCTGACAAGCAATGCAACACCTCCACCTCTGGTCCCTCCAATTTTATCACACCTGAAGCAACGATATCCTGGAATATTTAGTTTCCAATCACAGCCCTCCTGCAACCATGTTTCACTGATTGCCACAACATCATATTTCTCGGTGTCAATCCAGGCTCTAAGTTCATCCACCCACCTTTCTTACAATGCTCCTAGCATTAAAATATACACATTTTAGAAACCCACCATCCCTTATTCTCTGTCTATTATCTTTTTCCTCTTTCTCGCCTACATTTTGTGTCCGAGTGCTTCCCTTCTCTGCCTCTTGCCCCACACCCTATCCCCTAGCCCCCTCTACCCGAGTCCCTCCCCCCAGCCTTTCTAGTTTAAAGTCTCCCCAGTAGCCTTTGCAAATCTCCCTGCCAGGATATTGGTCCCCCTCGGGTTCAAGTGCAACCCGTCCGTTTTGTACAGATCATGCCTTCCCCAAAAGATGTCCCAGTGATAAAGAAACTTGAATCCCTGCCCACTGCACCAGTCCCTCAGCCACGCATTTATCCTGCACCTCATTCCATTCCTACTCTCACTGTCACGCGGCACAGGCAGTAATTCTGAAATCGTTACGCTTTTGGTCCTTCGCCTTAACTTTTCCCCCAACTCCCTAAATTCTCCTTTCAGGACCTCTTCTCTTTTTCTGCCTATGTCATTGATACCTATGTGTACCACAACATCAGGCTCCTCTCCCTCCCTTTTCAGAATCTTTTGGACACGTTCCAACACATCCGAGACCCTGGCACCAGGGAGGCAAACTACCATCCGGGTCTCCCGACTGCGTCCACAGAATCGCCCAACTGACCCCCTAACTATAGAATCCCCTATTACAATTGCCCTCTTTTTGCTACCCTTCTGAGCATCAGGCCTGGCCGCTGTTGCTGCCCCAGGTAGGCTGTCCCCTCCAATCGTACTCAAACACGTGTACCTATTTTCCAGGTGTACAGTCACAGGGGTACTCTCTAGCCACTGCCTCTGCCCCTTGCCCTTCCTAACTGTGACCCACTTGTCTGCCTCCTGTGGTCTGGGAGTGACTACCTCCCTGTAGCTCCTTTCTATGACCTCCTCCCTCTCCCTGACCAGACGGAGGTCATCGAGCTGCTGCTCCAGGTTCCTAACACAGCCCCATCTCGACACACCTGGCGCAGATGTGGATGTCTGGAGGGCTATCAGATTCCCTGACCTCCCCACATCTGACATCCACAACAGGACACTGCCCTGGCCTTCATACTCCCCCCCCCCCCCCCTTACACAGGATACAATATCAACACAATATAAAGTACACTACAAACTGCTGAAATCTGACTGCCAATCAGCTGCTTACCCTAGTCCACTTCCCACCAATCAGAGGCTTCCTCAAAATAACCCCCCCAAAAAAAACACTTCTCCGAATGGAACGTTATGGATTTCGGTAAGCCCCGGTGTTGATTTCGGTGTCGCTCCTCCCCCTCCTTCTCTTCCAACGGCTCCTGTGGGTCTCTGAAAAAAAATTTCTCCTCAATTCCCCTCTAATTCATAAACTGTGGAACGATAGGGAGTACTGACATGTATTTGTGTGCATAGTGACCTGTCGCACATAATCTGACTGTGTGAAAAAGTGTTTCCTCGTCTCCGTTCTAAATGGCTTACCTCTTATTCTTGAACTTTGGCCATTGGTTCTGGACTCCCCCAGCATCGGGAACATGTTTCCTGCCTCTAGCGTGTCCAAACCCTGAATAATCTTGTATGTTTCAGTAAGATCCCCTCTCATCCTTCAAAATTCCAGAATGTACAAGCCCAGCTGCTCCATTCTCTCAGCGTATATGACAGTCCCGCCATCCCAGGAATTAACCTTGTAACGCTTCGCTGCACTCCCTCAATAGCAAGAATGTCCTTCCTCAAATTAGGGGAACACAACTGCACACAATACTCCAGGTGTGGCCTCACAAGGGCCCTGTACAACTGCAGAAGGACCACTGTGCTCCTATACTCAACTCCTCTTGTTATGAAGGCCAACATTCCATTCGCTTTCTTCACTGCTTGCGGTACCTGCATGCTTACTTTCATTGACTGATGAACAAGTACCCCCAGATCCCGTTGTACTTCCCCTTTTCCCAACTTGACACCATTCAGATAATAATCTGACTTCCTGGTTTTGCTACCAAAGTGGATAACCTCACATTTATCCACATTAAACTGTATCTGCCATGCATTTGCCCACTCACCCAACCTGTCCAAGTCACCCTGCATTTTTAGTCCCACGGGTCATGTTATTAAAAGTCTCTCAACATTTTAAATCATGCACCTGTTTGCCTTTCTTTCTCTACACAGGTCGGTGACTTTGTCCTGTTTGGAACCTACATCATTCAGCTGTACACACCACTTTATTGGTTTGGGACCTATTATAGGTATGTGGTCTTGAATATTGTCCTATACCTCATGAACTCTAGTCTTTCCGATGGTAATTTTCTTCCTTTGTTGCAAATGCCTCAGTTCAGTTTACTTTATTGTCACGTGTACCGAGGTACAGTGAAAAGCTTTTGTTGCATGCGGAGCAGTCAGCGGAAAGACAATACATGATTACAATCGAACCATTCACAGTGTACAGATACACGATAAGGGAATAATGTTTAGTGCAAGGTAAAGTCTGATCAATGATAGCCCGAGAGTCACCAATGAGATATATGGTAGTTCAGGACTGCTCTCTGGTTGTGGTCGGATGGTTCAGTTGCTAAGAAGGAACTTTCCGTGTATTTGGAGATGTTGGAAAAATCGAAGGTAGACAAAAATGCTGGAGTAACTCAGTGGGTGAGGCAGCTTCTATGCAGCGAAGGAATAGCTGACGTTTCGGGTCGAGACCCTTCTTCAGACTGATGTGGGGTTGGGGGGGGCGGGAAGAAGAAAGGAAGAGGCGGAGACAGTAGGCTGTGGGAGTGCTGGGGAGGGGAAGGAGGGAGAAAGCTCCCAGCTCTTTCACAGCCTACTGTCTCCGCCTCTTCCTTTCTTCTTCCCGCACCCCACCCCCCCACCCCCACATCAGTCTGAAGAAGGGTCTCGACCCGAAACGTCGCCTATTCCTTCGCTCCATAGATGCTGCCTCACCCGCTGAGTTTCGCCAGCATTTTTGTCTACCTTCATGTATTTGGAGATGGTGCGTTTTCACACTTGCCCAATGGGAGTGGGGAGAAGGGGGAGTGTTGGTATGGTTTCTCACCATTGTCTCCACTGCTCAGACACTGTGCGCTCCATCACTCTGTTAACCCCCTGACACGGCCGAGCGTGTCCTCACTGTGCCAGCTCCCACTGCCCCAGGCATAGCTAAACACTCGCTTACATTAAAGGTTTATGCTTTTGCTTGCTGTTTTGCTTTATAGTCTAATTTTTTTGTTATTCTGCATAACTCACAAGAATGTAGCAAACTAAAATAGGAGCGTGCAATGTGGCCTCTTGTAGTTTAGTTTAGAGATACAGCATGGAAACAAGCCCTTTGGCTCACCGAGTCCACGCCGACCAGCGATCTCCGCACACTAACACTATCCTACACACACTGGACATACCTGCCAACCATTCCGATTTGGGCGGAATTCTTCCGATTTTTCCATCCCAATTCCGAATTCCGATTTTTTGTCTCAATATTCCGAGAAAAAAAATCGGAAAAAAAAACACACAGAAACTTTCTATGTGTTTTTTTTTCTGATTTTTTTTCTCGGAATATTGAGACAAAAAAATCGGAATTGGGATGGAACGGCTGGAGCGTCTAGACTCAGAAGCGCAGGGGAGAAGTAGGTGCGAGTCAGGTGGGCACCGGGGAGGAGGGTGGAGAGGGGGAAATCAACGATCATCCCGTGGGGTAGTAAGCCAAATACGTTCATTATCACTTCAGGGGCAGGGAAGAGGCGATGAGGGGGCAGGGAGAGATGGTCCGGTCCGGCCCAGACGGGCAACACTCACCGGTCACCTCACCTCAGCGCCGCTGCCGCCGCCGCCGCCGGGACTGTCAGCCCGGTGAGTGACCGCGAGCGCGTCAGGTCGGGTCGGGGCCAGCCCGTTCCCGCCTCACCAACACTCACAAACTGAGAGTTGACGAAGAAACTGCAGATGCTGGAGAATCGAGGGTTACACAAAATGCTGGAGAAACTCAGCGGGTGCAGCAGCATCTAAGGAGCGAAGGAGATAGGCGACGTTTTGGGTCGAGACCCTTCTTCAGACTGAGAAGGGTCTCGACCCGAAACGTCGCCTATCTCCTTCGCTCCTTAGATGTTGCTGCACCCGCTGAGTTTTCTCCAGCATTTTGTGTAACCCCCCTGAGGTCACTTTCCCGCCCTCACTGACGTCACGTACCCCGCCCCTTACTGACGTCACTTGCCCCGCCCCTTACTGACGTCACCTGCCCCGCCCCTTACTGACGTCACGTGCCCCGCCCTCACTGACGTCAGACTAATAGGATTCCGATTTTTCAATCTCACAAGTTGGCAGGTATGACTGGAGACATTTTACAATTTTACAGAAGCCAATTAACCTACAGACCAGTACATCAGGTAGATAAGGTGGTAAAAAAGGCTTTAGGCACTTTGGCCTTCATCAGTCAGAGTATTGAGTATAGAAGTAGGGAGGTCATGTTGCAGTTGTATACGACGTTGGTGAGACCGCATTTAGAATTTAGAATATTGTGTTCAGTCCACGGCACCATGTTTTCAGAAAGATATAGTCAATCTTTAAAAGGTTTAGAGCAGATTTACAAGGAGGGTGTGCCAGGACTAGAGGGTGTGAGCTACAGGGAGAGGTTGAGTAGGCTGGATCTCTATTCCTTGGAGCGCAGAAGGATAATGTGAAATCCTACAGAAGTTTACAAAACCATGAGAGGAATAGATCGGGTCGATGCACAGGGTTTCTTGCCCAGAGTAGGGGAATCGAAGATCAGAGGACATAAGTTCAAGGTGAAGTGGGAAAGATTTAATAGGAATCAGAGGGGTAACTTTTTCACACAAAGGGTGGTGGGTGTATGGAACAAGCTGCCTGAGGAGGTTGTTGAGGCTGGGACTATCCCATCGATTAAGAGACAATTAGACAGGTGCATGGAGAAGACGGGTTTGGACTGATATGGACCAAGTGCTGGCAAATGGGACAAGTGTAGCTGGGACATTGTTGGCGAATTGGGCCGAAGGGCCTGTTTCCACACTGCATCACTCTGTGACCCTATGACTATCTTTGGAGTGTGGGAGGAAACCGGAGCTCCCAGAAAAAGCCCACACAGGTGACGGGGAGAATGGACAAACTATGTACAGTCAGCACCCGGTCAGGATCAAACCAGGATCTCTGGCACTGTAAAGGGCCTGTCCCACTAACGTGACTTTTCAGCGACAGTCTTCTACCTTCAATCTCGAGGGCACTCGCCTGCAAAACCTCGAGCTGGATCGACCGTCAGCGCTGAAACCGCAAGCCAGATCGTCCGTCTGCGCGCGCACACACACACACACACACACATACACACACACACGCACACGCACACGCACACGCACACGCACACGCACACGCACACACACACACGCGCGCACACGCGCACACCCCCCCTTTAAGGGCCCAATCTAGCTCTCTCTTGAAAGTATCCAAAGAACCGGCCTCCACCGCCCTCTGAGGCAGATAATTCCACAGACCCCCAGACCCCATTGTACTTCCCCTTTTCCCAACACCAACCTGTCCAAGTCACCCTGCATTCTCATAGCATCCTCCTCGCAGTTCACATTGCTAACCAGCTACCCATGATTCTACATTTCCTTATGTTTAAGAAAGAACTGTAGATGCTGGAAAAATTGAAGGTAGACAAAAATGCTGGAGAAACTCAGCGGGTAAGGCAGCATCTAGGGAGCGAAGGAATAGGTGACGTTTCGTGTCTCGACCTACATTTCCTTAGCATCGTCTGCTTTGATCTTTCGTTTTCACACCTTACCCTTCCGTATCTCAAGTCTCCCGCTCCCCTGACTCACAGTCTGAAGAAGGGTCACAGCCTGAAACGTCACCCATTCCTTCTCTCCAGAGATCCTGCCTATCCCGCGGAGTTACTCAAGCATTTTGTGTCTAATCTAATCTGCAGGCAATCCCTTAATGTTGATTCCTTTCTTTGCACCATCTGCAGTGAGCTCCCAACAGACTGTAAGTAACTCTGTATGGAAAGTGAAAGAGAAATGGTGAGAAGCACCATGAATTGATCCCCTCACTGGGGCGAACTGCGACAGTCTGTAAAATGCATTGGGACGCAAGCCCAGGGAGGGTTTTTTATTTTGTTTATTTCATTAGTGTAACTGGTCGCTGTGGCAACCATGGGATGCAGTTTCAGAAGTGAATGTGTTCACCATCTGTCCTCCTGGTCTCGATCACAACCAGAGACAAGCGTGGGAATTGTAATCATTGACTCCTACGCAGTTGAAAACTGGTTGGAAGACTGCTATGTTCATCTTGGTAGTGTAGTACAGATAATGTACTCATAAGGTCATAAGCGATGGGAGTAGAATTAGGCCATTCGGCCAATCAAGTCTACTCCGCCATTCAATCATGGCTGATCTATCTCTCCCTCCTAACCCCATTCTCCTGCCTTCTCTCCATAACCTGTGACACCCATACTAACCATGAATCTATCTATCTCTGCCTTAAAAATATCCACGAGCTTGGCCTCCACAGCCATCTGTGGCAAAGAGTTCCACAGATTCACCACCCTCTGACTAAAAAAATGTCTCCTCATCTCCTTCCCAAGAGAATGTCCTTTAATTCTGCTACTTTAATTTGTACTACAGTATCTGTAAGTAGTTACTATAGTTATCATTGAGGCGGCATCTAACCAAGTATAACACGGTGTAGCTAGGAGTGTAATGCTTGCTTAGTTGAGTGCACCTTCAATAGCACCCAAGAAGTTTAACACCATTCCAGTCAAAGCACCTCCATTGACCACACTAAACATCCAGACCATCCACAACTCGCCATTTCCCTCAATAATTCCCTGCCCCTGAGGAACATCTGGGGTCCGGATCAATCATGGGTCTCTGGCGCGGTGAGGTAACAGTTTTATCAGCTGCGCCATTGTACAGATCTCATATAGGTGCCAAAAATCATGTTCATATGTTCTAGGAGCAGGATTAGGCTATTCGTCCCATCAAGTTTACTCCACCATTCAATCATGGCTAATCTATCGTTCACTATCAACCCCATTTTCCTGCCTTCTCCCCATAACCCCTGACACCCTTAATAATCAAGAATCTGTTGGTCCCTGCTGTAAAAATATCCATTGACGGCCTCCACAGTCATCTGTGGCAATGAATTCCACAGATTCACCGTCCTCTGACTAAAGAAATTCCTCTTCACCTCCTTTCTAAAGGAACGTCCTTTTATTCTGAGGCTATGGCTTCTGGTCCTTGACTCTCCCACATGAGGGGAATAGATAGGGTGGAATGCACAGTATTTTTTTGCAGGATAGTGGAACGGAACAACTGGAAGCCATGCGTGTAAAGTGAGAGGGGGAAAATTCAATAGGAACCTGAAGGGCAACTTTTTCATTCAGACGGTGGTGGTACATGGAACAAGCTGCTCTTAGAGGAAGTGGTCGAAGTAGATAAATAATCATTTAGATACATAGAAACATAGAAATTAGGTGCAGGAGCAGGCCATTCGGCCCTTCGAGCCTGTACTGCCATTCAATATGATCATAGCTGATCATCCAACTCAATATCCTGTACCTGCCTTCTCTCCATACCCCCTGATCCCTTCAGCCACAAGGACCACATCCAACTCCCTCTTAAATATGGCCAACAAACTGGCCTCAACTACCTTCTGTGGCAGAGAATTCCACAGATTCACCACTCTCTGTGTGAAAAACGATTTTCTCATCTCGGTCCTAAAAGACTTCCCCCTTATCCTTAAACTGTGACCCCTTGTCTTGGACTCCCCCAACATCAGGAACAATCTTCCTGCATCTAGCTTGTCCAACCCCTTAAGAATTTTATAAGTTTCTATAAGATCCCTCCTCAATCTTCTAAATTCAAGTGAGTACAAGCTGAGTCTATCCAGTCTTTCTTCATATGAAAGTCCCGACATCCCAGGAATCAGTCTGGTGAACCTTCTCTGAACCCCCTCTATGGCAAGAATGTCTTTCCTCAGATTAGGAGACCAAAACTGTACGCAATACTCCAGGTGTGGTCTCACCAAAACCCTGTACAACTGCAGTAGAACCTCCCAGCTCCTATACGCAAATCCTTTTGCTATGAATGCTAACATACCATTTGCTTTCTTCACTGCCTGCTGCACCTGCATGCCTACTTTCAATGACTGGTGTACCATGACACCCAGGTCTCGCAGAGATGCCAAGTGTCCCGGATTCGCCGTATTTTGTCCCGGCGAAATAACCTTTTTACGGTGTTCCGGCAGCCAAACATGCTGTTACGGAACACCGCCGCGCCGGTGTTCCTCCCGTGGTGAACGCCGGCGCCATGTGTCCCCGGTTTGCCAGCCCGGCAGCTCGCAGCCACGCCCGGCCCAGAGCCCGGTCGGCGCCGGCCCGCGCGATCAGCGGCACTTTGCCGGGCCCTAGTGTCCGCGCCTGCGCAGTTGGGGAGGGTTGCCGGGTCCCAGTGGCCGCGCGTGCGCAGTGGGGGAAGGGTTGCCGGGCCCCAGTGGCCGCGCGTGCGCAGTGGGGGAGGGTTGCCGGGCCTGGCGCCATTTCGAGCCACGCCACGCCCGGCCCAGAGCCCGGGCGGCGACGGCCCGCGCGATCAGCGGCACTTTCTTGCCGCCAGCCGGCCGCTTGCGGCAGCCCCATCACCGGGCCTCCCCCCCACCCCCACCCAGTGCGCAGGCGCAGACCCGCCGGCAACCTTGCCAAGTGCGCATGTGCCGCACCCGCCCGCCGGCAGCCCGCTGATCTGCACCAGTGCGCAGGCGCATAGCCGCCGGCAACAACCCCAAGTGAGTATGTTACGGAGAGAAATGCATTTAACCCCATTTGTTACGGACAAATGGGTTGAATGTTACTGTGAACTAAATTTAGGGTTGGCATCTCTGGTCTCGTTGCATTTCCCCTTTTCCTAATCTGCCACCATTCAGATAATAGTCCACCCTCATGTTTTTGCCACCAAAGTGGATAACCTCACATTTATCCACATTATACTGCATCTGCCATGCATCTGCCCATTCACTCAGCCTATCCAAATCGCCCTGCAGCCTCCTAGTATCCTCCTCAAACCTAACTATACCCCCCAGCTTGGTGTCATCTGCAAATTTGGAGATGTTGCATTCAATTGCCTCGTCCAAATCATTAATGTATATTGTAAATAGCTGGGGT
Source organism: Okamejei kenojei (assembly GCA_035221665.1). Taxonomy (NCBI): domain Eukaryota; kingdom Metazoa; phylum Chordata; class Chondrichthyes; order Rajiformes; family Rajidae; genus Okamejei; species Okamejei kenojei. The sequence goes on from CM069137.1 coordinate 2,044,624, forward strand.
CCCAGCACTGAGCCTTGCGATACCCCACTACTCACTGCCTGCCATTCTGAAAAGGACCCGTTTACTCCTACCCTTTGCTTCCTGTCTGCCAGCCAGTTCTCTATCCGCATCATTATTGAACCACCAATACCGTGTGCTTTAAGTTTGTATACTAATCTCTTATGTGGGACCTTGTCGAAAGCCTTCTGAAACTCCAGATATAACACATCCACTGGTTCTCCCTTATCCACTCTACAAGTTACATCCTCGAAAAATTCAATAAGATTCGTCAGACATGACTTGCCTTTTGTAAATCCATGCTGACTTTGTCCAATGATTTCACCACTTTCCAAATGCGCTGCTATCCCATCTTTAATAACTGACTAGCAGTTTCCCCACTACCGATGTTAGACTAACTGGTCTGTAATTCCCCGCTTTCCCTCTCCCTCCTTTTTTAAAAAGTAGGGTTACATTAGCTATCCTCCAATCCTCAGAAACTACTCCAGAATCTAAGGAGTTTTGAAAAATTATCACTAATGCATCCACTATTTCCGTGGCTACCTCCTTGAGCACTCTGGGATGCAGACCATCTGGCCGTGAGGATTTATCGGCCTTTAATCCATTCAATTTACCCAACACCACTTCCCGGCTAACCTGGATTTCACTCAGTTCCGCCATCTTATTTGACCTCCGGTCCACTGCTATTTCCGGCAGATTATTTATGTCTTCCTTAGTGAAGACAGAACCAAAGTAGTTATTCAATTGGTCTGCCATGTCCTTGTTCCCCACGATCAATTCACTTGCTTCTGACTGCAAGGGACCAACATTTGTTCTAACTAGTCTCTTTCTCTTCACATATCTATGAAAACTTTTGCAGTCAGTTTTTATGTTCCCTGCCAGTTTCCTTTCGTAATCTATTTTCCCTTTCCTAATTAAGCCCTTTGTCCTCCTCTGCTGGATTCTGAATTTCTCCCAGTCCTCTGGTAGGCTGCTTTTTTTGGCCAATTTGTATGCCTCATCTTTAGTTTTTATACTATCCCTGATTTCCCTCGTTATCCACGGATGCACCACTTTCCCTGATTTATTCTTTTGCCAAACTGGTATGAACAATTGTTGTAGTTCATCCATGCAGTCTTTAAATACGTTCCATTGCACATCCACTGTCAACCCTTTAAGACTCACCTGCCAGTCTATCTTGGCCAATTCACGGCTCATACCTTCAAAGTTACCTTTGTTTAAGTTCAAAACCCTTGTTTCTGAGTTAAACAATTTTCGCCGACTGTTCTTGATTCCAGGCCAAGATTTACCTCTCTTACTATCATACCTATTTTTCCTGGTCATTTATCGCATTGCCCTTTGCGGATGTTTGCCGTGTGGTAATTAGCTGCTTTTTCACATTGCAGCATTACTGCATTCCCAAAAATATTGGTTCTAAAGTGCTTAAAGGGCCTGTCCCACTTTCACAACCTAGTTCACGACCTCTGCCTAGTTTGCCCTTGACTCGTACTCGCAGCATGGTCATCACGAGGTCGTAGGTGGGTCGTAGCAGGTCGTGATGCTAGTCGTAGGTACTTGTGGCATCAAGTAGGTCAAGGCGTTTTTTCTAGCCTGATGAAAAATGTACACAAGTAAAAAAGGTCGTGAATTAGGTCGTGAAAGTAGGACAGGCCCTTAAGTATGTCTTAACGGTCCTGCAACTGTGTCATTCTTTCTTGGTGATTCTCTTCTATATGGTACAGCTGCATATTGTGGTAAACAGATGCATGACAGGACTTGTCATTGCAACAATTAGAATGGCTTAACTCGAGCTTGAGAGGAATGGTCTTATTACACAGAGTGCCTTGCAGTTGAGAGGGCATCAAACCCTCTCACAAAAGGTTGACCATCTTGGTAGCTGGTACATTTAGGGACTTGTGCGAGATAGTTATTGTGTTATATAGAAGTGTGAAAACGCACACCTCCGGATTCAGGGACAGTTTCTTCCTAAAGGGCCTGTCCCACTTACGCAACTTTTTCGGCGACTGCCGGCACCCGTCATAGGTCGTTACAGGTCGGCGAGAATTTTCAACATGTTGAAATATCCAGTGGCGACCAGAACCAGGTACGACTCTTTGGGCGACTTTGGCCGACCCTGGAGACCCCGCGACATGTCGCCAGGGTATCACCTGTTTGGTCGTGAGTAGTCTCCTAGTCTCCCAAAGAGCCATAGCGCATTTCTGGTCTCCGCTGGATTTTCAACATGTTGCAAATTTTCACCGACCTATGACGGGTGCCGGCAGTCGCCAAAAAAGTCGCGTAAGTGGGACAGGCCTTTAACTGTCATCAGGCAACTGAATCATCTTACTGCAACTAGAGAGCAGTCCTAAACCATTATCCACCTTATTCCTGACCCTCGGATTATCTTTGATTGGACTTTACTGCCTTTACCTTACACTAAACATATATCCTTATCATATTATCTATACACTGTAAATGGCTCGATTGTAATCATGCATTGTCTTTCCGCTGACTGGTTAGCACGCAACTGAAGCTTTTCACTGTACCTCACTACATGCGACGATAAATTAAACTGAATGACTTCTTTCACATGGATCTTTGAGATTTTGCAACAGTACAATTGTCTTTCTTTTAACATCCTCCAGGATGATCCAGAGTTCATTCATAGACATGGAGAATATGTTTGATCTATTCAAAGAGCAACAGGAGGTGAGTCGTTTGATTTCTTTTCCATCTTAAATGAATCTGATTTTAAGAGGTAACACAAATACAACCTGACCTTCAAGGCATTTCCAATATTTTGTACATTTGTTTTAGATTTTCTGCATTTGCATTTTTTAAATATTTCTAATTTGAATCAAGAGTATATTATTGTCATATGACCGAAACAGAACAATGAAATTCTTACTTTCAGCAGCACAACAGGTTTGTACTCAATAGATAATATAATATGAAAAAAAGAAATTTAATAAATAAAAAACTTAATATAAGTAAAGAAGGGTCTCGACCCGAAACGTCACCCATCCCTTCTCTCCAAAGATGCTGCCTGTCCCGCTGAGTTACTCCAGCATTTTGTGTTACTCCAGCATGCTAAGTAGGGGTCCTCATTGAAAAGTACAGAAGGATGAAAAGTTTTGAAAGAGTGGATGTGAAGAGAATGTTTCCACTAGTGGGAGAGTCTAGGACTAGAGGTCATAGCATCAGAATTAAAGGACTTTCTTTTAGGAAGGAGATGAGGAGACATTTATTTAGTCAAAGGGAGGTGAATCTGTGGAATTATTTGCCACCGACAGCTGTGAAGGCCAAGTCAGTGGATATTTTTAAGGCAGAGATAGATAGATTCTTGATTAGTACGGGTGTCAGGGGTTACGGGGAGAAGCCAGGAGAATAATGTTAAGGTGCCTGTCCCACTGTACGAGGTAATTCAATAGCTCTCCCGAGTAAAATATAATCAAACTCGTGGTAAGTACGTAGAATGTACGTAGCGGGTACATCGGAGCTCGGGACGTCTCTTAGCGGCTCGTAATGCTAATGGCAGGTACTCGGGGAAAAGAGGTAAGCTTGCGAAGACTCGTGAAGATTTTTCAACATGCTGAAAAATGTCCACGAGAGCCCCGAGTACCTACGAGCGGCTATTACCATATAACCATATAACTATATAACAATTACAGCACGGAAACAGGCCCTCTTGGCCCTTCCAGTCCGTGCCGACCATTTGTTTTCCCCTAATCCCATCTACCTGCACTCAGACCGTAATTCTCCAAGTTCGAATCAGGGGAAACTCGGGAGAACTCTTAAATTAGCTCGTACAGTGGGACAGGCCTTTTAAGAGGGAGAGATAGATCAGTCATGATTGATGGGCCGAATGGCCTAATTCTACTATTACTTGACCTATGACCTTATAATGCAAAGAAAAAACAGACAGACTTGAATCAGTGCAACCAAGGCAGTTTCCTAGCTTGGAGATTAGTTGGAGATTGTAGTGTTCGAGAGTCTGATGGTCGCTGTGAAGAAGCTGTTCCTGATGTTGGACATTCAGCTTCAATTTATGTGAATGTGGAGTAGACTTGGTGGGCCGAATGGCCTAAATCTACTGTTGTTCCTCATGACATTACCTTATGGAACATTGCGTGTGATCTCCAGGATATAATTAAATCTTTCTACGAAAGACATGTAGAGCAGTGATGCCACTACTCGGTTGGTGTCTTCCATTGAAGCACTAAGTTCTGATGGAGCAAAGTATCTGGAGATAAACATTTTCAGATGGCGTTATCACTAATTTCTTCACTTGGTTTAATTTGTTAAGTAGTATTGGTTAGGGTTGCATTATTTGCATTATTGGTGCATTATTTGGAGCCAATTCCCATGCACAACTAATCGCCATGTCCTCGAATACAAATACATTTAGAGCATGTGTAGAAAGGAACTGCAGATGCTGGTTTATACCGGATAGATCCAAAGTGCAGGAGTAACTCCGGGTCAGGCAGCATCTCTGGAGAAAAAATATGGGTGATGTTTTGGATCAGGACCTTTCTTCAGCGTTTGAAAAAGTATCCTGACCCGAAACGTTATCCATCCTTTTTCTCCAGAGATGTTACCTGACCCACTGAGTTACTCCAGCACTTCGTGTCTATCTTAAATTTAGAGCATTCTTTGTTGCTTATTTTCACCCAGTCTGTAGTGAGAAACTTAAAATAATTGAGCCATAGTCAATAGACAACAGGTGCAGGAGTAGGCCATTCGGCCCTTCGAACCATTCAATGTGATCATGGCTGATCATCTACAATCAGTTCCCCATTCCTGCCTTTTCCCATCTCCCATGACTATGCTATCTTTAAGAGCATTATCTCGCTCTCTCTTGAAAGTATCCAGAGAACCGGCTTCCACCGCCCTCTGAGGCAGAGAATTCCACAGACTCACAACTCTCTGTGAAAAAGTGTTTCCTCGTCTCCGTTCTAAATGGCTTACCCCTTATTCTTAAACTGTGGCCCCTGGTCCTGGACTCCCCCAACATCGGGAACATGTTTCCCGTGCAACGAAGGTAAAACCGTTATAATGGGTGACTTAAATCTACATATAGATTGGGTGAATCAAATTGGCAGGGGTGCTGAGGAAGAGGATTTCTTGGAATGTATGCGGGATAGTTTTCTAAACCAACATGTGGAGGAACCAACGAGAGAGCAGGCAATTCTAGACTGGATATTGAGTAATGAGGAAGGGTTAGTTAGCAGCCTTGTTGTTGTAAGTGGCCCCTTGGGCAAGAGTGACCATAATATGGTTGAGTTCTTCATTAGGATGGAGAGTGACATTGTTAATTCAGAAACAAGGGTCCTGAACTTAAAGAAAGGTAACTTTGAGGGTATGAGACGTGAATTGGCCAAGATGGACTGGCAATTGATTCTTGAAGGGTTAACAGTGGATATGCAATGGAAGGCATTTAAAGACTGCATGGATGAACTACAACAATTGTTCATCCCAGTATGGCAAAATAAAAAATCAGGGAAGGTGGCGCATCCGTGGATAACGAGGGAAATCAGGGATAGTATCAAAGAAAAAGATGAAGCGTACAAATTAGCCAGAAAAAGCAGCCTACCAGGGGACTGGAAGAAATTCAGAGACCAACAGAGGAGGATAAAGGACTTAATTAGGAAAGGGAGAATGGAGTATGAAAGAAAACTGGCAGGAAACATAAAAACTGACTGCAAAAGTTTTTATCGATATGTGAAGCGCAAAAGATTAGTTAAAACAAATATAGGTCCCTTGCAGTCAGAAACGGGTGAATTGATCATGGGGAACAAGGACATGGCAGACCAATTGAATAACTATATTGGTTCTGTCTTCACTAAGGAAGATATAAATAATTTGCCGGAAATAGCAGGGGATCGCGGGTCAAATGAGATGGAGGAAATGAGTGAAATCCAGGTTAGCCGGAAAGTGGTGTTAGGTAAATTGAATGGATTAAAGGCCGATATATCCCCAGGGCCAGATAGGCTGCATCCCAGGGTACTTAAGGAAGTAGTCCCAGAAATAGCAGATGCCTTAGTGATAATTTTTCAAAACTCTTTAGATTCTGGAGTAGTTCCTGAGGATTGGAGGGTAGCTAATGTAACCCCACTTTTTAAAAAGGGAGGGAGAGAGAAAACGGGGAATTACAGACCAGTTAGTCTAACATCGGTAGTGGGGAAACTGCTAGAGTCAGTTATTAAAGATGGGATAGCAGCGCATTTGGAAAGTGGTGAAATCATTGGACAAAGTCAGCATGGATTTACGAAGGGCAAATTATGGCTGACGAATCTTATTGAATTTTTTGAGGATGTAACTAGTAGAGTGTATAAGGGAGAAGCAGTGGATGTGTTATATCTGGACTTTCAGAAGGCTTTCGACAAGGTCCCACACAAGAGATTGGTATACAAACTTAAAGCACACGGTATTGGTGGTTCAGTATTGATGTGGATAGAGAACTGGCTGGCAGACAGGAAGCAAAGAATAGGAGTGAACGGGTCCTTTTCAGGATGGCAGACAGTGACTAGTAGGGTGCCGCAAGGCTCAGTGCTGGGACCCCAGCTATTTACAATATACATTAATGATTTGGACGAGGGAATTAAATGCAACATCTCGAAGTTTGCGGATGACACGAAGCTGGGGGGCAGTATTAGCTGTGAGGAGGATGCTAGGAGGCTGCAGGATGACTTGGATAGACTGGGCGAGTGGTCAAATGCATGGCAGATGCAGTATAATGTGGATAAATGTGAGGTTATCCGCTTTGGTGGCAAAAACAGGAAGGTAGACTATTATTTGAATGGTGACCGATTAGGAAAAGGGGAGATGCAGCGAGACCTGGGTGTCATGGTACACCAGTCATTGAAAGTAGGCATGCAGGTGCAACAGGCTGTGAAGAAAGCGAATGGTATGTTGGCATTCATAGCAAAAGGATTTGAGTACAAGAGCAGGGAGGTTCTACTGCAGTTGTACAGGGTCTTGGTGAGGCCACACCTGGAGTATTGCGTACAGTTTTGGTCTCCTAATCTGAGGAAAGACATTCTTGCCATAGAGGGAGTACAGAGAAGGTTCACCAGACTGATTCCTGGGATGGCACGACTTCCATATGATGAAAGACTGGATAGACTCAGCTTGTACTCGCTGGAATTTAGAAGATTGAGGGGTGATCTCATAGAGACTTACAAAATTCTTAAGGGTTGGACAGGCTAGATGCAGGAAGATTGTTCCCGATGTTGGGGAAGTCCAGGACAAGGGGTCACAGTTTAAGGATAAGGGGGAAGTCTTTTAGGACCGAGATGAGAAAGAGAGTGGTGAATCTGTGGAATTCTCTGCCACAGAAGGTAGTTGACGCCAGTTCGTTGGCCATATTTAAGAGGGAGTTAGATGTGGCCCTTGTGGCTGAAGGGATCAGGGGGTATGGAGAGAAGGCAGGTACAGGATACTGAGTTGGATGATCAGCCATGATCATATTGAATGGCGGTGCAGGCTCGAAGGGCCGAATGGCCTATTCCTGCACCTAATTTCTATGTTTCCTGCCTCTAGCGTGTCCAAACCCTTAATAATCTTATGTTTCAATAAGATGTCCTTCTCATCCTTCCAAATTCCAAGCGTATTCAAGCCCAGCCGCTCCATTCATAGTCATAGAGTTGCACAGCATGGAAACAGGCATTTTGGCCCAACTTGCCAATGCCGATCATAATGCCCCATCTACACTAGTCCCCTCTACTAATGTTTGGGCCATAACCCTTTAAACAATCCTATCCATGTACCTCACCGAATGTCTTTTAAATTGCTATAAGAGGTGAGAATTCTGCACAACAGAAACCATCCATTTGGCTCAGTTGGAGAAAGCATGGATGTGGGTGGACATCAGATATGGAGAATGATATATCAAAAGAACTGTAAATTGAAAATGATTACTACATATCTTGCAGATTGCTGATGACGTCAATGCTGGAAATCTCGACTTCAACGTCGGGAAGGTTGAATTCGACGAAGTTTACTTCAGCTACGTGGATGGGTATGTACATTAATCATGTGAATGTTTTTCACACAGAGAGTGGTGAGTCTCTGGAACTCTCTGCCACAGAGGGTAGTTGAGGCCAGTTCATTGGCTATATTTAAGAGTGAGTTGGATGTGGCCCTTGTGGCTAAGGGGATCAGAGGGTATGGAGAGAAGGCAGGTACGGGATACTGAGTTGGATGATCAGCCATGATCATATTGAATGGCGGTGCAGGCTCGAAGGGCTGAATGGCCTACTCCTGCACCTAATTTTTATGTTTCTATGAATGAAGACAAGGAGTCACAGATGCTCAAAAACAGCATCAAAAATATTCTGCAAAGGTTAATGCACTGTTATTCTTTACTCTAAGTGTCCTGGAATACAATGGGGATGAAATTACACCTCAACTATTTAAAAGCTTGGTCAGACCCCATCTGAAGTCAATTCCTTCATATACCTAGAAGCTGTAGTTTTGCTGCACTGCATGGAAAAAAGGCCCTTCAGCCCATCTTGCCCATGTCAATCAAATTAATATTCCAGGCGTCCCATTTTCTTGCATTTGCCTCTTGCCCTCTAAACCCTTTCTATCCATAGTTCTGTCCAAATATATTTTAAAAGTCACAATTGTATTGATTGGCAACTCATTCCAGCTCCGGACTAGACAAAAATGCTGGAGAAACTCAGCGGGTGAGGCAGCATCAATGGAGCAAAGGAAATGGGCAATGTTTCAGACCGAAACCCTTCTTCAGACTGATGTGACGGTGGGACTGGGTGTCCCTGAGGTCACTCTTATATCTCTCCCCTCTCACCTTAACCCTATGCCCTATGGTTTTAGAATCCTCTACCCTGGGAAAAAGACTGCGAGCGTTCACTTTATCCATGCCCCTCATGATCTTGTACACCTCAATAAGGTCACCCCCAGCCCCCTACGCTCTAAAGAAGCATATCCTATCTGTCCCTATAACATCTTCATATCGAGTCCACATCACAAGATTCGAAATTGTTCTGCCTGAGCTAAACACACTTCGCGGCGTCTGCATACAGTTGCGTCTAATGCTTCTTGTGCGTGGTGGTGGGAACAGGGCCGTGACATGAACACTCTTTCCTTGACCCTTCCCCATAACTCACCCCCAGGTAACATCCTGATGAATGTCTTTCTATCCTTTGCAACTCAATGACTTCCCTATAGCTGGATGACCAGAACACAGTGATCTCACGAACTACACGTAGTAATATTTATAATAAGCTTGGATATTCCACTAAATATTCCATTGACGAATGGAATATATCTAATTGAGGTATTTAAAATGCCAGTTAGATTTGATCTTTGGGTGGCGAATCTGTGGAATTCATTGCCACAGAAGGCTGTGGAGGTCGTCAATGGATATTGTTAAGGCAGAGATAGACCCAGAATGAAACAGACAAGCACTTTTTCCACATTAAAAAGTAATGGAAACCTGGAACTCTGCTATAGAAGAGGAGGCAAATCACATTGGTCAATAGACCCTTTCAAGACTGAGATTTATAAAGGTTATTTTCTCAGTAAAATAGATCAAAGGAGATGGAGCAGCAGGTGCAGATGAACAATGGCCCAATTAAATGGCAGCTGTGGGTAACCAACTCCTGGTCCTAATATTTTAAATCACAGCAGTATCTTCTGACATGGCATATGTAATTCTTTTTACTTTGCCTTTCTTTTAATTTCCTCAAACTACAGAGTCCAGACATGATCTGGTTTTGCTTTTGGAGCCTGCTCCAATGTCCTTCTGGTGGCAACACCAGAATTGATGAGCATGGAACTATAGCTTGGAATTGGATATTTATATGTTGTAGGCCTGCGGCGGTTGTAGGCCCCAGTCTCTGGTAGGAAAATGCCGATTCAGGAACTCCAAGCAGCGGAGCCTGTACATCGGGCTGTCTGTAGCGGCGACTACGGGGGGCTTATGGCCCTGACCACGGATGAACAAAGGAGGAGGACTGACTGAACTTTGTAGCCTTCCACCACAGTGAAGAATGCTGTGGTGGATGTTTGTGTTAAATTTTATTGTGTATTGTGTGTTCTTTTTAAGTGTGTCGCTGCTGGCAAATTCATTTCATTGCACCTTCGGGTGTATGTGACGAATAAAATTGACTTTGGCTTTGACTTTGGATCAGAGTCGGAAGAGCAAATGCCCATTTTGTTTTAAACTATTTGTAGTTTAGTGCAGTCTGAATCCTACTTAGCGTTTCAGCCTTTTAATTATTTAATAATGCACCGTAAGAAGTCAGATTAATGGAAGCACCCACTCTCATTTCCTGGCCTGACTTGCAGTGTTGTCAGTCCAGGTAGTAATTAGGATGCTTCACTTTGCCCACGACCCTAGGCTAAGAAATAGTAATGCTCTCTGCAGCAAACTTCTTAAGGCACTTCACACAGCAACTGAAAAATGTTGGCGCCGGGCCACATAAGGTGATAATTAGTGCAGGTTACAAACAATTTGATCAAAGCGGTAAGTTTTCAGCAGCGTGGTTGGAATGAAGCGACAAGTAGAGAAGAGGGCGTTCGCAGGGACAAGTGGGCTAGAGCTAGAGGGTCTCAGCTATAGTGAGAGGTTGAGTAGGCTGTAACTCTATTCCTTGGAGCACAGGAGGATGAGGGGAGATCTTATTGAGGTGTATAAAATCATGTGAGGAATAGATCGGGTAGATGCACAGAGTCTCTTGCCCAGAGTAGGGGAATCGAGGACCAGAGGACATAGGTTTAAGATGAAGGAAAAAAGATTTAACAGGAATCAGGGGTAATGTTTTCACACAGAGGGTGGTGGCTGTATGGAGCAAGGTGCCAGAGGAGGTAGTTGAGGCAGGGACTATCCCAACATTTAAGAAACAGTTAGATAGGTACATGGATAGGATAGGTTTGGAGTGATATGGACCAAACGCGGGCAGGTGGGACTAGTGGGGCTGAGACATGTTGACCGGTGTGGACATGTTGGCTCGAAGGGCCTGTTTCCGCACTATATTACTCTGACTCGAAAGTGGTAATTTCAGAATTATAAACTTGAGTCATCAAAAAAGGGTAAACATTCTGAGGTGATCTAGGCCTGAATATTGGGAATCCTGGAAGTTTATGGGGCTTATGAAGTTTATGGAGGAAATTACAGCAATAAGAGGAGGAAAGGCAACCGTAGCCTAATAGAATGGTACAGCACAGTTGTATACGTCCCTATGTTAATTTACACTAATCCCATTTGTTATGCCAACATTGCATCAATCATTATATCATTAAGCTGAAAATAGTGCAAAGAAAATTTACGAGGATGTTGCCAGGACCCGAGGGGTTGGGCAGACTAGGACTCTATTCCTTGCATCGCAGGAGGCTGAGGGGTGATCTTATAGAGGTGTATAAAATCATGAGGGGAATTGACTGGGTAAATGCACAGTGTTTTTATCCCAGGGTAAGGTTTTTATCCCAGAGGACAGAGGTTTAAGTTAAGAGGGGAAAGATTTAATCGGAATATGAGTGGCAACTTTTTCTCATAAAGGGTGAATGAATGAATACTTTATAGTCACCTGTGACAAGTTACAGTGAAACTCATAAAGGGCTCTTACAAAGTACCACCGCGCCAGGTCCCCTTTTGTTCTTACCCCCTCCCCCTCCCTCACGGTGATCCCCCACGCCGGTTCCTCCTTTGTTCCTCCTTGGTTTATGAAACTATCTGCCAGAGGAGGTAGTTGAGGGGGGTATTATAACAGTATTTAAAAGACACGATCAGGTACATGGATAGGAAAGGCTGAGAGGAATATGGGCCAAACACTGGCAAATGGGACTCGCATAAATAAGGCAACTTGGTCCGATGGACGAGTTGGGCTGACGGTCCTGTTTCTGTGCTGTCTGACTATTGAATACTATAGCAGGCATAAGTAAATAGGAAGAGGGATATAAATTGGCTATAAGAAGCGGCAAACCAGAGTACTGGGTGAAATTTAGAACTCAACAGTGGATAAAGGGGTAAATTAAGAGGAGCGGGGTGGGATAGAGCATGAAATAAAACATGCGGGGAAGGTAAAAACTGACTAAAAGCTTATTTAGGTATGTAAAAAAGGAAAAGATTAGGGAAGGCAAATGTAAGTCCCTTACAGTCAGTGACAGATGAATTTATATTGGGAAACAAGGAAATGGCAGAACAGTTAAACGAGTACTTCGGTTCAGTCTTCACTAAGGAAGACACAAACAGTCTCCCGGAAATACTAGGGGACCGAGGATCTAGTGAGAGGGAGGAACTGAAGGGAATCCATATTAGTCAGAAAATGGTGTTAGATAAACAGTTGGGACTGAAGGCAGATAAATCCCCAGGGCCTGATGGTCTGCATCCCAGAGTACTCCAGGAGGTGGCCCGAGAAAACGTGGATGCATTGGTGATCATTTTCCAATGTTATCTCGACTCTGGATCTGTTCCTGTGGACTGGAGGGTAGCTATGTAACTCTACTTATTAAGAAAGAAGGGAGAGAGAAAACAGGGAATTATAGACCAGTTAGCCTTACATCGGTAGTGGGGAAGATGCTGAAGTTGATTATTAAAGATGTTATAGCAGTATATTTGGAAAGCAGTGACGGGATAAGTCAAATTCAGCATGGATTTGTGATGGGGAAATCATGCTTATTTAATCTTCTGGAATTTTTTGAGGATGTAACAAGTAGAATGGATAAGGGAGAGCCAGAAGATGTGGTGTATCTGGACTTTCAAAAAGCCTTTGACAAGTTCCCACATATTAGTGTACAAAATTAGAGCACATGGTATTGGGGGTAGAGTATTGACATGGATAGAGAACTGATTGGCAGATAGGAAGCAAAGAATAGGAATTAACAGGTCCTTTTCAGAATGGCAGGCAGTGACTAGAGGGGTGCCGCAAGGCTTGGTGCTGGGACTCCAGTTGTTTACAATCCAGTGGCTTGCAAAAGTTTTCATACCCCTTGAACTTTTCTACATTTTGTCACGTTACAACCACAAACATAAATGTATTTTATTGGGATTTTATGTGATAGACCAACACAAAGTAGTGCATAATTGTGAAGTGGAAGGAAAATGATACATGGTTTCCAAATTTTATTACAAATAAAAAAACTGAAAAGTGTGGCGTGCAAAAGTATTCTGCCCCCCTGAGTCAATACTTTGTAGAACCACCTTTCGCTGCAATTACAGCTGCAAGTCTTTTGGGGTATGTTTCTACCAGCTTTGCACATCTAGATACTGAAATTTCTGCCCATTCTTCTTTGCAAAATAGCTCAAGCTCAGTCAGATTGGAGGGAGAGCATCTGTGAACAGCAATTTTCAAGTCTTGCCAGAAATTCTCAATTGGATTTAGGTCTGGACTTTGACTGGGCCATTCTAACACATGAATATGCTTTGATCTAAACCATTCCATTGTAGCTCTGGCTGTATGTTTAGGGTAATTGTCCTGCTGGAAGGTGAACCTCCGCCCCAGTCTCAAGTCTTTTGCAGACTCTAACAGGTTTTCTTCCAAGATTGCCCTGTATTTGGCTCCATCCATCTTCCCATCAACTCTGACCAGCTTCCCTGTCTCTGCTGAAGAAAAGCATCCCCACAGCATGATGCTGCCACCACCATGTTTCACAGTTGGGGTGGTGTGTTCAGGGTGATGTGCAGTGTTAGTTTTCCGCCAAACATAGCATTTTGCATTTAGGCCAAAAACTTCAATTTTGGTCTCATCAGACCAGAGCTTCCTCCACATGTTTGCTGTGTCCCTCACATGGCTTGTGGAAAACTGCAAACGGGACTTCTTATGGCTTTGTTTCAACAATGGCCTTCTTCTTGCCACTCTTCCATAAAGGTCCGATTTGTGGAGTGCACGACTAATAGTTGTCCTGTGGACAGATTCTCCCACCTGAGCTGTGGATCTCTGCAGCTCCTCCAGAGTTACCATGGGCCTCTTGGCTGCTTCTCTGATCAATGCTCTCCTTGCCCGGCCTGTCAGTTTAGGTGGACGGCCATGTCTTGGTAGGTTTGCAGTTGTGCCATACTCTTTCCATTTTCGGATGATGGATTGAACAGTGCTCCGTGAGATGTTCAAAGCTTGGGATATTTTTTTATAGCCTAACCCTGCTTTAAACTTCTCCACAACTTTATCCCTGACCTGTCTGGTGTGTTCCTTGGCCTTCATGATGTTGTTTGTTCACTAATGTTCTCTAACAAACCTCCGAGGCCTTCACAGAACAGCTGTATTTATACTGAGATTAGATTACACACAAGTGGACTCTATTTACTAATTAGGTGACTTCTGAAGGCAATTGGTTGCACTGGATTTTATTTAGGGGTATCAGAGTAAAGGGGGCTGAATACCTTTGCACGCCACACTTTTCAGTTTTTTATTTGTAAAAACATTTGAAAACCATGTATCATTTTCCTTCCACTTCACAATTATGCACCACTTTGTGTTGGTCTATCACATAAAATCCCAATAAAATACACTTATGTTTGTGGTTGTAACGTGACAAAATGTGGAAAAGTTCAAGGGGTATGAAAACTTTTGCAAGCCATTGTATATATTAATGATTTAGACGAGAGAATTAAATGTAACTTCCCTAAATTTGCTGATAACACAAAGCTGGGTGGGAGTATTAGCTGTGATGAGGTTGCTATGAGGCTGCAGGGTGACTTGGATAGGTTGGGTGAGTGGGCAGTAGCATGGCAGATGCAGTATAATGTGGATAAATGTGAGATTATCCACTTTGGTGGCAAGAACAGGAAGGCAGATTATTATCTGAATGGTGTCAAATTATGAGAAGGGGAGGTGCAAAGAGACCTGGGTGTGCTTGTACATCAGTCACTGAAAGTAAGCGTGCAGGTCCAGCATGCAATGAAGAAAGCTAATGGCATGTTGGCCTTCATTGCACGAGGATTTGAGTTTAGGAGCAAGGAGGTCCTACTGCAGTTGTACAGGGCCTTGGTGAGACCGCACCTGGAGTATTGTGTGCAATTTTGGTCTCCTAATTTAAGGAAGGACAGTATTGCTATTGAGGGAGTGCAGCGTAGTTTCACCAGGTTAATTCCCGGGATTGCGGGACTGAAGTATTATGAAAGAATGGGTGGACTGGGCTTGTATTCACTGGAATTTAGAAGGATGAGAGGGGATCTTACAGAAACGTATACAATTCTTAGAGGATTGGACAGGGTAGATGCAGGAAAAATGATCTTCAATCTCAGACAGAAATCAGCTCTGGCTCTCTTATTTTGGTCAGATGGCTATACAACTAAGTTTCTCCTTCAGAGACACAAGTCATAAACTAGACTGGGCATCTGAATTTCAGGTTAGGCAGAGGTTCACTTGCACCTCCTCCAACTTCATCTACTATATCCGTTGTTCAAGATTTGGACTCATAGATCGGCGAGATCAAAGGTAGACTGGGCGATCGTTTCGCTGAACACCTTCACTCAGTCCGTCTGAACCTACCTGATCTCCCGCTCGCTAAGCACTTTAATTCTCATTCCCATTCCCACGCTGACCTTTCTGTCCTAGGTCTCCTCCATTGTCAGAGTGAGGCTAAACACACATTGGAGGAACAGCATCTCATATTTCGCTTGGGCTGCTTACAGCCCAGTGGTATGAATATTGACTTCTCTAACTTCAGTTCCGGAAGTGGCGGCGCTGCGTGGCAGCTGCGGCTCACCTGCAGTCCGTCTGTTTTTTCTTTTTTTTTTGTCCTTTTGTGTCTGTTTTTTAGTTAGAATTTTTGGTTTATTAGGCGGTGTTTGTGTGTGGGGGGGGGGGGGGGGGGGGGGGGGGGGGGGGGAGGGGGGGGGGGGAGGGTGGAGAAACAAGGTTTTAGTCTCTCCCTTCGGGGATGCGACCTTTTCTTGTCGTGTCCCCCGTCACCGTCTCCGTCTGTGCTGAGGCCTAATGGCGGAGCTGGTGGCCTCGGAGCTGTGGCGAGCGTTCAGAGCTCCGGTGTTCCAGCGGCGGCGGCCCGGCTTCGGGGCTTCGGGGCTTCGGCGCTCCAGCAGTTGCTCCAGCGGGTGTTCCAGCAGCGGCCCGGCATTGGCGCTCCGGCGGCTCCGGCGGCTCTCCAGCGGCTCTCCGGCGGGTGTTCCAGCGGCGGCCCGGCTTCAGAGCTCCGGCGGCTCCAGCGTTCCCGTGGTCGATCCTGACTGGGGGCTGTGGTGGTGTTCCGGCGTTCCGGCGGCGGCGGCGGTGGTGGCGGCCTGGCTTCGGAGGCTCGGCCGCGGGCCTGGTGGACGATGACATCGAAGGCCTGGATTGCCCCAGTACAGAGGGGGAACAAGTAGGGGAAAATGACAAAGACCTTAAGACTTTTGCCTTCCACCACAGTGAGGAGGTGCTTGGTGAACTCACTGTGGTGGATGTTAAATTATGTGTTTATTGTGTGTTTTGTTTTAATTTATTACATGTTATGACTGCAAGGTAACAAATTTCGTTCAGACCGAAAGGTCTGAATGACAATAAAGGAATCAATATTGAATCTCTAACTTCAGGTAGCCCCAGCATCACAATCTCTCTCTATCCATCCCCCACGCAAGTCGCACCAGTTTCTCGTTTTCACCCAACAAACAGCGAACAATGGCCTGTTCCCTTTATCATTGTTACTTTTTGCATATCTTTCATTCATTGTTCTTTATCTCTCTACATCATCGTCTATATCTCTTGTTTCCTTTTCCTTAGCTAGTCTGAAGAAGGGTCTCGACCCGAAACGTCACCCATTCCTTCTCTCCAGAGATGCTCCTTGCCCCGAATAGTTACTCCAGCATTTTGTGTCTACCTTCGCTTTAAACCAGCATCTGCAGTTCTTTCCTACACAGAAATGAACATGATTTTAAATCCATAAACTAGGATTCAGTCTGATCTCCATTACATCATTGCAAACATTGGTCTATGTCTCCTGAACTGGTGCGCTACAATGCTGAGAACTATACTCTGCACTCTGTATTTTTCACTTTGCTCACTCTATTGTACTTGTCTTTGGCTTGTTTGTATTTATATATGATGTTCTCTGATTTATGTTGGAGGGAACTGCAAATGCTTGTTTACACCGAAGATGGACACAAAATGCTGAAGTGACTCCGCGGGACAGGCAGCATCTGTGGGATAGATTCCTTCTATCCATAGACGCTGCCTGTCGCACTGTGTTACACCAGCATTTTGTGTCTATCTTCGGTGTTACCTGATTTGATTGAATAACATGCAAAACAAAGCTTTTCACTGTACCTTGGTATCTCATTGAAACATATAGGATTGTTAAGAGCTTGGACATGCTAGAGGCAGGAAACATGTTCCTGATGTTGGGGGAGACCAGAACCAGGGGCCACAGTTTAAGAATAAGGAGTAAGCCATTTAGAACGGAGACGAGGAAACACTTTTTCTCGCAGAGAGTGGTCATTCGGTGGAATTCTCTGCTTCAGAGGGCGGTGGAGGCAGGTTCTCTGGATGCTTTCAAGAGAGAGCTAGATAGGGCTCTTAAAAATAGCAGAGTCAGGAGATATGGAGAGAAGGCAGGAACGGGGTACTTATTAGGGATAATCACATTGAATGCCGGTGCTGGCTCGAACGGCCAAATGGCCTACTCCTGCACCTATTGTCTATTGTGTGACAATAATAAACCTAAACCTATTACAATCTCGCCAATTAAAGAACATTTCTACGGTATGATGGACTTCAATGAAGCATTTGTAAGTTGCCTGTAAGTTTGCAAGTTCCAAGGTTCATTGAATAGTGGCCGCATTCTTCATTTTACTTGCCTAACATTGTGAATACAAATTGCATTTTGTTTCTTTTCGCTTGCAGTCACGAAATCTTGAAAGGCATATCATTCACCGTTCAACCAGGACGCACGCTGGCCCTGGTAAGTGTGTCAGCCATGTATTACTTGGTCCAGTCACACCACACTGATTCAGATCAGACTCGTTTATTGTCATGTACACCAGGGGGCAATGGAATTTCTTGTTCATGTGAAGCTCACAGGGTAAACAGTGTAGTATCGTACAATGATGGCAAATACAACGATAAATAGAACAGCAAGTGCAAAGCAGAAGCAGGCTGCGAGATAATATCAAAAGAACATTCTCAATCCTTTTCCTTTATTTTGTCTCATCGTTGTTGATCCAGTCAACAGCGATATCATCGGCGAGCTTAAAGGTCGAGAATTTTATGTAATCATACGGCACGAAAACTGGCTCTTCAGCCCAACTCACCCATGCTCACCAAGATGCCTATCTACGCTGGTCCCACTTGCCTGCATTTGACCCATATCCCTCTCAACCTTTCCTATCCATGTACCTGTTCAGATGTCTTGTAAAAGTTGTTAATACAGTCAATAGACAATAGGTGCAGGAGTAGGCCATTTGGCTGTTCAAGCCAGCACTGCCATTCAATGTGATCATGGCTAATCATCCCCAATCAGTACCCGTTCCTGCCTTCTCCCAATATCCCCTGACCGCTATCTTTAAGAGTCCTATCTAGCTCTCCCTTGAAAGTATCCAGAGAACCGGCGTCCACCGCCCTCTGAAGCAAAGAATTCCGCAGACTCACAACTCTCTGTGAGAAAAAGTGTTTCCTCATCTCCGTTCTAAATGGCCTACCCCTTATTCTCAAACTGTGGCCCTTGGTTCTGGACTCCCCCAACGTCGGGAACATGTTTACATACTCTGTTGTGCTGCAGCAAGCAAGAATTTCATTCTACTATCTGGGACACATGACAATAAAACTCTCTTGACCCTTGACTCTCTTGACTTTTCAAGAAACCATCATGGATGACAATCGACAATAGGTGCAGGAGTAGGCCATACGGCCCTTCAAGCCAGCACCGCAATTCAATGTGATCATGGCTGATGCACCTGACAAATTCTATCCCATCTCAGCCTTTAGCACTGAGCAATTTCCAGCCAATATTGGGGATGTTAGTCACACAATAAGACAACCCTGTTGTTTGCACATATGTTTTAAGATGTCAAACACCTCTTTTATTGTAACGCAGATTATCCCCAGGACTTTTCCATTTACTTGTAAAAAATGATTTATTCTGATAGTGATGTTTAAGGAGGAACTGCAGATGCTGGACAATCGAAGGTAGACAAAAATGTTGGAGAAACTAGGTGGGTGAGCAGCATCTCTGGAGCCATAGATGCAGCCTCACCCGCTGAGTTTCTCCAGCATTTTTGTCTATTCTGACAGTGCAATCATTTTGTGATTACAAAAATTCACAAACTGAAAATCTTCTATGTAGTTGGAACCCTTAAGGGCCTGTCCCACTGTACGAGGTAATTCAAGAGCTCTCCCGCGTTCCCCCTGGTTCAAACTCGGAAAATTACGGTAATAGCTGCTCGTAGGTACTCGGGGCTCTCGTGGACATTTTTCAACATGTTGAAAAATCTTCACGAGCTTACCGCGTTTCCCGAGTACCTGCCATTAGCGTTACGAGCCGCTAAGAGACGTCCCGAGCTCCGACATACCCGCTACGTACATTCTATGTACTTACCACAAAGTTGATTTTTTTTTTAAACTCGGGAGAGCTCTTGAATTACCTCGTATAGTGGGACAGCCCCTTTATGTGACCCCCACCCCAGTAGAGGGAGATCTCACCCTGATGGAAGAAGCCGTTCAATAGCTGACCCAAGTGGAGTAACAGTCGGTGCTGATAATTACTATCAGGAAGGAATTAAAGGCCCTGTCCCACGATGCGAGTTCATTCAAGAGCTCTCCCGAGTTTAAAAAAAAATCAAACTCATGGTAAGCATGGAGAATGAACGTAGCGGGTACGTCGGAGCTCGGGGACGTCTCTTAGCGGCTCGTACCGCTAACGGCAGGTACTCGGGAAGACTCGCTGACGGCAGGTAAGTTAAGTTCAGGAAGACTCGTGAAGATTTTTCAACATGTTGAAAATGTCCACGAGAGCCCCGAGTACCGACAAGCGGCCATTACCGTAAATCCCCGAGTTCGAATCAGGGCAAACTCGGGTGAACTCTTTGAATGAACTTGTACAGTGAGACAGGGCTTTGACTCGACTCTTTATACTTGCTATGCAAGTCATAATCATCAGGACAGTCGTCATTACCACAAAGCCTGTAAGGATTCAGAGAAATTTCTCCAGGTAATGGATGAATGAATAATATTTGTGTCCATACAAGTTTTAGTTTGTTAAAATTAACTTAAAGATGAAAAATAATTGTGGTAACATGGCATTCCAGCCCAGTTAATGGAAAAGTCAAGAGTGTTGTATTGTCACATGTCCCGGACGGGACAATTAAATTCTTATTTGCTGCAGCACACCAGAATATGTGATTATGTAAACATAGTACATAACGGGGGGAAAAAAGAAAAAGTTCAATAAATAACAAATATAGTGCAAATAACAAATAATAATATAGTCTTTCGCAGTTCAGAGCTCAGCGCTTATTCGTTGTTGTGTTTAATGTAGGGAAGAAGCTGTTTGTGAACCTGGACGTTACAGTTTTCAGGCTCCTGTACCTTCTTCCTGATGGCAGTGGTGAGATGAGTGTGTGGCCAGGATGGTGTGGGTCCTTGATGATGCTGGCTGCCGTTTTGAGGCATCGACTACGATACGATACAGTGGGGAGGTCAAAGCCGGTGATGAACTGGGCAGTGGTCACAACTTTTTGTAGTTTTTTTCGCTCCTGGACGTTCAAGTTGCCGATCCGAGCCACGATGCAACCAGTCAGAATGCTTCTACCGTGCACCTGTAGAAGTTTGGGAGAATCCTCTTCGACATGCCGAGGCGCCGTAAAAGACGTACCGTGTAACTATAGATGATGTAGCTGTGGACATATAAAGCACAGGATATTCTAATCATTCGATTAACAATTTTCTTTCTTGTATTTTGTTCAGGTTGGACCCTCGGGTGCAGGGAAAAGCACTATCATCCGTCTCCTCTTCCGATTTTATGACATCAAGGGAGGTTGCATTAAAATTGATGGCCAAGACATCTCAAAGGTAAATGGGAAAAGAAAGTAAGAAGTAGAAGCAAGAGTACTTTGCAGAGTTTTGGATGTAGTCCAGTCCATCAAACAGAACAGACTATTCACTCCATCTACACTTCACACTGTCTTAGAAAAGTAGCCAACATAATCAAAGACTTGTCCCACCCCGGACATTCCTTTCCCCGTGTTTTACTATTGTTGTAGATTGAGGGGGTTAATTTACGAGACGACATAACGTTAAGCTGGTGATCTCATCGAGTCATGCAAGGTGGCGAGGGAGCTTAATGGTGTAGATATTGTGGGGATGGTTCGCCAGTGGAGGAGTGTACAGCTAGGGACATTGTAATGGAAAAGGCAATTAAGACTGAGATAAGAGAACATTTCTTCTTGATGTTTGAAATTCTCTGCCTCCAAAGACTCTAGATGCTGAGCCATTGAAAACATTCATGGCCAAGACATTAGGTGACCATGTGGGGGATTGTGTCGGGAAAATGGAAATGAGACCAAGAATCACGTTATCCAGAATCTTGTATAGGAAGGAACTGCAGATGCTGAATTAAACCGAAGATAGACAAAAAGCTGGAGTAACTCAGCAGGACAGGCGGCATCTCTGGCGAGAAGAAATAGATGACGTTTCGGCTCGAGTCACTTCTTCAGACTGAAGACAGGTCTTGACCCGAAACGTCACCCATTCCTTCTCTCCAGAGATGCTGCCGGCTCCAGCTTTTTGTGTCTATCATCCATAATCTATGGAAGGAACATAAGACCTACTTCTGTTTCTATTGTTTATGTTCTTATAGTTTAGTAAATGAATGAAAGAACATCTTCATATAGACAAATGGATTCTCTTGTCGAAATCTGTAACTCGTAAAGAATGCTTGTTGAAATATCTGGGTAAAAAGAATGTTCCACTGTTTTTGCCAAGAGTTCGGTTTTGCAGTAATTTGTGCTTGCAAGTCATGCCAAGCTGGGTTTGTTTAGTTTAGTTTAATTTGGAGATACAGCACGGAAACAGGCCCTTCGGCCAAAGGGTCCGCGCTGACCAGTGATCCCCGCACATTAACACTATCCTACACCCACTAGGGACAATTTTTACATTTACCAAGCCAATTAACCTACGAACCTGCACGTCTTTGGAGTGTGGGAGGAAACCGAAGATCTCGGAGAAAACCCACGCAGGTCACGGGGAGAACATACAAGCTCCGTACAGACAGCATGGAGTCAGAATCGAACCCGGGTCTTTGGCGCTGTGAGGCAGCAACTCTACTGCTGCGCCACCGTGACCTCCCTGAAAGGATGTTCTAAAAAATATGCTAGAATATTCTCTCATTGTGCAAAGCTCAAAGCACTGGGAGCAGTGGAACAGGTCCTGTACATGCAGTGATCCAATAAGGCTTTTCTTCGCCATTCTTTCAACATTCCAGAAGGGAGACATACATTGAGCAGTGGTTGAGGAATAGGATGGGAGATGATGGCTGGAGAGGTCAGTGTGTGAGAGCATGGAGAGGGGATACTAATGAGTTTGGAGTTTTGAGAAGTCCATGAACAAATGGGGTGGGGTTGGCATGGATGGTGAAGGAGATGAGAAGGGAAACTCTTTGAGGAAGATAGCCCAGATATCATAGCGATCAATCTTCCAGTTAAATGCTACTCCAATTTTTGACCGCTCTAGGTGTCAGCTGGTCTACATCGGTGAGACCAAGCATAGGCTTGGCGATCGCTTCGCCCAACACCTCCGCTTGGTTCGCAATAACCAACCTGATCTCCCGGTGGCCCAACACTTCAACTCCCCCTCCTATTCCGAATCCGACCGTTCTGTCGTGGGTCTCCTCCATGGCCCGAGTGAGGCCCACCGTAAATTGGAGGAGCAGCAACTCATATTTCGCTTGGGTAGTTTACACCCCAGCGGTATAAACATTGACTTCTCCAATTTCAGGTAGTCCCGGCTTTCTCCTCCCCTTTCCAGCTTTCCCTCAGCCCCTTGTCTCCGCCTCTACCTTTCTTTTTCCCGCGCCCCTCCCACCCTCACATCAGTCTGAAGAAGGGTCTCGACCCGAATCGTCGCCTATTTCCTTCACTCCATAGATGCTGCCTCACCCTCTGAGTTTCTCCAGCATTTTTGCCTGTCTCCAATTTTTGACCATTAGCCTTGTGCGTTGTAAATGAATTGGCATCATCATGCATGTGCAGCGACCTACCCCGATCGAGAGTCAATGTTTTGTCTGTGTCTACTTGTTAAAATTCAATTAGCATCCCAGATCCTACACTGTTTCATGAAATGGTTAAGCACTAGCTTAGGAATAAAAAAATTGGCTCTTGTAAATAGGCAGGGCACAAGATTTGAAAAATATAAAGGTGGATAAGTCTCCAGGTCCTGACAGGATATTCCCTAGGACATTGAGGGAAGTTAGTGTAGAAATAGCAGGAGCTATGACAGAAATATTTCAAATGTCATTAGAAACGGAATAGTGCCGGAGGATTGGCGTACTGCGCATGTTGTTCCATTGTTTAAAAAGGGTTCAAAGAATAAACCTAGCAATTATAGACCTATTAGTTTGACGTCAGTGGTGGGCAAATTAATGGAAAGGATACTTAGAGATAATATATATAAGCATCTGGATAAACAGGGTCTGATCAGGAACAGTCAACATGGATTTTGTGCCTGGAAGGTCATGTTTGACAAACCTTCTTGAATTTTTTGAAGCGGTAACTAGGGAAATTGATGAGGGTAAAGCAGTGGATGTTGTCTATATGGATTTCAGTAAGGCCTTTGACAAGGTTCCCCATGGAAGGTTGGTTCAGAAGGTTCAATCTTTGGGTGTTAATGGCGGAGTAGCAAGATGGATTCAACAGTGGCTGAATGGGAGATGTCAGAGAGTAATGGTGGATGGCTGTTTGTCAGGTTGGAAGCCGGTGACCAGTGGGGTGCCTCAGGGATCTGTGTTGGGTCCACTGTTGTTTGTCATGTACATCAATGATCTGGATGATGGGGTGGAAAATTGGATAAGTAAGTATGCAGATGATACTAAGATAGGTGGTATTGTGGATGATGAAGTAGATTCTCAAAGTCTACAGAGAGATTTGGGCCATTTGGAAAAGTGGGCTGAAAGATGGCAGATGGAGTTTAATGCTGATAAGTGTGAAGTGCTACATCTTGGCAGGACAAATCAAAATAGGACGTACATGGTAAATGGTAGGGAATTGAGGAATGCTGTGGAACAGAGGGATCTAGGAATAACTGTGCATAGTTCCCTGAAGGTGGAATCGCATGTAGATAGGGTGGTAAAGAAAGCCTTTGGTGTGCTGGCCTTTATAAATCAGAGCATTGAATATAGGAGTAGGGAAGTAAAGTTAAAATTGTACAAGGCATTGGTAAGACCAATTCTGGAGTATGGTGTACAATTTTGGTCGCCTAGTTATAGGAAGGATGTCAACAAAATAGAGAGAGTACAGAGGAGATTTACTAGAATGTTGCCAGGGTTCCAGCAACTATGTTACAGAGAAAGGTTGAACAAGTTAGGTCTTTATTCTTTGGAGCGCAGAAGGTTAAGGGGTGACTTGATTGAGGTCTTTAAAATGATGAAAGGGATAGACAGAGTTGACGTGGATAAGCTTTTCCCATTGAGGGTAGGGAAGATTCAAACAAGAGGGCATGACATGAGAATTAAGGGACAGAAGTTTAGGGGTAACGTGAGGGGGAACTTCTTTACTCAGAGGGTGGGCTGTGTGGAATGAGCTTCCAGCAGAAGTGGTGGAGGCAGGATCGATTTTATCATTTAAAAGTAAAGTGGATAGGTATATGGACGTGAAGGGAATGGAGGGGTATGGTCTGAGTGCAGGTAGATGGGACTAGGGGAAAACAAATGGTCGGCACGGACTGAAGGGCCGAGAGGGCCTGTCTCCGTGCTGTAATTGTTATATGGTTATAAGATTATACACCAGGGAACCACTTCTTTTTCACTTTCCATTGGTTACCCTCCTATCCATTTCGCTGGTTTAAAGGGAAATAATTTCCATTGAACCTTTTTAACTTCCTTTCAGGATTTTCCATTGTATGAAATACTTTGGAGAATTTATGTGTAACATTATTCAGTTTCAATTTGTTGCGTGTTAACCAGTCAGCAGAATGACAGTACAATCGATCCATTTACAGTATCTAGACACATGATATCAGAATAACGTTTAGTGCAATGTAAAGCCAGCAAAGTCCGAACAAGTGGTGGGCCAGGGGAGGCCATTTAAGACTGAGGTGAGAAAAAATGTTTTCAGCCAGAGAGTTGTGAATTTGTGGAATTCCCTGCCACAGAGCGCAGCGGAAGCCAAATCACTGGATGGATTTAAGAGAGAGTTTGATAGAACTCTAGGGGCTGGTGGAATCAGGGGATATGGGGAGAAGGCAGGCATGGGTTATTGATTGGGGATGATCAGTCATGATCACAATGAATGGCCTCCTCCTGCACCTATTTTCTATGTTTCTATGGTAGATAGTAGTTCAGGATGGCTCTCTAGATGTGGCAGGATGGTTCAGTTGCCTGATAACAGCTGGGAAGAAACAGCCCCTGAATCTGCAGGTGTGCGTTTTCACACTTCTGTACCTCTTGCCTGATGGGAGGGGGAGGAGTGGCCAGGCTGCGACTCGTCCTTGATTATTCTGCTGGCCTTGTCGAGGCAGCGTTAGGTATAATTGGAGTCAATAGAAGGGAGCTTGGTTTATGTGATGGTCCGGGCTACATCCACAATTCGCTGCAATTTCTTGCAGTATTAAATGGAGCTGTTCCCAAACCAAGCTGTGATGCATCCTGATAAAATTATTTCTATGGTGCTTCTCCCACAAGCAGCAATACAGTGGTGGAAAATTGTATTTTTATTATATTGGTGGAGGGATAAATATTGGCAAGGACGCTGGAGATAAATTGTCTCGTCTAATTCAGATCAATGCAATCCACCTTTTGTCTAAAAGATAACATTCCTATATAGAAACATAAAAAATAGGTGCAGGAGTAGGCCATTCGGCACTTCGATCATCCCCAATCAGTACCTCGTTCCTGCTTTCTCCCCATAACCCTTGACTCCACTGCCCTCTGTGGCAGGGAATTCCATAAATTCACAATTCTCTGGGTGAAATTCACAACTCTCTGGGTGAAATTCACAACTCTCTGGGTGAACTGAGGATGCTTACTTACAAAGAAAGACACAAAGTACTGGATAAGGCGGGTAAGCGACATTTCGGGTCAGACTATGAAGATAGTCTGAAGAAAGGTCCCGACTTGGCACATCACTATCCATGTTCACCGGAGAAATTGCCTGATCTGCTGCATTACTCCAGCACTTTGTGTCTATTTTTTGTGTGGTCACAAATTAACTTACTGAGGCCTTCAAAAGTGTATTTCCAGCTCCATTGTGTGCTAGCTGACTGAAAAGTGGCCAACTTAATACCGTTATTAAAAGAGAGAGACAGAACTAATCCTGGTAATTAAAGGAAAGCCAGTTTAACATCTGTGGTAGATAAAATTAGTTAATTAAAAATAAAATTTCCATGTATCCAGTTAAACATCAAATAGATAGGAATAGCTCGCACAGATTTCAAAATGAGACATTTGTATTTAATAGAAATTAGTATGCGGCCACATGGAAATCTTTGAAGATGTAATTAATAGACGCGGAGATCTGGGAAAGGCAGTGTGTATGGACTTTATTAAAATTTTTGATAAGGTAGCATGCAAGAGATTAGTGGAGAAGATTATTGCGTGCAGAGTTGGGAAGCACATAATTGGTTAGAGGGGAGAATACAGATTAGAAGTGAAGAAGAAGCTTTTAGCGTGGGTTGAAGTACAAAACCACACCTCCAGTTGAAGCTGAACCAGTTCTTTTTTTCAAAAAAAGTTTGTTACACACTCACCAAATTTGTATGCTATGCCTTATCTACGAAGCATGGATACGCTTTCTCAACCGGCTCTGCTACTTTCAAACATATGTGCATGCAAGTCTCTGCTTATTTAAACTGTACAACATTATATGCTTTAGATGGAGACAGAGTGCTGGAGTAACTCAGCGATTCAGAGCATCTCTGGAGAAAAAGGATGAGTGACGTTTTGGGGCAAAAAGGAAGGATGGGTTTGACTGAAAGTAGAGGTTTGGGTTTGGGGGGGGTGGGATTGGGAAAGAGGTGAAGAGTTGGAGGCAAGAAAAGACCAGGATCCCCTAATTTGAGGAAGGACATTCTTGCTATTGAGGGAGTGCAGTGTAGGTTTACAAGATTAATTGCTGGGATGGCGGGACTGTCATATGCTGAGAGAATGGAGTGGCTGGGCTTGTGTACTCTGGAGTTTAGAAGGATGAGAGCGGATCTTATTGAAATAAGATTATTAAGAGTTTGGACGCTAAAGACAGGAAACGTTCCCAATGTTGGGGAGTCCAGAACCAGGGGCCACAGTTTAAGAATAAGGGGTAGGCCATTTAGAACGGAGATGAGGAAACACTTTTTCTCACAGGGAGTTGTGTGTCTGTGGAATTCTCTGCCTCAGAGGATGGTGGAGGCCAGTTCTCTGGATACTTTCAAGATAGAGCTAGATAGAGCTCTTAAAGATAGCGGAGTCAGGGGATATGGGAGAAGGCAGGAACAGGGTACTGATTGGGGATGATCAGCCATGACCACATTGAATGGCGGTGCTGGCTCGAAGGGCCAAATGGCCTACTCCTGCACCTATTGTCTATTGGATCAATCTCAATTATCTAGCCACTTGTGTCTGGTGATCTGAATTTAGTCTCAAAGTGTAGAAATCTGCTGAAGCCAGCAAGGCAAGATTAATAGTAAGATTAAACGAGAACTTACCAAGTTTGAAGGTTGATCTGTATTTTACGAGGAGTCGCGGTGAGGGATTTCGTGCCCACCGCTCCCACCCTCTATCATCAGGTCAAACAGGTAGTTCTAGGGTTTTCATCTTACTATTTTTAGTCATGGTTGGTTCTGTGATTCCACACCGCTGCTTTGAAGGATGCTGCGCAGGCGTGCTGGCGGGTTCTTCATGAAATCCCTCACCGCGACTCCTCGTAAAATACAGATCAACCTTCAAACTTGGTAAGTTCTCGTTTAATCTTACTTTTACTTCGGAGTCACGTGAGTGACTTCGTGAAGATTTCAAAGCTCTGTGATTTCACGCCCTGAACAACGTCCATGCTTATCACACTGCCGCCATTCTGATGGAGTAAGACTGTTAATGGAGTTCAGTTGACAGTGGCTGAAAAATCAACACAATTTATTAATCAAATAAACAACAACCCCTAACCCGGGCCAGACATTTACTGAGCGGTACCCAGGATAGCTTCTGCGAATGTCGCAGGAACGGCCAGAGGCTTGTTATAGAACCGTTGAAAAGGTTTTCTCCCCACTGGCCCAGCACGCGGTGGCGAGAATGTGGTCCATGGGCACCTCCATGGCTCTCGCTGCAGCCCTGGTGGAATAAGACTTAAAAATGTTAGTAGCAACTCCTGCTGCACCCAGCACCACCCTGAACCACCTGGCGATCGTCTGTGTAGTCACCCGATGATGCAGAGGTTTTATGACTGATGAGGAGCCCCTGTTCCTTCATCCTGATAACTCCAGTAACTCGGATGTAGTGGTGGAGATGGGTGACTATGCAGAGTGTGGCATCTACAGGGTACGCCCGAAATTCCAGCTGCAGCCCATGCGCCCCTGGCCTGTGCTGTTTTAATAACTCTTTACCAAAGAATTTTATTTGACCAGGGTTGGCCACCATGCTGTCCAGTCGCAGTTTTTGTAACATCTGGACTTGTTGGGCTGTCGTCAGTGCCAAAAGCATCACCACCTTAAGGGTGAGCTGTTTCAAATGGTAGCTCATCTATTGGAGCCCAGCTCCTCAGTAGGGTCAGCATGATCCCCACATCCCACGTTACTGTATATCTGGGTCGTGGAGGGATTGGTATTGAATACTCCCCTCATTAGTTTAGACACCAGGTGGTGGGAGCTGATACTTATATCCAGGTATGAATACAGCGTACTCCTGTCGCTGTTGATGGCACTGTAGCTGAGGCCAGCATCAAAATGGAGGCCTGCTAGAAACTCCAACACATCCAGTATTGTTGCCGAGTTGGAGGACTTGTTGTTCCGGGCACAGAAACCTCCCACTTTCTGATTTGAGTGAGGTATTGTTTGCGGGTTGATTCCCGACACGATGCTGCAATAAGGTTCATGGCTCTTGATGAGATGCCTGCCCGGTTGAGCGGTCTTTTCAGAACCTGCAAGCCAACAAGTTTAATGACCATGGCAAGGATGACTGACCCCCCTGTAATGGAGTGAGTAAGGGGTTGGACAGGCTAGATGCAGGAAGATTGTTCCCAGTCCAGGACAAGGGGTCACAGCTTAAGGTAAGGGGGAAATCCTTTAAGACCGAGATGAGAAAGACTTTTTTCACACAGAGAGTGGTGAGTCTCTGAACTCTCTGCCACAGAGGGTAGTTGAGGCCATCATTGGCTATATTTAAGAGTGAGTTGGACTAAGGGGATCAGAGGGTATGGAGAGAAGGCAGGTACGGGATACTGAGTTGGATGATCAGCCATGATATATTGAATGGCGGTGCAGGCTCGAAGGCAAATGGCCTACTCCTGCACCTAATTTCTATGTTTCTATGTTTCTAATCAATTTGGGATGTTTCCCAATCGCCATCCATGGTTGTTGTACATTTCTACAACCATCGGGTACCATGGTTGTGTAGGCCAGTCGGGAATGATCTATATGTCAGTTGCAGAGTCTAGTTTAATTTTCTGCAATACCCGACTGGTGAGGCAGCATGGGGGAAACGCGTAGCAACCCATTTCCCCCAATGGATAAAAATGCATCCAATGCTATTACCCCAGGGTCTGGTTCCCACAACACATACGTTGGTATTCGATGGTTCAGCCTGGACGCAAATAGGTCAATATCTGGTGTCCCCAATTTGAGCTATAATATCTCCAAAATTTGGGGGTTCAACATCCACTCAATGTTGTCATTGAAGACACGTGACCTGGTGTCCGCCACTGAATTAAGCTTTCCAGGCAAATAGGTCGCAGTAATCCAAATATTTGTTTCAATGCACCAGTGCCAAACTGTATTAGCCAATTCATTGCAAACTAGCGACCTGATACTACCCATATGATTGATGTAAACCATTATTGTAGCATTATCTATTCGAAAGCGGACATGTAATCCCATGAATTAGTACAGTAAGCCCGCAGTCCATGAAATGCCCCCCAGCATTTCTATATAGTTTTATCCCATGTGACTCCAGGAATGTAGACTCATGAGAGTTCCATCTGCCACCACAACTGGACATCGTACCAGTTGCTCCCCAGCCTGGTGCACTTGCGTCGGTTAGTAGCACGACATCAGGGTTGCTCCCTATAATAGGTCAATGACATTCTTTAATATTATCTACCCACCATTATAGCTCGTTTCTAGCTTCCGGTGGTAACCGAAGTGGCCGATCAAAGCAGCCAGCATTTGTTTTTTTAATGCTGTGATTTGTGACCTTTGTGAATTTCGGTAGTGTAGCGGTCCGAATCGTGCAGCTGGGAATGTAGTTACCAATTTAGAGTTACCAATACCAATAACTTTTGCTGTTCGCCACATGGTCGATACCCTGGCGCAAGCAAGATTGTGGCACTCTTCTGATATAGCAGTAGCTTTATTAGTGGGGATGATAAACTTCATTAAATTAGTGTCTAAGGTGAACACCAACCCATAACCCGTACCGGGTGCAGTTTTTGATTTGTCTGGATGGATTACAATCCCAGCTTCTCAAGCAGAGCCTTGGTTGCAGCCACTCCTTGAATTGCCAATTGGAGGGTCTGCCCCACTATAAGGATTTCATCCAATATGCCATCACTATAATCTTGTTGTCGGATAAGAGCCAATACAGGTAAATACCAACTTGGTAAACAGCCTAAGCTGTGATGGTTCCATTAGGCAATGCACCCTTCCAGACAACTTCAGAACTCCCTGTGAGCCTCAGCGATGGGCACCGTATAGCATGCTTCTTTCAAACTGATACATGCCATAAAGTACCCTGAGTAAAGCTTCCACCTAGCTGTTCCAAAAGTATCCATTTTGACATGGGTATATTGTACAAAAGTGTTCAACTCAGCTAAATCGATTATAATCCGACATTCCTCTTCTTTTTTACTGCTGGTGAACATATTAGGCTCAACTCAATAGGTCTATGCTTGGTTATGCCAATTACCACTTTTCCCTGCTCGCCATATAATTTCAGCATGCCCTGCCTCCACCTCTTTTTGGGATAGAGTAAATTCCTACGAGGCGAATGCTGAGTATGGGAATCTATACCTCCCACGAATTATATACCCTTGAACACTTTGTAAAATAAACTCATCTGTGGTTACAGTTTTCCCCATATGTCCAAGGCCACCCGCAATCGCCCACCTATTCGTACAGGAGGGATACTACGTCGTGAGAGGAGCCAGACCCCCTTACCTCCATAGTGCACGGTGGTTCCATACATACGGTGCTTCGGGTGGACGTTATGGAGGTTGACGGGCCGGCGGCCGCATTTCCTATGCAGGCCGCTGTTGGCCTTGCCCTAAACGGTCGTTGTATTTATTGAGATGGAGGTAGGTAGAATCTTTGTGCCCTATCCGGCAGCCTTGGTTCACAGGTTGTATTAGGCTGTTGCCGGTGATATGGGTGAACTCTGGCCGATGGAGCTTCATGAGGCCCACTGTTTTGGCCTCCTTTGTCCAGTCCCTTCACCTGTTTGGACAGGTCTCCAAGGAACTGATGCGGTGGTGGAGCGGTAATGGTCGGCACAACCCCGCGAATTTGGGGTTTAGTGTGGGCTATATGGAGCTCTTGCGCAGGCAATTTATCTCATACTGGGCGTTGCATAGGAGTGCCAGTGCATCATGCTATTTACTGGACACATTATCCCCGATCAGGGTTTTGCAAATGCCGTTATGCCCGTGGAGAACCTTTCTCCAAGGTATTATTGCGAATCTGACTCCAGAGTTGGTGCATACGTAGGCAATCAATGGTGCCCGCCA
The DNA here is from genome assembly GCA_035221665.1 of Okamejei kenojei. Classification (NCBI taxonomy): domain Eukaryota; kingdom Metazoa; phylum Chordata; class Chondrichthyes; order Rajiformes; family Rajidae; genus Okamejei; species Okamejei kenojei. The sequence continues at coordinate 2,076,602 of CM069137.1, forward strand.
ATTCGTGGTGCAGGGTTCACCTGTCTGGGTAGAAACGGCAAACTTCAACTCACCACATCCAGCATCCTCCTCATGCTCTGGTTCAGCGGTCCCTGGCTGTCCCTGGTCGTCGTCAAACTCAGCAGCTGGGCAATCATTAATGCTTCTGGCTGGAGACGATAAGGAGCTGAGCGGAGTCCTTGCACGGCTAGTGGATGCCCCCCCCCCCCCCCCCGAGTCCCGTTCTTCTCGTTCTCGGTCCCGCTGGAGGTGTTTGCACCATTTAAGAGCTCCAACCGCTCAATGCGACCGTCCCCTGCGAGATGCAGCGGACAAGCCGACTTCCCCAGGCCCTGCGAATTCACTGGGGCTTTCCACCATCGGACCTCACCCCCTTAGGGTCTATGGTCCAATGGCAGGTCGTCGTGACCTACAGCCCAAGTAGGGTCATACGACTCCCGCACGGACTCTCCGCTAGTCTGTCTTCTCCCAGACTGTGGCGGCCCACCTGGCTGATAAGAAGGCAGGTGAGTTGACTCGGCGCCGGCCCCCGGAACCTGGCTCCCCGGAGTCCGTGCAGCCTTACCTCCACACTTACACCATTACTTGGCGTGGAGGCGCATGGTCGGCCGCTCGCAGCGCTGAGCTGACCGACCGCTTCCTGCTGCCACCTCCGCCCTTGACCGCAGCCTGACGGGGTGTGTTGTCGGCGGTATCTGCTCCAGCAGGCCTACACGACGCAGCAGTGTTATGCCCGGGCTGCACGATGGCAGATATCCCTGGCTGCGGTACGTAAAGCACTTTGCAGGGCTCCCCTGTCGTGCGGCTGTCCCCCGGCCCAGCCCCCTCGGGTCTACTGGAGCTCGGGGAGAGGTTGCCTGTAAAGAAAACAAGACCCCTTGCCACGTACCTGTATCCCCCCTTATTCTCTTGGGGACGGGGGGCTCGGAGTCTGGACCTGTTGCTTGCAGCTCCGTAGCGGTAACCCATTCGGGTGAGTCGGCCCCTGTATTAGCGGGAGCGCCCGACTTCCGCATTCCTGCCCCCACCGTTGCGTTAAAGCTGCCGGCGTTCCTTGCAGCTGCGGGGACAAGGGCCGTCGGCTGGCCGCAGCACAGCTCAGCTCCTCGACAGCGTCGTCCTCCGGCCCTTGTTCATGCTGTGAGCGTTAACGCTGCCGGCGTTCCGTGCAGCTCCGGGGACAAGGGCCGTCGGCTGGCCGCAGCTCAGCTCCGCTCCTCGACAGCGTCGTCCTGCGGCCCTTGTCCATGCTGTAAAGGAAAGGTAATACTCACCTGCCGGTCTTGTGAAGGAGCCGGTGGGGAGAGCGCACTCCCCCCCCCAGCTGCCGCTGCAGATGCGCGCGACGATATGCTGCGCAGGCGTGCTGGCGGGTTCTTCACGAAGTCACTCACGTGACTCCGAAGTAAAATTGAAGGAATATTGTAATTGGAATATTGAAATTGCTGAGGTTAAGAATCGCATACAATATTATCAATGGGCAGAGATGAAGCACTGTCCTACCCCTGCATTTTATTGTACTGGGTGGTAAATATGGTCATTTTCAAAAGTATGGAATGCAGGTGCAGTGAGTAATTAGGAAAATGAACAGAATATCAGAATATAGTTAGAGAAAATGATTGGAAAATGTTTAGTTTAATTTCAAGATACAACATGAAAACAAGTCCTTTGGCCCGCCGAATCCATGCCGACCAGCGATCACCCTTTCACACTGGTTCTATACTAATTAACTTCCTACATACCAGCGGCAATTTACCTACAAAGCTGCATGTCTTTGGGATGTGGGAGGAAACTGGAGCACCCGGAGAAAACCCAATCAATCACTGGGAGAACGTGCAAGCTCCACGCAGACAGTGCCCAAAGTCAGGATCGAAACGCGTCTGTGGTACGTTCAGCCGGCGGATCTATCAGCTGCACCACTGTGCCACCAGTGTTCCAGAGCAGAACATTTCCTTGTCGATTTGGCAGACAAAGAGACCCAAGCCAAAGGCAAATTGTAAATCTAAAAACTTCACAGGAATGCTTCTTCTGTCTTGAGCCTTCCTGTTCAGACTAACGGGAGACAGTGAGGGAAGCTAGCGTGCCGATGGTGGAATGGACAAGGTCTCAGGCCAGATAGATCTGCGATAAAGGAGTCTCATGGCACGGGGAAGTTGAATTATATTAAATAGCAGCGACGGAGATGAAAGAACGAGTTTGGCCGGTCAAATATGTTCTGCGAGTAGCATGATCTAGAACCATGCTGGCTGCCCCGGGCAAAAGTCTGGAAGTTATAATTTAATTACATCAGACACTGGTGACGCCACATCTGGATTACAGTGTCCTAAAGATATGTGTTGGAGGCAGTTCAGAGAAGGTTTGCTAGACTAATAGAATGGGCAAAACAACAAAATGCTGGACTAACTCAGCAGCTCAAGCAGCACTGGTGAAGAGAATAACTGATACCTGACCCACTGAGTTCCACAAGCCTTCTGGTTTTTAACTCAAGATTACAACATCTGCAGCCTCGTGTCTCTCCGAATGGGTTGGCGGTTTCACAAGTAAAGGTTAGGTTAGGAACAGGCTGGAGTTGTGTTTATTGCAGTTCAGAGATTTGAGAGGGGACTTAATTAAACATGCAAGATCCAGACACGGTGGATGTGGAGAAAAAACGTCTTAATTGGAAAATCTAAAATAATGGGACTGTTTAATAATGAGAGGTCACCTATTTGAATCAAGGTGTGGTGATTTATTTTCTTCAGGGGCTTGTGAGTTTTTGCAAGTCTCTAAGCGCAGTGACAGCATAGTCACTGAATATTTTTAAAGCAGCGGTAGATTAATTCTTGATAAGCAAGGGAGTAAAAGGTACTCCCTTGGTTATCAATGGGGATGCAGAGTTGAGATGAAGTGGTTTGGCTGTCTTGCTGGATAGAAGGATGAAGGGGACCTAATTGAAACATATCGAATAGTGAAAGTCCTGGATAGAGTGGATGTGGAGAGTATGCTTCCACTAGTGGGAGAGTCTAGGACCAGAGGGCACAGCCTCAAAATAAAAGGACATATGTTTAGAAATGAGATGATGAGGAGTTTCTAGTCAGAGGGTTAAGAAAGAACTGCAGATGCTGGAGAAATCGAAGGTAGAGGCAGAAATAGGTGATGTTTCGGGTCAAGACCCTTCTTCAGCTTCCTTTCAAGGCAGCAAAGGCTCTCAGTTCAACTTACAGTCCATAAACTTGAGCTGATGCTCGAGTACAGTTTTGGAAAGGTACCACATTAAGAATAAGGGGTAGGCCATTCAGGACTGAAATGAGGAAAAACATTTTCACCCAGAGAGTTGTGAATCTGTGAAATTCTCTGCCACAGAGAGCAGTGGAGGCCATTTCACTGGATGTTTTCAAGAGAGAGTTAGATATAGCAGGGCTAACGGAATCAAGGGATATGGGCCTCCTCCTGCACCTATTTTCTATGTTTCCTTGTTCCTTGTTGCTTCATTTGTGATTAAAAAATGATACATCGTATTGAGAATGGATGTTTTGTCTTCCTTATGGGCCTGTACGACTTACGCGACTTTTTCGGCGACTGCCGGCACCTGTCATAGGTCATTGCAGGTCGCCGAAAATTTTCAACATGTTGAAAATCCATCGACAACCAGAACAAGGTCCGACTCTTTGGGCAACTATTCACAACCATACAGGCTTCACCTCGCGACATGTCGCCAGCGTGTCGCCTGCATGGTCGTGAGTCGTCTCCTCTGCCGCCCAAAGAGTCGTAGCGTCTTTCTGGTCGCCGCTGGATTTTCAACGTTGAAAATTTTCGTCAAACTGATGCAACTATGACGGGTGCCGGCAAGTTGCTGAAAAAGGTGCGTAAGTCGGACAGGCCCATTAGACTATCCAAAGGTTTCCTTTAATAAAATCGGTCATGACTTTGCTGCCTTCAGTATACTCTTCTTTTGTAAATGTTGATGCAAATGTCAACGTTTACAGACAATACTCTGGACAAGAGGTTGGGAGTAAAAATATCCATGGTGCACAATGGTTAGTAGTCTAGAGACATTTGGTAGGAAATGTAGAAACTGGCGATGATGTGCATGTTAGAGGAATGGAATAGAGACTTGTGGATGTTTACATAGATCGTTTAAGATAGCAAGTGTTTCAAAAGTACATGGGGTTCTGGTCTGTGTAAATAAAGATGTAGAATACTGAAGTGATGTTATGGTGAATCTTGTGGGATTTGTTAGCTATCCAATTCTGACCACTGCAATTTAGAAGGATATCATTTGCAATGAAAGGGATAGATTTACCAAATGGTTACACGAGATACTGCAGATGCTGAATTCTTGAGCAAAGTAGAAAGTGCTGGAGGAACTCAGTGCGTCTCTTTGCATCTGTTGAGGGAATGGGCAGATGACATTTTGAGTCAAGTTGCTTCTTCATATTGATTAGAGTGGGGGAAGAAAGCTGGAAAAGAGAGACAATAGGTGCAGGCATAGGCCATTAGGCCCTTCAATGTGATCATGGCTGATCATCCCCAATCAGTACCCCGTTCCTGCCTTCTCCCCGTATCCACTCACTCCGCTATCTTTAAGAGCCCTATCCAGCTCTCTCTTGAAAGCATCCAGAGAACCGGCCTCCACCGCCCGCTGAGGCAGAGAGTTCCACAGACTCACAACTCTCTGTGTGAAAAAGTGTTTCCACGTCTCTGTTCTAAGTGGCTTACCCCTTATTCTTAAACTGTGGGCCCTGGTTCCGGACTCCCCCAACATCGGGAACATGTTTCCAGCCACTAGCGTGTCCAAACCCTTAACAATTTTACATGTTTCAATGAGATCCCCTCTCATCCTTCTAAACTCCAGAGTATACAAGCCCAGCCGCTCCATTCTCTCAGCATATGACAGTCCCGCCATTCTGGGAATTAACCTTGTGAACCTACTCTGCACTCCCTCAATAGCAAGAATGTCCTTCCTCAATTTAGGGGACCAAAACTGCACACAATACTCCAGGTGCGGTCTCACTAGGGCCCTGTACAACTGCAGAAGGAGCTCTTTGCTCCTATACTCAACTCCTCTTGTTACGAAGGCCAACTGTCCCGAAGAAACCAAACCCAGCCTGCCGTAATGACTTTTGACCAGTGGCTCTAACACCGATAGTAATTAAAGTGTTTTGAGTGACTGGTTATGCAGCATGTCAAAAATAGCCTACCTGCCAACCTAGACCCACTGCAGTTCGCCTAGAGAGCCAACCGATCCACAGAGGATGCAGTCTCAACAACACTGAACCTCGTAATGCCACACCTTGATCGGAAAAATACTTATGCCAGGATCCTCTTCATAGACTTCAGCTCTGCTTTTAACACAATCATTCCACAGCAGCTGGTGGAAAAGTTGGAGTTATTGGGGGTTGATGCTGGCACATGTAACTGGGTCCTGAACTTTCTATCACAACAGCAGCAGACAGTCAGGGTGGGCAGTAGGACATCAAAAACCATAGCCGTGAGCACTGGCACGCACCAAGGCTGTGTCCTAAGCCCCCTGCTGTTTAGTCTGCTTATACACGACTGTACTGCTAGACTCAACAACAACTTCATCAACAAGTTCGCTGATGACACAACAGTGGTGGGTCTCATCAGTGACAATGATGAGTCGGCGTACAGGATGGAGGTGGAGCTGCTCACAGGATGGTGCAAATCCCACAGCCTCATTCTCAACGTGGGAAAAACGAAGGAGATGGTGGTTGACTTCAGGAGGGCGGGAAAACAACGCCATACACCTCTGCACATCGATGGAGCTGATGTGGAAAGGGTCAGCAGTGTGAAGTTCCTAGGACTCCACCTGTCAGATGACCTGACATCCACGACCAACACCACAGCACTGGTCAAGAGAGCCGAGCAGCGACTACACCCTCTCCGAAGACTACGGAAAGCAGGTCTCCCCACTGCACACCTACGAACATTTTATAGGGGGACAATTAAGAGCACATTAACCTACGGCATCACCTCCTGGTTCGGGAGCTGCAAGGTGTACAAACGGCACCAACTGGACAGGATTGTGAAGACCGCCAGCAGGATTATTGGTACTCCACTCCCTTTATTGCTGGACATATACAGGAAGAGATGTATTAGAAGAGCCATCTCCATCATCAAAGACCCATACCACCCATCGCATCACATATTCTCCATCCTGCCATCTGGGAAGAGGTACAGGAGCATCTGCTGTAAAACCAACAGGATGCTCCTCAGCTTCTTCCCGCAGGCGATTAGACTGATAAACGGACTTTGCCCCCTGCCAAAGTATCGTGCACCAAACATCAACCTGGACACACTGAAGCAGAGCCATTGTCGTGCCACTGCCGATCGAAACTCGTGATATATGTACTTTTATTCTTTATTTCTATTTATTTTTTACCGCACACTGGTTGAGAAACGTTTTTTTGTTTTCGTCTGGGTATGTAAGCACTCAGAAAAATGACAATAAAGATATACAACAACATGCGTTTTTTTTTTCACTGCCTGCTGTACCTGCATGCGGGACAAAGTCTGGGAAGTGATATGTGGATACAGGCGGGGGGCTTGTTATTTGGCAGATGGGTTGAGTCAGCGACAAAGGTTAGGTGAAAAGAAGAGGAAAGCACTGCAAAGTAGACATTTTTCGGGCTGGAACTTATATATGAAACTGCAAACAAGAATACTGGAGAATTAATTGATGGTTGTGCTGTGAATGGTTTGTGTTATAGGGTGGCGAAGATATAATTGTTCTACTGAGTAGCGAAGGTTGCGAGGAGATATGATGGAGGACCTCAAAATAATGAGTATTCTCAAGAGTAAATAGAAGCTCTTCTTTACAACAAATTCAAGAATGCAAGAGGACTGGTTTAAATAACTTTTTTTATATGACCTATTTGAGACGATTGATAGAAGACCAAAGCCAATTCAATGATTCTGTGAAGTATTTAACTTTTCTATTACCCACTGTCTCTGAACTTTGCTTCATCAATTGACAAGCTTCAAAGATTGTCGCCGTTGCCATGTGTATGAATGAATGAATAAGTTTATTGGCCAAGTATTCACATACAAGGAATTTGCCTTGGTGCTCCGCCTGCAAGTGACAACGACATACAGTGTGTCCATTTTATCTCTATTTTGCTTGTTATACATCGAAGGTAAACACAAAATGCTGGAGTAACTCAGCAGGTGAGGCAGCATCTCTGGAGAGAAGGAATGGGCGAAGTTTCGGGTGGAGACCCTTCTTCAGACTGATGTCAGGGGAGGGGGAAACAGTAAGACTAGTGGGAGAACTGGGAAGGGGAGGGGATGTTCTCCCACTAGTCTTATTGTCTCCCCCTACATTCTATCTTTGTCCCGCCCACTCCCCTGACACCAGTGTATGTGACAAATAACGTTGACTTGAGCTTGAGGGGTGATTTTGGTGAGGGACAAAGTGCCACATTGTGCTGTAGAGCACAAGGACTTAACATAGTCATTACGATCAGATTGTCTGTGCCTATAGGTTGATCATAGTAAAGCCTGTCTTCGATAAACAAAATCAAGAAAGTGGCTTAAAACGTTCATAGTAGAGTCTCTCCTGATTGATACAATATAATACAATCACCTTCAGTTTAAATTCCACTAGACCAAGTGGGACCCGTTGGGTCCCTGTCACACGGGAGGCCTGGTTCCCCAATACAACCTGTTCCCCCAACACAATATTCCACCACTCACCCATAGCCCCCACAGGAGGCCTGGTCTCCCAACGCAACCCGTTTCCCAACGCAATATTCCACCACTCACCCATAGCCCCCAACTCATTGGCTATATTTAAGAGGGAGTTAGATGTGGCCCTTGTGGCTAAAGGGATCAGGAGGTATGGAGAGAAGGCGGGTACAAGATACTGAGTTGGATGATCAGCCATGATCATATTGAATGGCGCTGCAGGCTCGAAGGGCCGAATGGCCTACTCCTGCACCTATTTTCTATGATTCTATGAACTCTGCAGGTCAGCTCATTTTTTTTCACCCTCCCACATTTTAAACGTAAACAAAAAAGCAATTGCACTAACATTTTGTTATTCTTTAATGTGATGTAGGTGCCACCGACAAGACCATCTTTTGTTATCCAAATCTAATCATTAAACTTTCAATTTAGAGAACAATTAAAAGTCAACCATGTTGCTGTGTCTTTGCAATCACATATGTGCTGGGTTAGGCTGGCAGATTCTTCCCCTGAAGGACATTTGATGCCAAGGACTCAGTGTCCTGGGATAGCAACATTGTAGTGGGTAGGGCTACAATCCCATTGTGGTGTCATAGCTGATAACTGTCAATGCAGATTGGAAAAAATCTTTCTCAAAGTGGGATTTTGAAAAGTTACAAATGTGAATAACTTGTAAAATATAACATCAATAGAAACAAAACTTGATAAAAACACACCACAAGACAATTGTGACTAAGGTGGTGCAAAGATTGTAGCGATATCGTGCACATTTTTTGGCGTAATTCAGGCAATTTTTGGAGGACCAGGAAACTAAGAAGAAGAAGATAAGAAATGCTGAGGTGATGGTGGGTGGGGGGAGAGGCAGGTGGTGGCACTGTGTTTGTGTGCTTGAGTATGGTCATGTTCTAGTAATTAAAGGGTTAATTCGATTGATGAAGCTGTTATAGTTGGTGGTTTCCTTGTTTACTCAATGGGTTTGTAGATGATAATGTAAACTGCATCAACGTTTGATGTCCAGACAAGGATTAAACAGCAGCTCGTGGATGAATGTGCCGATGAATGTGTCCACAGATGTTTATGCGTTGGGATCACAGGAAGTCCTGATGTGAGTTGGTGAACTCTACATTCAATCCTTTTATTTGTTTAGCCTTTGGATAAAAGGCCGCCACATGTGTAACTGGAGCGACTTTGTCTTTTTAATGTTGGGACCATTTAATCTGCTTCCAAACCTCAGGCATTTTCTCTTTGAATTGGCCTGTCTTTTTGTGCCTCACAACATGCACTTAATTAACCAAAGACAACACCTCGCAATGAAGGTATCTTGCTGAGAAACATGTCACTCCCCACTCATCTGAATAGACTTAAAATCTTCTAAACCTTTTTATTGAGCCATGTCATATTACCATTGAATTGAAGCACACAAGGATTCCATTCAGCCCGTCATGCCTCGAGCATCTCTTTGATCAAGCCGTCCAAGTAATCCCATTCCCCAGCTCTTCCTTGCATCTTTCTTTCCCCTCGACTCTTGATCCAACTCCTGTTTACGACTCAAAACTCTTTCCTCTGCACTTTTAGATGGTGTTTCCCTCGTAATTTTAAAGGTACAACTATCATAACATAGAACATATCCCTCAGAGTTGTAAAGGTATTAGAAACATAGAAAATAGGTGCAGGAGGAGGCCATTCGGCCCTTTGAGCCAGCACCGCCATTCATTGTGATCATGGCTGATTGTCCGCTATCAATAACGTATCAGTATTGTTGTATCACCAATCAACAATCAGTATTGTTGTATCCCCATTGTGAATGGTTCAGATTAAGGTTTATTATTGTGATATTACTGGGGTTCAGTGACAAGCTATCCCATCAAGTCAGATGGTAGACAAAAATGCTGGAGAAACTCAGCGGGTGTGGCAGCATCTATGGAGCGAAGGAATAGGTGACCCGAAACGTCACCTATTCCTTCGCTCCATAGATGCTGCTTCACCCGCTGAGTTTCTCCAGCATTTTTGTCTACCTTCGATTTTTCCAGCATCCGCAGTTCTTTCTTAACCACCAAGTCAGATGGTACTCTACATAAATATGATCAAGTCAAACTCAAAATACAATAGATAGAGCGAAAAGAAAGATGCAGAGTGCTGAATATAGTTCTCAGCGCTGTAGGGCAACAGTTGCAGAGGTAAAGTCCAATGTCCACAATGGGGTCGAGGGGAATTGGACAGTACCCTAGCTAAAGGAAGAATTGTTCAGAGGTCTGACAACAGAGGGGAAAGAAGCTGTTCCTGAGTCGGGTGGTGCGCGCTTTCAAGCTGCGATATCGTCTGCCTGATAGGAGTGGGGAGAAGAAGGATTGACCAGGGTCGAGAAGGTCTTTGATTAAATTGGCTGTTTCCCTGAAGTAGTGTGAAGTGTAGATCAAGTCAATGGTTGGGAGTCTATGCTGTGGAAACTGTGCATTGCCCCAGTCTCTGTTTTGTTGCTTTCTCTTGTTCCAGTGGGATAATTGGCAGCCATTTGGCAAAAGTTGAGGATGGATGATGTTGTGGTGGTCAGCAGCTCCCTCTTTTTCCATCTATGCAATGTCCTCGACCTTCTGGACTTTAAAATAGTCAAAAGGGTTTGTTATTGAGACATGTAACATTTCTTAGAGGCTTGAAAATAGGAGCAAAGAGATCCTTCCGCAGTTGTACAGGGCTCTAGTGAGACCGCACCTGGAGTACTGTGTGCAGTTTTGGTCCTCTAATTTGAGGAAGGACATTCTTGCTATTGAGGGAGTGCAGCATAGGTTCACGGTCAATTCCCGGGATGGCGGGACTGTCATATGCTGAGACAATGGAGCGGCTGGGCTTTTATACTCTGGAGTTTAGAAGGATGAGAGGGAATCTTATTGAAACATGTAAGATTATTAAGGGTTTGGACACGGCTAGAGGCAGGAAACATGTTCCCGATGTTTGGGGAGTCCAGATCCAGGGGCCACTGTTTAAGAATAAGGGGTGAGCCATTTAGAACGGAGATGAGGAAACACTTTTTCACACAGAGAGTTGTGAGTCTGTGTTATTCTCTGCCTCAGAGGGCGGTGGAGGCCGGTTCTCCGGATACTTTCAAGAGAGAGCTAGATAGGGCTCTTAAAGATAGTGGAGTCAGGGGATATGGGGAGAAGGCAGGAACGGGGGTACTGATTGGGGACGATCAGCCATGATCACATTGAATGGCGGTGCTGGCTCGAAGGGCCGAATGGCCTACTCCTGCACCTATTGTCTATTGAAAAGCTGGATGCTCAGAAGCCGTTTCCACAAGCTGAAGAGACCACACAATTTTTGCAGTATTTTACCATTACCTTAGATGCAGGACTATCTTTGCACCTTTCTGTTATTTTGCACTCATCGTATTCATTGTTGCATTTGTCATTACCATGCATACTCTTTCTGAGCTTCATGTAAATAAGGAATTTCATTAACCCCGCTGTGTATGACAATAAACTAATCTGAGATCTGAAAATAACAGTTCAGCCAGTTATACGAAGAAATCTATGTTCTCACAGGCTTGTGGATTTTTAAAACTCAACCCTAACGAGCTTTAGATGTTCAAGCCTCGGATTTTTTTACAGGCCTGTTAAGCTGCAACATTGAAAGTAGAGTTTCATTGCTCTGTTGTCAGTGCACACAAGAATAGTAAGATTAAATGAGAACTTACCAGTTCGAAGTTTGATCCTTATTTTATGAGGAGTTACGATGAGGGATTTTGTGCCCTCCGCTCCCAACCCTCTATTATAAGGTCAACTGGTATGTTTGTTCTCTTATCTTACTATCTTCAGTCAACTCTACTATCTGTGATTTCACACCGCTGCTTTGAAGAATGTCACGCATGTGTGCTGGCGGGGTAGGATGATCTGAGTTGGATGATCAGCCATGATCATATTGAATGGCGGTGCAGGCTCGAAGGGCCGAATGGCCTGCTCCTGCACCTAATTTCTAAGTTTCTATGTCTGTCACCTTGCCAAAGGACGAAGCAACAGACTTGACAGAGGCATATAACAGCCTTGTTTGCGTCAGTAAACTATTTATTCGGCATATAGCCAGGGTAATTGGGAAACTCATGGTTGCCTTTCCCAGCCACAATTTGGACCCTTACATTACCAAAATCTACAAAGGTCCAAAACAGAAGCACTCAAAACACCATGCTGGCCATTTTGGCAGACCAGCCAAAGCAAAATTGGAATTACGATGGTGGATTAGCAATGTTCGACATTGCTCTAAATCCCATCACAGTCACAAACCCTTCGGTTACTGGTGGTGCTATGTTGGTTTTCTCCTTCCTTGGTTCCTGGGAGGTGGAGGCATTGTGGTGTGGGGTTGGCGCATCTTCTAGGAAGGCCGTTCTGGGACATGGCCTGAAAAGACCTTTGTGTAGGTTGTACGGCCTTTGAGCTTTCACCAGCTTTTCTTTCGGTGTGATAACGCAGCCTGCTGGTGGATGTGTAGGGGTGCTGCCGCCAAATATGTGAGGACCTGGTAGCGGCCAGCACCTTAATCATGCCGACGGCTTTTGCCTCTTTGTCGAGGTCTTTTACCTGTTTGGGCAGGTTGTCCCCAAATAACAGAGTAGGCGGCTGTGCACTGCTGGTTCTACACAACCCCGCAAACTTGGGGTTTAGTGTAGGTCGGATGGCATTCTTCCTGAAACAGTTGATCTTAATTGACCATGCAGGAGAGTGCCAGAGCTTCCTGTTGATCCTCTGACATATCTTCCGTCTACTGACCTGGCAAAGCTGTAATACCCGAGGCCAGTAGTTTGAGGATTTACCGCAGGCACATTGAGGAAAATACAGATTCCTGGAGCTAGATGAGTTGTTAAGTGATTTATACTGGCTGCCTGCTGACAGCGGTAGCCCCTTTTGTGAGGGCATCGCAACTTGGATGCCATCCCGAGTAGCTCCTCTTCTTGCACCCCTAGCATGTTGTATTGTTCTGCCAACACCCCCTTTTCAGAGTTTGCCCAGACCTGACTCCTTATGCTTCCCTCCAAAGAGGGTGAGCATTTGGCAGCCCTGTAAAGGGTACTGCCATGGATCTGCTAGGAGACCCACAGTGACCAGACTCCTGCTGGAGTGGGTCACGTTGGAGCTAGTGCTCCACCATCCACTCCATGCGGGATTATTGACAGCCGTCAACGGGCTTGCCCGACTTCCCGGTAGCTTTGCCTCCAGTCTGCGGTGCTCCTGCGGGCTGCGGCGTTAAGTCGGGGCTGCCGCTCTGCTGTCGCTACCCGTGAACGGCGAGTCTCTGAGCCCGGACCCTGCCGGGTCAACGGGCTTGCTCGACTTCTGGGTCTGTGGAGAAGTCTGCCGTCGCTGACTGCCCGCGTACCTCCACAGACAGCCTCTTGAAGCTGCCCGTTGGTGGGTACTCTGTGCCACAGAGTGTCTGCAAAACCGAACTCAGGTTAGTTGTTCCTTATCTGTATGTCCGTTCCGGTAGAGGAGCGACCCTCCTCCCTGCCTGTCGCTTCGCATTCGTTCGATGATATGTCACGCATGCGTGCTGGCGGGGTCTTCACAAAGACAGTCACGTGACTCAGAAGAAAAATTAAACTTTTGACTCTTGATTGTTGACTTGACTCCTGATTCTCTTGTCTCTAATGTAACCAAGGGATCAGATAGAAAAGAGTGGGTTAGAAAATGAGCACAAATGGTGCACGGACTTGAGAGGATTTTATTGCCTACTTCACCAATATTTCTCACAACCGTTGGTGCAAAATATAATGATGAAGAGCTGGAATGTATTCATTATTTAAACAATCCAGCCGTTGTTCACAATTCACACAATGCTGGAGGGTTGGTCACATGAAGCAGATGTGGACACTTCAAGAAGCTGCAAGTGGAAAGATGTTGGAGGCAGAATTGTGCTGACATTTCCAGGAGTTGGTGACTAAAATAGACGCTTGCATTCCTTAGATAGATAGATTCCATGTCACGGTTGATCAGTCTGAAGAAAAGTTCGGACCCGAAACATCATCTGTCCATTATCTATGTACTTCCCACTCCCCTGACATCAGTCTGAAGAAGGGTTTCGACCCAAAATGTCGCCCATTCCTTCTCTCCAGAGATGCTGCCTATCCCGCTAGGTACACCAGCATTTTGTGTCTATCTTCAATTTAAACCAGCATCTGCAGTTCCTTCCTACACATCATCGGTCCATTCCTTTATATGATACTGCCTGGCCTGGCACTTTGTGTTTTTATGGAAGAGATTCCAGCATCTCCATTGTCTCGTGCCCCATATCATTGTTGCTGTCTCTAGTATCCTGACCCATATTTAATATATATATATTTTATATAGCACTGACATTTATCTCATTGCCGTTTGTGGGCCCTCATTCTGGATGAATTGGCTAATGTTATTCCTATATACAATGACTTGTTCAAAAAGAACTTGGAAAGGCTGTGATCCTAGGATGGGAAATTGGATGGATAATCTAAGAATGGGAAATTGTATGCAGAAATAGACAGCAGGTGCAGGAGTAGGCCATTCGGCCCTTCGAGCCTGCACCGCCATTCATAGAAGCATAGAAAATAGGTGCAGGAGGAGGCCATTCGACCCTTCCAGTCAGCACCGCCATTCAATGTGATCATGGCTGATCATCCCCAATCATTACCCTGTTCCTGCCTTCTCCCCATATCCCCTGACTCCGCTATCTTTAAGAGGCCTATCTAGCTCTCTCTTGAAAGTGTCCAGAGAACCGGCCTCCACTGACCTCTGAGGCAGAGAATTCCACAGACTCACAACTCTCTGTGTGGAAAACGTGTTTCCTCATCTCCATTCTAAATAGCTTACCCCTTATTCTTAAACTATGGCCCCTGGTTCTGGACTCCCCCAACATCGGGAACATGTTTCCTGTCTCTAGCGTGTCCAAACCCTTAAGAACCCCTTGTAAGTTTCTATAAGATCCCCTCTCGTCCTTCTAAATTCCAGAGTATACAAGCCCAGTCGCTCTATTCTCCCAGCATCCCGGGAATTAACCTTGTAAACCTGGTTCCCCCGACATCGGGAACGTTTCCTGTCTCTAGCGTGTCCAAACTCTTAATCATCTTATTATTAAAATTAAAATGACATTAAAATGAATGTCATTCCCCTTTAAGAGTATATCCTAACATAGATTCAGACTCATATCCAGTATTCTGCTGACCCAAATTTTAACTGATCGTATCAACTATCCTGCTGATCCTACAGTTATATAACATGTGGAAAATAAATGGGGTGAACAAACAGAATATTTTACCCTGGGTTGGAGAATCAAGAACCAAACGTCTAGAACCATAAGTTTAAGGGGAAAGATTTAATGGCAACCTGAGGGGAAAACATAGAAAATAGGTGCAGGAGGAGGCCATTCGGCCCTTCGAGCCTGCACCGCCATTCAATATGATCATGGCTGATCATCCAACTCAGTATCCTGTACCTGCCTTCTCTCCATACCCCCTGATCCTTTTAGCCACAAGGGCTACATCTAACTCCCTCTTAAATCTAGCCAATGAACTGGCCTCAACTACCTTCGGTGGCAGAGAATTCCACAGATTCACCACTCTTTGTGTGAAAAACATTTTTCTCATCCCCCTTATCCTTAAAATGTGACCCCTTGTTCTGGACTTCCCCAACATCGGGAGCAATCTTCCTGCATCTAGCCTGTCCAACTCCTTAAGAATTTTGTAAGTCTTTATAAGATCTCCCCTCAATCTTCTAAATTCTAGTGAGTACAAGCCGAGTCTATCCAGTCTTTCTTCATATGAAAGTCCTGCCATCCCAGGAATCAGTCTGGTGAACCTTCTCTGCATTCCTTCTATGGCAAGAATGTCTTTCCTCAGATTAGGAGACCAAAACTTTTCACTCAGTTGATGGTGGGCGTATGGAACGAGCTGCCAGATGAGGAAGTTGAGGTAGAGGAGGAAGTCCCACCATTGACTCCAATCTGCACTTCAAGCTTCCTTGGAAATTTAACCAACATAATCAAAGACTTGTCCCATCCCAGTCATTCCTTCTTATCCCTGCTCCCGTCCGGCAGATGGGGCAGACTTGGGAATAGTCTGAAGAAGGGTCTCGACCTGAGATGACCCATTCCTTCTCTACAGAGATGCTGCCTGTCCCGCTGTATTTATCCAGCGTTTTGTGCCTATTGTGGCGGCACCTGGTGGTAGACTACGGGCAGAGCCAACCCTCTGCTCTGGAGGGAGGTATTAGGTGTTTCGGTGTGGGAGGCGCAGTTCACAGGGTTGATCCTTTGGGGTATTTAAGGTCGGGCAACGCCCGTGCCCATTGAGGAATAGGGAGCAGCACTGTTAACAATAAATACTGTTCGTTCACGCAACTTCGTGTCCCGTCTGATTCTTGGCTGGACTCCTGCAAGTCCCTGCTACACTATTTTCTAGGTTTCTGAACAGTCGTTCCAAAAGCTAGGATACTGTCTAATTCACCACTACCCCATTGCGTGCGTTGGACTCTGTCTAAGGAACTGATGCGTTACAATGCTGAGAACTATATTCTACACTTGGCATCTTCCCCTTTGGTCTATCCATTGTACTTGAGTTTGACAGATTGTATCTATGTATGGTTAAGAAGGAACTGCAGATGCTGGAAAATCGAAGCTAGACAAAAATGCTGGAGAAACTCAGCGGGTTTCTTCAGATTTAAGAAAAATCTGTTTCCTTCAGGGTCTCGACCTGAAACGTTGCCTATTTCCTTCGCTCCATTGATGTTGCCTCACCCGCTGAGTTTCACCAGCACTTTTGTCTACCGTATCTATGTATGGTATATTTTATGTATTTGGATAGCCAGCAAAACAAAGCTTTTCACCGTACCTTGGTACACATGACAATAATAAGCCTAAGGTACAATGACAACATTTAAAATATATGTTTTTTAAAGCTGTTTTTTCAGGGTAGGAGAGTCAACAATTAGAGGGTACAGGTTTAAAGAAAGAGGATAGATTTAATAGGTACCCGAGGGGAAACTTTTTCACGCATAGGGTGATGGGTGTATGGATGGAGCTGCCAGAGAAGGCATTCGAGGCAGGTACTACAAAAACATTTAAGAGACATTTTGACAAGTACTCGTATAAGAAAGATTTCAAGGGATAGGGCTCAAATACAGGCAAGTGAGACCAGTTTAGAGGTGATCTTGGTTGGCATGGACAAGCTAGGTTGAAGGGCACGTTTTCATGCTGTGACTCTGTGACTCTAACTAGTGCCATGTTTCCTCTTCAGATTGAGATAGGTGCCTTATTACTTGACAGTACTAAAAACACTTCTGCAAACATTAGAGATAATGCATGGTGGTGGGGGTGGAATTATTCCCCAGCTCTCTCTACAGATGTTTAATTGTTTGCTTATGTTAGGTTGTGTTTCATTAGTGTTTCTGCTTTTTTAATGTAAAATGTGGGTTTATTTATTGGAAGATGAAAGACCAACAGGAATGTGAGCATTAGTTGGTGCTGTGAAATGCTTTTTTCCCCCCCTTTTGAAAAGCTTTTCTGGAGGAAATGTTTACTATCTGGTATCTGTTACTGTAGCTAGGGACTTGAAAGGAGAAACTCACAGACACAAACAATTTTAAATTTCCTAAAGACATCATTGTTTTGGGTCTGTCTAAGAGCCCTGTTTATGTCTGTCTCAAGCAAAGGCTAGTAAAAGTGATTGCACTAAGTGAACAAATTATTGCCATTTACAATCCTGAGTCTATTCCTCAATGAAAACAGTTGAACAAGCAATACCCCTTCATCATACTGACTCAATCTGAAGTTTGATGCTGAGACAAATTGCTTGATATAGAGTGCGGCAGAATATCTTTCTATGGCAGCATATTTCTCCTTTTATAATAAACCAGTGCAAGCCTCAAAGCTCCATCCTAATGCGTCTCAAACCCCCTGCCTGTTTTTATCCTCTTCGATCCAGTAAAGTTGTATGTACAAAGTGCTGGAGTAACTCAGCGGGTCAGGCAGCATTTCCGGGGAACATGAATAGGTGACGGTTCAGGTCGAGACCCTTCAGGCTGCTCCACTAGTGTAGATAAGAATGTTTGGGCTGAAACTTAAGGATGGAATATGCTGCCAAGGATAGCAGTGGAGGCACATACGATTGTGACGTGAAAGTGGTTTTTAGCAGGGAATGGTGGCATATGGCTCATGTGCAGGCAAAGGAGATTAGTTCAACTTGGCATCATGTCTGACACGGACATTGTGGGTCGAAGGGCCTATTCCTGTGCTGTATTCTATGTTCGATGAGTAGCTGCTTAAACATTATTGCACGAATATTGAAGACAAAGAATCACGGTAGTTAAGAATACAGTTTGGTAATACAGATATGTGAACTAATAGCTATAGATATATGCAGTGATGATAATTTGGTGAATAGATAAGGTGAAGAGTCTCGACCCGAAGCGTCGCCTATTTCCTTCGCTCTATAGATGCTGCCTCATCCGCTGAGTTTCTCCAGCATTTTTGTCTAGTCAAGAGTGTTTAATTGTCATATGTACTGACAACATAAGAATTTGATTAAATGAGAAACTAGAAAAGAAAATAATACTGTGGAAAGTATACTGTGTGTAATCAAATGAATCCAATCAAATGCAAAAATGTTTTATTATTAAATCAGCAACAAGGAGAAGACTAAGAAACAGTTTAGGCCGAAATGATAAACTGTACGGAGGTGGATGGAGAATGTGGGTGAAGTTCTTAATTCTTAACAATTTCTTTGCAAAAGGCTTCACAAAATAGGAGATTATTCCCTTGCTGTTAAGTTGCCAGCACTCGAGGGCCTGAGCTGCAGGGAGAGGTTGGGCAGTCTTGGACTTTGTTCCTTGGAGCGCAGGAGGCTGAGGGGTGATCTTATGGAGCAACTCTACCCGCTGCACCACCATGCCACCTGTGGACGTGGTGGAGTCAGATACAATCAGTTCAGTTTATTGTCACGTGATCCAAGGTGCAGTGAAAAGCTTTTGTTGCGTGCTAACCAGTCAGCAGAAAGGCACCACTACATTTCGGAGACATTCAGACAGGCAGTTAGGTAGGCAAGGGTTGGGAAGCGACGGAATCAATGCAAGCAAATGGGATTAATGTGGAGAAGCAAAAGGACCATCATGGTTATGATGGGCTGATGGGCTCGTGTTTGTGCTGTGACTATTTTATGACTTTTAAGATGTTGGTGAGACTGCATTTAGAGTGTTGTGTTCAGTTCTGGGCACCATGTTATAGGAAAGATGTTGTCAAGTATAGTTCTTTATTATACTTCACATTTATTACTCTTCACTTTATACTCGTTACTCTTCATTATTCTTCACTCGTAGAATGGTGAATGTGGTGCCACAGAAGGTAGTTGAGGCCAGTTCGTTGGCTATATTTAAGAGGGAGTTAGATGTGGCCCTTGTGGCTAAAGGGATCAGAGGGTATGGAGAGAAGGCAGGTTCAGGATACTGAGTTGGATGATCAGCCATGATCATATTGAATGGCGGTGCTGGCTCGAAGGGTTGAATGACCTACTCCTGCACCTATTTTCTATGTTTCTATGTATTGAATGAGCTTCCAGAGGAGATATTATTATGGCATTGATAGGACATTGATAGGACAAGCAGATACTATTATGGCATTGATAGGACATTTATACAGTTACTTGGATAGGAAAGGTTGAGACGGATGTGGGCTAAACGTGGACAAATGGGACCAGCTTCGGTGGGGCACCTCGGTTGGCATGGACAAGTGGTTTTGAAGAGTCTGCTTCTGGGCTGTGTGGCTCGAAGTGTATAAAATATTGGATGGTAGATAAAGGGAAGGAAGCAACATCAAGGGATTCAACATCTTTGAAAGAGGATAAATTGCCATGCAGTCAAAATATACCAGGCTTTCTACAGAACCAAGGAGAAGCTCTAACCTTTATTCTTCAGTTCTCTCTCGTCACAGGGGTGAACCTAGAGGAGTTGTGGCCAACTAATTTTATACTGTTTCAAAGTAGAGATTTCATAAACCAAGTAAATTACAAGCCATGTGTGTAGGAAGGAACTGCAGATGCTGGTTTAAACTGAAGATAGACTAGAGTAACTCAGTGGGTGAGGCAGCATCTCTGGAGAGAAGGAATAGGTGACGTTTCAGGTCAAGATTCTTCTTCAGATTAAGGCCAGTCAACAAGCCAGTTAGTTTAGATAGACAATAGGTGCAGGAGTAGGCCATTTGGCCCTTCGAGCCAGAACCGCCATTCAATGTGATCATGGCTGATCATCCCCAATCAGTACCCCGTTCCTGCCTTCCCCCCCATATCCCCTGACTCCATTATCTTTAAGAGCCCTATCTAGCTCTCTCTCGAACGTATCTAGAGAACCAGCCTCCATCGCCCTCTGAGGCAGAGAATTCCACAGACTCACAACTCTCTGTGTGAATTGTGAGATTTGTTATTAAAAGTTAACTTGAATAACATTTTTGAGGAGATGTAGTCAGTGTGGAGCTTAGTAACGCTTCTGGCCTGCCTTGCACTATAATCTGGTCAAATATGTGAGAGTACCTTGGATGCAGCTGTAATTTTAAAATGTATAAAACTACCCTTTAATTAAATGTGACAATGTGCACTTTAACCACATGTGATTTTTTTAAACTAATCTCAACTGCATGCACATGATCCATATGCCTCCATTACCAACAAATCCACGTGCCTATCATAAAGCGTCCTAAATACCACTGTGTAAAAAACGTGCCTAACATATCTCCTTTAAGCTTTGCCCCTCTCACTATAAAGTTATGCCCTCTAGTCTTTGATATTTCTACCTTGGGGAAACAGGTTTTTCTTAAATAATCTTTTATGTTCCCTTGAGTTCAATGGAGCTGGAGGCCCTGCTGCTATAGCTGTCCAGTGAAGGATGTGGAGACCAGGATTTGGGTATTAGTAAAGATGGGATTGATGGGTTTTTGTTTAGTAATAGTTATGGGGAGAAGGCAGGAGAATGGGGTTGAGAGAGAAGGATAGATCAGCCATGATTGAATGGCTTGATGGGACAAATGGCCTAATTCTGCTCCTGTGACTTAGAACCTGAGAACAGCCCATGAGTGGTGACAATGCCTCGGGTGACTGATTTTTTTTTTTTAACCTATACTCGACATTTGATATCAAATGTCAGATGGATATACAGCCTCCATTGTTTAATGTCTCTTATTTCACTCAACCACATTGATCTAAATCAAAGAAAGACACACAATGCTGGAATAGTTCAGCAGGGCATGCAGCATCTCTGGAGAAAGGGAATGGATGATGTTTTGGGTCTGAATCCTCCTTCAGTCTGCAAGAAGGGTTCCGACCCGAAATGTCATCTATTCCCTTTTCTCCAGCAATGCTGCCTGGCCCACTACGTTACTCCAACACTTTGTGTCTATCTTCGGTGCAAACCTGCATCTGCAGTTCCTTCCTACACATTGATCTAAATGTTA
Source organism: Okamejei kenojei (assembly GCA_035221665.1). Classification (NCBI taxonomy): domain Eukaryota; kingdom Metazoa; phylum Chordata; class Chondrichthyes; order Rajiformes; family Rajidae; genus Okamejei; species Okamejei kenojei. The sequence goes on from CM069137.1 coordinate 2,097,737, forward strand.
GATTGAGTGTCTGTATTTATTTCAGGGAAAATAAATGTTTTAGAGTGAAGTCTAATGATACATTTGAATCATTCCGGAACCTGGACTTGGTACTTCCTAACATAAGTCATTTGTGTCCATCAGATACGTAAGATATGAAGGAAAATGTTTTGTGTCCTCGGGTATGAAGATTGACTCCATACTTTAATGATGGGTGCTATACAGTTTCTTGAAACTATAAGGAGGATGCTAGGAGGCTGCAGGATGACTTGGATAGACTGGGTGAGTGGGCAAATGCATGGCAGATGCAGTATAATGTGGATAAATGTGAGGTTATCCACTTTGATGGCAAAAACAGGAAGGTAGACTATTATTTGAATGGTGACCGATTAGGAAAAGGGGAGATGCAGCGAGACCTGGGTGTCATGGTACACCAGTCATTGAAAGTAGGCATGCAGGTGCAGCGGGCTGTGAAGAAAGCAAATGGTATGTTGGCATTCATAGCAAAAGGATTTGAGTACAAGAGCAGGGAGGTTCTACTGCAGTTGTACAGGGTCTTGGTGAGGCCACACCTGGAGTATTGTGTACAGTTTTGGTCTCCTAATCTGAGGAAAGACATTCTTGCCATAGAGGGAGTACAGAGAAGGTTCACCAGACTGATTCCTGGGATGGCACGACTTCCATATGAAGAAAGACTGGATAGACTTGGCTTGTACTCGCTGGAATTTAGAAGATTGAGGGGTGATCTCATAGAGACTTACAAAATTCTTAAGGGGTTGGACAGGCTAGATGCAGAAAGATTGTTCCCGATGTTGGGGAAGTCCAGGACAAGGGGTCACAAGTTTAAGGATAAGGGGGAAGTCTTTTAGGACCGAGATGAGAAAATCGTTTTTCACACAGAGAGTGGTGAATCTGTGGAATTCTCTGCCACAGAAGGTAGTTGAGACCAGTTCATTGGCCATATTTAAGAGGGAGTTGGATGTGGCCCTTGTGGCTGAAGGGATCAGGGGGTATGGAGAGAAGGCAGGTACAGGATACTGAGTTGGATGATCAGCCATGATCATATTGAATGGCGGTGCAGGCTCAAAGGGCCGAATGGCCTGCTCCTGCACCTAATTTCTATGTTTCTATGTTTCTATGTGCCCTTGGTTGTTCTCTCCCACTGGTGGAAACATCTATACATCTGAAGAAGGGTCTCGACCCGAACTGTCACTTATTCCTTCTCTCCAGAGTTGCTGCCTGTCCCGTTGAGTTACTCCAGCATTTTGTGTCTATCTTCGGTGTAAACCTGCATCTGCAGTTCCTTCCTGCACTTGACACCTTTCGTGTTGTGTTCCCTTATTTGTTATTTGTTTCGTTAGCTTGCTATTGAGGGAGTGCAGCATAGGTTTACAAGGTTAATTCCCGGGATGGCGGGACTGTCAAATGATGAGAGAATGCAGCGGCTGGGCTTGTATACTCTGGAATTTAGAAGGACAAGAGGGGATCTTATGGAAACATAAGATTATTAAGGGTTTTGACACGCTGGAGGCAGGAAACATGTTCCCGATGTTGGAGGAGTCCAGAACCAAGGGCCACAGTTTAAGAATGGGTAAGCCATTTAGAACGGAGACGAGGAAACACAGAGAGTTGTGAGTCTGGAATTCTCTGCCTCAGAGGGCGGTAGAGGCCGGTTCTCTGGGTACTTTCAAGAGAGAGCTAGATAGGGCTCTTAAAGATAGCGGAGTCAGAGGATATGGAGAGAAGGCAGGAACGGGGTACTGATTGGGGATGATCAGCCATGATCACAGTGAATGGCGGTGCTGGCTTGAAGGGCCGAATGAAACTCCTGCACCTATTGTCTATTTCCATTGTCTATAGTTTACATACTGTTGCTGATCAAAAAATTAACTGTTTCTCATTCTACTTCCACAGCCTGAATTGTTGAGTGTTTCTAGCCATTTCTTTGTTTTTTATTTCAGATTTCCCTTAGCCGCAGTTCTTTTTTATTTTCACTTAAAATGTATATGTTTGGATGCAGAGACACTGGACAAAGAGCAGAAAAAAATAGCAGAATTAAATAAGCACTTAGATGTAAAGCTGAACAAGTAAAGCTGATTAACCAGGCAGGGGGAGAGGAGGGAAGGGAAGACCCAGGGGAGGATGTGACCAACATCTTCAAAATGATGACCGAGGATGACAATAAAAATGTAAAAGGAATCTAGAATGTGAAATGATGAATAGGAAGCGTCACTAAGTATGTCCAGTAACAAATTCAGGGAGGAAGTTTTTCCGAAGATAGTGGCGAGAATGTGGAACTCCTCTCCGCGGGGGGGGGGGGGGGGGGGGGATGAAGTAAACTCCTTGATGCATATGAGCGGAAGCTGGATAAACACGAGGGAGGAAGCAATAGGATATGTTGAGGGGGTGAGATAATGTCGGACGGGGGAAGCTTATGTGGTGCATAAATATTTGCACCCGTGGTTTGTGTTGAATAGTGTTTATGTGGAATCTGTGGTTTGTCAATGTTTTTTTTAAAGCAGACAGAGCCTTGATGTTCTTATCTTTATTTTCATGTTTTATTCAATAGTTTTATTTATCTGGTATTTTATTTAAAGCACATGTTTAGTCAATAATGTTTTATTATTAATGTTTTATGTGTCATTCCTAACTGTCACTGTATGTCATGTTGTCACTTGCGGGCAGAGCACCAAGGCAAATTACTTGTATGTGAATACTTGGCCAATAAACATATCCATTTGTAAAATCAAATCAAAATATCAGGTGAAATTAGTTGTGACCAACTGCATAACTTTTCAGGATGAGGGTATCGATCGAAATATTGATTGAAAGATTGATGGAAACAGGTCAATAGACAATAGGTGCAGGAGAAGGCCATTCAGCCCTTCGAACCAGCACCGCCATTCAATGTGATCATGGTTGATCATCCCCAATCAGTACCCCGCTCCTGCCTTCTCCCCATATCCACTGATTCCGCTATTTTTAAGAGCCCTCTAGCTCTCTCTTAAAATATCCAGAGAACCGGTCTCCACCATCATCTGAGGCAGAGAATTCCATAGACTCACAACTCTCTGTGTGAAAAAGTGTTTCCTCATCTCTGTTCTAAATGGCTTACCCCTTATTCTTAAACTCTGGCCCCTGGTCGTTTGCCCAATGAGCCCTCACTGAGTATCAATCACCCACTCGCACTAACTCTGTGTTATCCCACCTTCGCATCCATTCCCGACACACATAGGCCAATTTGAATAAACTGATCCAATATCCAACTTTCCTCAGTCTTGCTGACGATTTTATTTCTTCATTGAAGTGCACAGTCTCTATCAGTGTTTTCTTCATTGGAGGAATGAAATCTTGTTTCTTTCCATTCTGTTGAATCTAAGCTGAATCCTCGTGGTGGCTAAAATCTTGATCTTACCTCAACTATTAATCCAGACTCCTAATATAATCCAAATCCAGACTCCTAATACAATAAGTGTAAGAAGGAACTGCAGATGCTGGTTTAAACCGACGATAGATACAAAAAGCTGGAGTAACTCAGCGGGACTGATCCCAGACTGATTCCTGCGATGTCAGGACTTTCATATGAAGAAAGACTGGATAGACTTGGCTTGTACTCGCTAGAATTTAGAAGATTGAGGGGGGGATCTTATAGAAACTTACAAAATTCTTAAGGGGTTGGACAGGCTAGATGCAGGAAGATTGTTCCCGATGTTGGGGAAGTCCAGAACAAGGGGCTCAGTTTAAGGATAAGGGGGAAATATTTTAGGACCGAGATGAGAAAAACATTTTTCACAAAGAGAGTGGTGAGTCTCTGAAATTCACTGCCATGGAAGGTAGTTGAGACCAGTTCATTGGTTATATTTAAGAGGGTGTTAGATGTGGCCCTTGTGGCTAAAGGGATCAGGGGGTATGGAGAGAAGGCAGGTACGGGATACCGAGTTGGATGACCAACCATGATCATATTGAATGGCGGTGCAGGCTCAAAGGGCCGAATGGCCTACTCCTGCACCTATTTTCTATGTTTCTATGGGACAGGCAGCATCTTTGGAGAGAAAAAATGGGTAAAGAAGGGCCTTCTCTCTAGAGATGCTGCCTGTCCCGCTGAGTTACTCCAGCTTTTTGTGGGTAGACAAAAATGCTGGAGAAACTCAGCAGGCAACGTTTTGGGCCGAGACCCTTCTTTAGACTATTGTGAGGGTTGGGGGGGGGGGGGAGGCGAAAGGAAGAGGCGGAGACAGTGGGCTGAGGGAGAGTTGGGAAGGGGAGGGTAAAGCAGGGACTTTATGTATTTTTGTGTCTATCTTCCTAATACAATATTTTATTTTGTGTTCCTTAATAGGCCATGGTTGGTCTTGAATACTGATTCGACATCTGGGCAATACAGCTCTCATGTAGAGAAGAAAAAACCTATGTGTGTATTACACTTGTCTTAGCCCAGATAATTGTTGCCAAACAAAATGTATTGATCTGTAGTTAACAGTAACAGGTCGGTTGAGTGAAAAATATTGTCCTGAATTTTTATTCTTATTTAATGATATGGATCTTAATTTGCAGTTGACAGGATATAAATGTCTCACTTAAATGAAAGTATAACATTGTCTGAAGAAGGGTCTTGACGTGAAACGTCACCCATTCCTTCTCTCCAGAGATGCTGCCTGTCCCCCTGAGTTACTCCATCCTTTTTGTGTCCATCTTCGGTTTAAACAGCATCTGCAGTTCCTTCTTACGTATAACATTCAGATGCCCAATGAAGGAAGGAACTGCAAATGCTAGTTTAAGCTGAAGATAGATACAAAAAGCTGGAGTAACTCAGCGGGACAGGCAGCATCTCTGGAGAGAAGTAGTGGGTGACATTTTGGTTCGAGACACTTCTTCAGACTAGTTCACGAATAGGTAAACGAGAGATATAGACGATGATTTAGAGAGATAAAGAACATTGAATGAAAGATATGCAAAAAAGTAACGATGATAAAGGAAACAGGCCATTGTTAGCTGTTTGTTGGGTGAAAACGAGAAACTGGTGCAACTTGAGTGGAGAGAGAGGGAATGCCGGGTTACTTGAAGTTAGAGAAATCAATATTCAAACCATTGGGCTCTAGGCTGCCCAAGCGAAATATGAGATGCTGTTGCTCCAATCTGTGTTTAGCCTCACTCTGACAGTGGAGGAGACCTAGGACAAAAAGGTCCGTGGTGGAATGGGTAGGAGAATTAAAGTGTTTAGCAAGCGGGAGATTTAGTAGGTTCAGATGGACTGAGTGAAGGACTTAAGCGAAACGATCGCCCAGAGTACCTTTGATCTCGCCGATGTATAAAAGTCCACATCTTGAACAACGGATATAGTAGAAGTTGGAGGAGGTGCGTGAACCTCTGCCTAACCTGAAATTCAGATGCCCAGTCTAGGTTATGACATGTGCCTCTGAAGGAGAAACCTAATTGTATAGCCATCTGACCAAAATAAGAGAGTCAGAGCTGATTTCTGTCTGAGATCAAATGAATGCTATGGAGGCAGATGAGATGATCTAGAGGCTTATAGTCCTAAAATAAGGGGTTGGACATGAGCAGTTTCTTCATTGCCACAGCTTGTAAATATCTCTGATTTTCTCTTATTTTTCACCCTACCTTCTCTTTAGTTTTCTTTATTATTGTCACAGAGAAATGCTTGTTTGTTGCGTGATAGCCAGTCAAATACAAAGACTATACATGATTACAGTCAAGCCGTCCACAGTGTACAGATGCAGGAGTCAAGAGCGTTTTATTGTCATGTGTCCCAGACAATGAAATTCTTGCTTGCTGCAGCACAACAGAATTTGTAAACATAATACAGATCAAGAGTTAAAAGTTCAGTGTGCCTATATACCACAGACCATATATATACACAATAAATAAACAGATAAAGTGCAATAGGCTGTTATTGTGCACCTGTAGAAGTTCAAGAGAATCCTCCTTGACATACCGACACTCCGTAACCTTCTCAGGAAGTAGAGGCGCTGATGTGCCTTCTTTATAATTGCATCAGTGTGCTGGGACCAGGAAAGATCTTCGGAAATAGGACACAAGGTATATCATTTATTGCAAGATAAAGTCCAGTTAAAGACAGTTCAAAGGTCTCCAATGAGGTGACGTGAAGGAGGTCAGGCCCGCACTAGCTGGTGAGTGGACCTTTGAGTTGCCTGATAACTGCTGGGAAGAAACTGTGCCTGAATCTGGAGAAATGCTCCCGCCGCTCTTTCGTTGGGCAGAACCTTCCCTCCATTGATGAACTGTACACTACAAGGGCCAGGAAGCGAGCGGGTAAGATTATCTCTGACCCCTCTCACCCTGGCCACAAACTCTATGAATCACTTCTCTCTGGAAGGTGACTCCGGACTGTCAAAGCTGCCACAGCCAGACATAAAAACAGCTTTTTTCAATGAGTAGTAGCTCTACTCAATAACCAAAAATCTATGGCCTCCTTTTGCTCTGGTATTTTATTTAATTCACATATTTAATCAATAATGTTTTATTAATGTTTCATGTTGTATGTGTCATTCCTAACTGTCACTGTATGTCAAGTGTTTAAGAAGGAACTGCAGTTGCTGGAAAATCGAAGGTAGACAAATGTGCTGGAGAAACTCAGCGGGTGCAGCAGCATCTATGGAGCGCAGAAAATAGGCAACGTTTCGGGCCGAAACCCTCCTTCAGACTGAGATGGGTTTCGCCCGAAATGTTACCTATTTTCTGCGCTCCATAGATGCTGCTGCACCCGCTGAGTTTCTCCAGCACTTTTGTCTACTGTATGTCTTGTTACTTGCGGACGGAGTATCAAGGCAAGTTCCTTGTATGTGAATGCTTGGCCAATAAACCTATTCATTCATTCATTCAAGATACAAAACTTTGAAAGCATGCACCACAAGATTAAGGAACAACCTCTTCCCCTCTGTGTTGACGAAGAAACTGCAGATGCTGGAGAATCGAGGGTTACACAAAATGCTGGAGAAACTCAGCGGGTGCAGCAGCATCTAAGGAGCGAAGGAGATAGGCGACGTTTCGGGTCGAGACCCTTCTTCAGAATTCCCCTCTGTATCAGTCTTCTGGATGATCTTCCTATTAACCAGAGTTAATCTTCCAATCTATCTCATTATAGACCTTGGTCTTTTTCTCTGTAACTTTAACACTGAATCACTGTAAATTCTGCACGCTGGCATTTTTCGCACACTACCTGCTGTACCTGTGTATGGCTTGATGGTCTTTGTGTACTATTTGATTTGACTGGGTTGCTTGCAAACAAGGCTTTTTCACTGCATCTCGGTACACGTATCATTATAAACCAATACCAATAGGTTTTTAACTCAAAGGAATCAAGAGTTGGGGAAGAATGTGGGATTTAGGTGGGAAATCAGCTCTGATCTCCTGTATGTGGAGAAAACTCGAGGAGTAGCATTGCCTTTGTGTGCTTCTGTCTTGTGTTGTCTTATTGGATTTGGGGAGGGGGTGGGCGAGGGTGGGAGCTGAGAAGCCCGAGGCCCCTGACAATGGCATGACCTTTCCAGCATGATGCTTCAAAGCACAGGATTGCAGCTCATCAGGAAGCATAATAAGATCAAAGGTAATTCTCACAGGCTGAAGCCAAGTTGATTGCTAGAGATCAAAGAATTGGGGAAGGAAGAGTGGGGGAGGTGGGAGGAGTGTGGTATGTCTGAGGTAATTGATTCCATTTCTCGACTGCACCATGAAACGTCGCAGTGGACACTGAGGCCAGGGTTCAATCAAATACATTTGGGTGGAGTTTTGTACTGATGGTCAGCAATGAAAGAGTTTAAAGGGTGGTAGAGTAGGGAAGAGGCCAACATCAGTTGGCAGAGGAGAACGAGAGTCAAGAGTGTTTAATTGTCATATGTACCGACAACGGAACAATGAAATTCTTACTCGCACCAGCGTTACAGGTTTATAAACAGAGTATCAAGAGTCAAGTCAAGAGTCAAGAGAGTTTTATTGTCATGTGTCCCAGATAGGACAATGAAATTCTTGCTTGCTGCAGCACAACAGAATATGTAAACGTAATACAGAACGGGAGATAAAAGTTCAGTGTGTCTATAGACCATATATATATATATATATATATATACACACAATATATACCATATATATATATATACACATATATACACACAATAAATAAACAGATAAAGTGCAATAGTAATAATAGACTGTTATTGTTCAGAGCTTGCTTGATGTTGTATTTAATAGCCTGATGGCTGTGGGGAACAAGCTGTTCCTGAGCCTGGATGTTCCAGATTTCAAGCTCCTATACCTTCTTCCTGATGGCAACGGAGAGATGAGTGTGTGGCCAGGATGGTGAGGGTCTTTGATGATGTTGGCAGCCTTTTTGAGGCAGCGACTGCGATAGATCCCTTTGATGGTGGGGAGGTCAGAGCCGATGATGAACTGGGCAGTGGTCACAACTTTCTGCATTTTTTTCCGCTCCTGCATTTTTTTCTGCTTTTGCATTTTTATCCGATAACAGAATAAAAGTTCAACAAATTTTAAGAAACAATATTGTTTTTACACAAAACATGTGCAGGATAAAAGCCAGGATTCTTAGTGCAACCAAAACAGTTCATAGGGTACACAAAAGGCTGGAGAAACTCAGCGGGTGCAGCAGCATCTAAGGAGCGAAGGAGATAGGCGACGTTTCGGGTCGAGACCCTTCTTCATAGTTTAGTTGGTGTTTGTAGTGTTCACGAGCCTGATGGGGTGGTAGATTGCAACCTCCACGTGGTCCGCCCTGTTTCGACTAATGCAATCAACTCGACGTGCACAAACGGAAGATCAAATAGAACAAGTTGTCCAACAACTTTAGGCTGTGCACGCCACACGAAAGAAGAAGAAGAGCCTGATGGTTGTCGGGAAGAAGCTGTTCCTGAATCTGGTGGTCACGGTTTTCAGACTCCTGTACATTCTTTCCGATGGCAGGAGTGAAATGAGAGCGTGGCCAGGGTGGTGTGTGTCCTTGATGATGCTGGCTGCCTTTCTGAGGCAGCATCACCTATAGATCCCTTCAGTGGTGGGGAGGTCAGTCTTGTGCTGGACCGACCAGGCAGTGTCCACCAGTTTTCATAATTTCTCATTTCACCAGGGTATGAGTTTGCTGGCAGCTATTACCATGATTAGGTAATGTAGCCATCCCCAATGCAGTCCTACAGAAGAGTTGAAGGAGGGAGCACAAGTAGAAGTGAAACAAAAAGCATTCCACAAACAGACAGGCACAGCTTGGGCCAATGCGAGTTGTCACAGCTACATCTTTGATCTGGAGAGAGTGAGTAAAATTGAAGAAGTGTGTTCAATCTGAGAATAAGTTCAGCCGGATGTGTGAGGGTGTTGGTGAGGGCAGGTGGTTGGGCCTCTGTTCAAGGCAGTTAAGGCCCCTCAGACCATCCAGGTGAGAGATAGAAGTGAACGAATGAATAAGTTTATTGGCCAAGTATTCACATTCAAGGAATTTGCCTTGGTGCCCCGCCTGCAAGTGACAACGTGACCTACAGTGACAGTTAGGAATGACACATAAAATATTAAACATTAATAATAAAACATTATTGGTTAAACATGTGCATTAAATAAAATACCAGAGCAAAAGGAGGCTACAGATTTTTGGTTATTAAGTAGGGCTACTACTCGTGAAAAAATAGCTGTCTGGCTGGGGCAGCTTTGACAGATCGGAGTCGCCTCCCAGAGAGAAGTGATTCAAAACGTTTGTGGCCAGGGTGAGAGGGGTCAGAGATGATTTTACCCGCTCGATTCCTGGCCCTTGCAGTGTACAGTTCGTCAATGGAGGGAAGGTTGCAGACAACAACCTTCTCAGCTGATCGGACGATCAGTGATTGGACGAAGTGTAGATATGTCCATAGCAACAAAGGGAATTGGAAACTATCAACGAGACAGAGGATACGTTAATTTTTGGGCAGTTTCAACGTTCACAACTGGATACAATTCTTCTACCTGTGAAGCAAAGGGGCAGATATTAACCTGGAATGTCGACTTCCTTCATCAGTCTGTTGAAGTAAGATCTCGTGAAGCTGCAACCTCCTCCCTGGCAAAGAGATAGTACCTGAAGGGGTAATTCAGCCCACCGTGCCTTTGGCTGGCTTAGCAGACACTTACTGGCTTATATTGCTATTCCCAGCACCTCCAAGTATTTTATTTGCAATTAATGATACTCTTAAATTAAATTAGATGTTTTGTTCAAGGATTGGCACGGTGGCGAAGCAGTTGACCCCGGACTGCAGGTGCTGTCTGTATCGTGTTTGTACCTTCTCCCCGTAACCTGCGTGGGTTTTCTCCAGGTGCTCCGGTTTCCCTCCCACACTCCAAAGATGTACAGGTTTGTGGGCTAATTGGTTTTGGTAAAATTGTAAATTGTCCCTAGTGTGTGTAGGATATGGTTAGTGTGCGGGGATCGCTGGTCGGTGCGGACTAGGTGAGCGGAAGGGCACGTTTCCACGGTGTGTCACTGAACTGAACCAAACCAGAGAAGCATCGTTTGAACCAAAAATGTTATTGTCATTTAATTTCTTTAATTTAACCCAACCTTGTGTGTGTCCTGTGGATCAATACATCGGTCTTGAATTCTCTTTGCTGCTGTACTATCTATCATCGGGGACTTGCTGGTCCACTGAATTGTGAGAATTGATCAGAGCTGTAGACTCACTCCCTTCACCTTTATTCCATGAACCTGCATCCTGCAAGAGTTTGAAACAAGTCAAGAGTGTTTTATTGTCGTATGTCCCGGACGGGACAATGAAATTCTTACTTGCTGCAGCACGACAGAATATGTGAATATGTAAACATTGTACATAACGGGGGAAGAGAAAAAAAAAGAAAAAGTTTAATAAATAACAAATATAGTGCAAAAAACAAATAGTAATATAGTATTTTGCAGTTCAGAGCTCAGAACTTATTTGTCTGAAGATGGGTCTCGACCCGAAACATTGCCTATTTCCTTCGCACCATAAATGCTGCTGCACCCGCTGAGTTTCTCCAGCATTTTTGTCTACCTTCGATTTTCCAATATCTGCTGTTCCTTCTTAAACACAGAGCTTATTTGTTATGTTTAATAGCCTGATGGCTGTGGGGAAGCAGCTGTTCCTGAACCTGGATGGTACAGTTTTCTGGCTCCTGTACCTTCTTCCTGATGGCAATGGATGAGTGTGTGGCCAGGATGGTGTGGGTTTTTGATGTTGGCTACCTTTTTGAGGCAGCGACTACGATAGATCCCTTCGACGGTGGGGAGGTCAAAGCCAGTGATGCACTGGGCAGTGGTCCTAACTTTTTGTGGTCTTTTTCGCTCCTGGACGTTCAAGTTGCAAAACCAGGCCACGATGCAGCCAGTCAGAATGCTCTCCACCATGCACCTGTGGAAGTTTTGGAGAATCCTCTTCGACATGCCGAATCTCCGTAATCTTCTCAGGAAGTAGAGTCCCTGATGTGCCCTCTTTATAATTGCATCGATGTGCAAGTTCCCATTTCCCGTCTGTTCAGTGCTACTCCATCTCATTAACTACAAAGTGGCTTCACGTGAAACATCTGTGCTTCTTGGCACCGTGCACCTGGCTGATTGAAATTAAAACCAACTAGCCATTCCTTCTATTTGCTATTTAACGGTGCATTTCATACGAGTTTACGTCTGCTATACATCAACCGCATTAAAAACCAATCACCCAAACCATTTGCTGTGTGTTGTCTGTATCGCTGGGCATATCCATGGGTAGGTTTAAAATGAACTATCAAATTTCCACTTGTCAGTCATTAACTGATGCTAAGGCAGGAAATAAACGATGCTCTTCTGTCAAGCTGAACAAGTCCCAGGGGTTGTACTGCCCCTGACAAGAGAAAAGATAGCCATTGATTTTGGGAAAGTAAGCATGCAGGTACAGCAGGCAGTGAAGAAAGCGAATGGCATGTTGGCCTTCATAACAAGAGGAGTTGAGTACAGGAGCAAAGAGGTCCTTCTGCAGTAGTACACGACCCTAGTGAGACCCACACCTGGAGTATTGTGTGCAGTTTTGGTCCCCTAATTTGTGGAAGGACATTCTTTCTATTGAGGGAGTGCAGTGTAGGTTTACAAGGTTAATTCCCGGGATGCTGGGAGAATAGAGCGACTGGGCTTGTATACTCTGGAATTTAGAAGGACGAGAGGGGATCTTATAGAAACTTACAAGGGGTTCTTAAGGGTTTGGACACGCTAGAGACAGGAAACATGTTCCCGATGTTGGGGGAGTCCAGAACCAGGGGCCACAGTTTAAGAATAAGGGGTAAGCCATTTAGAACGGAGACAAGGAAACACTTTTTCTCACTAGGAGTTGTGAGTCTGTGGAATTCTCTGTCTCAGAGGGCGGTGGAGGCCGGTTCTCTGGATACTTTCAAGAGAGAGCTAGATAGGGCTCTTAAAGATAGCGGAGTCAAGGGGATATGGAGAAGGCAGGAACGGGGCACTGATTGGGGATGATCAGCCATGATCACATTGAATGGTGGTGCTGTCTCGAAGGGCCGAATGGCCTCGTTCTGCACCTATTGCCTATTGTTTGACAAAAGCAAAGAAAGCCATTGATTTGGGGAAAGTTTTACAACTTAGTAGACGTTGCTTCCCCAAGGCGCCTCCCAGTAGGATGATCAGTTAGAATAACACCAAACCAAAGGAGCGAATAGAACATTCAAAGGTAGACAAAGATGCTGGAGAAACTCAGCAGGTGAGGCAGCATCTATGGAGCGAAGGAATCAGTCTGAGGAAGGGTCTCGACCCGAAACTTCACCTATTCCTTCGCTCCATTGATGCTGCCCCACCCGCTGAGTTTCTCCAGCATTTTTGTCTACCTTCGATTGTTCCAGCATCTGCAGTTCGTTCTTAAACAATAGGACATTCAAGGTTGGTTATAAGCAAGATCTGAACAAACTTTGGAAAGGTTAGGGAAGGAATTCACAAGCTTAGACCCGGAAATTTTGGAGATAGGTCTGCCACTAGTCATGTGAAGGGTGAGTGCGAGTGCCTGAGAGTTCTTGAAGTGTTGTAATGTTGGATCTTCTTCTGTCATATGTCTTTTAGACCTGCAGCTCTGTTGAGGCGAGCCAGGCCAACGTGTCATCGTCCAGGTCAATCAGACTTTGTTCACCATTCGGTGGCCGGTGTTTGGGGCAACTGGTGACTATGTGCTCCACTGTCTGTGTTGGGTCCCCACACTCGCAGGAGGCGCTGTCCACGAGGCCCCACCTCTTCATCGCTACTCCATAGGGTCCATTGCCTGTCCTCAAGCGGTTGAGGGTTGTCCACTGCTTTCGGGACAGGTCCTGGCCAGGGATGTCCATGGGGTCATCGATGTAATGGTGTAGCCTAGATGGTTCCGCTGACTTCCACTGGTCTCTCCATCTCGTCTTGACCCAGGCGGCCTTAGAAGCGCCAGCCGGTGTTGTGCAGAGCAGGTCTTGGGCTTGCGTGGCAATGGGATGCCGTGACTTCAGGCGCACACGTCGCGGTGTCTCTGTGACGATCTGATGGAGGAGGTGGGATTCACTGGTCTGTGCCTTTCGAGAGCAATGTTGGATGAGATTACAACAGTAATGAGGAATTGGAATATAAGAATGAGAATTATAAAATGGGCTCATCAGTGGAAAACAAACTCCAGCAAATGCAGGTGGCGAGGGGCTTTAGGAATTGGCAGACAGATAGATTGACAGTAAAGGGCCTGTCCCACTTTGGCGATTTTGTCGGCAAATGCCGGCGACTGTCACAGGCATAGCAGGTTGCCGAAAAACCGGCAACTGGACACCCCGAATGACAATGTCTACGACAAGCTATGACAACCTAACACCTGGTCGATGTCAAGCTACGGCAAGCTACCGACAACCGGCAACCCATTGGGATGTCCACCTACGATCATACCTACAGCAACCGACTACCACGCAGGCGACAACTTATGACACCCGCGACAAGCAACGACCCTGTCGGTGACAACTGAAGACAGCTGAAGGCAATTCAGTCGCCAGTACCTGTCGCCGCTTGACACCGGTTGACGTAGGGAGTCGCCAATGGAATCCACCGAAGTCAGCACCCGGCGACAACCAACGTGACCTGGCGACAACCTGGGTCATCCTGGCGACAACCTATGACAGCACCTTCAACAGGAGGTCAAGCTACGTCAAGCACACTGTCGCCGAAAAGTTTCGAACATTTCAAAATCCAGCGGCGACCAGAAAGACGTTACGACGCTTTTAGGTGACTTGAGGACACTAATTACCATACAGGCGGCCATGTGGTTGCCTTAATGGGACGGGCTTAAGAGTGCGATCACCAAGCCAAGGTGAACACAGGTATGAGTGCAGGTTTTGAAGCTGGTTGTTTATAGCATCTACTGAACACCAGGCCCCATCACTGCCTCCTTCCATTTCAAATCTCTCAAGTTGGACTGATTATGCAAAATTACTATAAATTGTGTCTATCTTCAAAGCAGCACATGCAAAATGAGACTGCACATTTCAGAATCCAGAAACGGACCCAAAGTACTAGAATAACTGATCAGGTCAGGCAGCATATTGGGACAACATCAATAGGCTCTGACCTCCCTACCATCGAGGGGATCTATCGCAGTCCTGTCTCAAAAAGGCTGGCAGTATCATCAACCACCTACACCATCCTGGCCACGCACTCATCTCCCCGCTACCTTCAGGTAGAAGGTATGTACTGAGGACTGCAACGTCCAGGTTCAGGAATAGCTACTTCCCCACAGCCATCAGGCTTTAAACTCAACTGAAACAAAACTCTGAACATTAATAGACCATTATCTGTTTATTTGCACTTTATATGTTTATTTATTCATGTGTGTATATATTTATATAATGGTATATGGACACACTGATCTGTTCTGTAGTCATGCCTACTATATTCTGTTGTGCTGAAGCAAAGCAAGAATGTCATTGTCCTATCTGGGACACATGACAATAAACTCTCTTGAATCTTGAATCTTGTAGGTGACGTTTTGGGTCAGAATCCTTCTTCAGATGCCACAAAAAAAGAATTTGGTGCTGGTTGTTTGATTAATTGGCAAGTTTAAACTTTGTCTAGTAGAGGTGGATGATGAGAGAATCGGTCTATTAATGGTCATGTGTGAGAGAATAGGTTACCACAAAAATAAGTAGGGAAAAATGGGAGAGCTGTGAGAGCTAGCATTGATTCAATGGGCTGAATAGCCTCTTTCTGTTCCATGTCAAAATATGGAGAAGGACACTGATGACATTCCAGATGTGATCCTCATCGATACATCTGCCACAACCTAATCTAATTTGAATCTGCAGTCCAGCAAGCCTCTCATTGACACCAGCCTACTTCCTAGTCTTTCTTTGCGTCATCTTCAACATGCTTTCAACTTGAAAGGAACTAATATCCGTGGGGAAACTGTTCAACTCCCGTCATTTCCTCTCCAGATCCAAAATTCCTGCAACTTCGGTCATTAATTTACAGTGTACAAATGATGCGTTAGAAGGTGCATTTTTTTCTCAGAAGCCAAGTTTCTAAATCATTGTTGATTCCGTCACTGAATCATACAAGAAAATGTACCTCAGATCAATCATCCGGAAGATAAAGGTTCTTAACCAACCTGCTCCCACTGATAGTAGATAGATTGAGGGAGTGCGTAGGTTTACAAGGTTAATACCGGGATGGCGGGACTGTCATATGCTGAGAGAATGGAGCGGCTGGGCTTGTACACTCTGGAGTTTAGAAGGATGAGAGGGGATCTTATTGAAACAGAAAAGATTATTAACGGTTTGGTTCCCGATGTTGGGGGAGTCCAGAAACATTGTAAGCCATTTAGAACGGAGACGAGGAAACACCTTTTCTCACAGAGAGTTGTGAGTCTGTGGAATTCTCTGCCTCAGAGGGCGGTGGAGAGCGGTTCTCTGGATACATTCAAGAAAGGGCTAGATAGGGCTCTTAAAGATAACGGAGTCAGGGGATATGGAGAGAAGGCAGGAACGGGGTACTGATTGGGGATGATCAGCCAATGACGGTGTTGGCTCGAAGAGCCGAATGGCCTACCCCTGCACCTATTGTCTATTGACACAAAGTCCTACAGTAACTCAGCGGGTCAGGCGGCATCCCTGAAGACAAAGGGTGGGTGACGTTTCGGGCTGGAACACTTCTTCCGACGGAAATATCATCCACCTTTTTTTCTGCATAGATGCTGCCTGACCCGCTGAGTTATTCCAGCACTTTGTGTCTTTCTTCGGTATAAACCACTATCTTCAGTTCCTCCCGGCACCCCACTGTACAATATCCTGGCAGTCAAGCAATCCGTGACTAGACTCTGATCACCATGGTTCACTTTCAATATCTCTGGAGCCAATTCTCAACCAGGGAAGGTGTCATAAGGTCTTAAGTGATAGGACCAGAATTAGGCCATTCGGCCCATCAAGCCTATTCTGCCAAGAGTTCCACAGATTCACCGTCCTCTGACTAAAGAAATTCCACCTCATCCCCTTCCTAAAGGAACATCCTTTAATTCTGAAGCTATGACCTCTAGTCGTAGACTTTGTGGAAACATCCTCTCCACATCCACTCTATCTAGGCCTTTCATTATTCGGTAAGTTTCAATGAGGTCCCTGCTCACTCTTCTAAACTCCAGCGAGTACAGGCCCAGTGCCATCAAACCCTCATCATATGTTAACCCATTCATTCCTGGGATCATTCTCGTAAACCTCCTCTGGACCCTCTCCAGAGCCAACACACCCTTCCTCAGATATGGTGCCCATAATACTCCAAATGCGGCCCTTATAGAGCCTCAGAATTAGATTCCAGTTTTTGTATTGGTCTATGACAAAATCTACCAATGCTTCCACTGCATCACCATTCAGCCATCGAAGCTAGAGAGTGTTTGTAAAAGCAAGATCTTAAACCTGACATCAAACTTGTGGCAACTGTGTTGCAGCGATCTCTGCAGTCCTGCAGGCTTCAAAGATGTGGATAATCTATACTCGGCACTTCAAAGCAGCACATGCAAAATGGCACTACGCATATCAATGTGCAGAAATATCCAGAGATATTGAAAGTGAATCATGGTGTCCAGAGTCTAGTCACGAATCTTGACTACCAGGATATTGTGCAGTGGGGAGCAGGGAGGAACTGCAGATGCTGGTCTATATCGAAGATAGACACAAAGTGCTGGAGTATCTCGGCGGGTCAGGCTGCATGTCTAGAGCACATGAAGAGGTGATGTTTCAGGTCGGAACCCTTCTTCAGATTCCAGAAAAATGGATTTGAGTTGATGCTCGTTGTTAGAATAATTAATATTCATAAACTACGTCTGGTATAGGTGGATGCAATGGAAATTTTTACGGTGGAGATTGACAGATCTTGATTAGTGAGGGCGTCGGGTTATGGGGAGAAGGGGTTAAGAGGGAGAGATATATCAGCCATGATTGAATGGTGGAGTGGATGGGTTGAATGGCCTACTTCTGCTCCTAGATCTCATGAACTTATGGATGATGGAAGAATCAGTCTTTTATTGGCCATGTGTGAGAGACTAGATTATCAGAAATGTAAGGAAAGTGGGATAGCCCTGAGTGGCTCAGACTCAGTGGGCTGAATGGCCTCTTTCTGTGCCATATCAAGATATGAAACACGGAGAAGGACCTGGGTTTAAGGTGAGATGGGAAAGAATAGGAACCTGAGGGGCAACCTTTTCACACAAAGAGTGAATTATCGAATGAGCCTCCTGAGGCGGTGGTTGAGGCAGGTATTATCGCAACATTTAAAAGACTTTTGGACAGGCACGTGGATAGGAAAGGTTTAGAAGGAGGGCCAAACGTAGGCAGGTGGAACTAGTGTAGATGAATATGACTACGTGGCACTAGCAATGGCTCAGCAAAGTCAACTAAATTATCTGAAGCATTGGGGCAGTATCAATGTTGTTTCTCAGGCCAGCAGTGAGGTGCTGTTGAGTTCAACCAGCTTTAATAGACAGGCAGTAGTATATGAATGGAGAGATGGGGACAGCAGCTGCTGAAGTCCTGAGCAAAACACAAAGTGCTAGCGGAACTCAGTGGGTCAGGCAGCATCTGTGGAGGGAATGGGTAGATGACATTTCGAGTGGGACTCTTTTGATCAGTCTGAAGATGGGTCCAGACCCGAAACGAAGCTTCCTCATCCCTTCCGCAGATGCTGCCTGACCCGCTGAGTTCCTCTAGCATTTTGTGTTTGCCTGAATGTAAGCTGTTCCGAGGAGACAAATGCCTCAATGATGTCCTTAATGCCGCCTTGAAAAGATGTGGCATCTTCACTGCTTCTGGAATCACTGAGCTGAGGCTGATAGAGAAACCTATGGAAAGGAATTGAGCTCTACGAACCTCTCTAAAAGTACTTGGAGGCCAACCCAATCAGCGGAAGGTGCCCACATTGTTCCAAAGGACCTGCTCATGAAGCTAGAATGATGTAGGATGGACTTGCAGATGCTGGTTTACACCGAAGAAAGACACAAATTGCTGGAGTAACTCAGCGGGAAAGGCAGCATCTCTGTAGAAACGAAATTGGTGACGTTTCAAGTCGAGACCCTCCTTCAGAGTCCCGCTCCCTGTCCCGCTGCGTTACTCCAGCATTTTGTGCCTGTTCCAATCATGGCAGACACTGTGCATCCCGCATTAGACTCAATGGTAGACAAAAATGCTGGGGAGACTCAGCTGGTGAGGCAGCATCTATGGAGCGAAGGGAATAGGCGACGACCTAAAACGTCGCCTATTCCCTTCGCTCCATAGATGCTGCCTCACCCGCTGAGTTTCTCCAGCATTTTTGTCTACCTTCGATTCTCCAGCATCTGCAGTTCCTTCTTAAGCATTCGACTCAATAGTCAGCTTGGAACTCACAGCACTGTAATAGAAGCAAATTATTCATTGCTGCTTAAGAGAGTGCCTAAGAAGAAATAAATTAGGGAGAGGTCAGCGATCTCAGGAGAGGGAAGGGGCACGCAACTATCTGATAATGGCAGGGAAAACTAGTGGAGAATGAAAGGTTCCTTTTCTTTTAATAAAATGTTGATCCACACAATTGTATAAGTTTAAAAACAGCGTGGAAGAAGCCTGTAAATGCCCATGCCAAGTAACATAAATATTGTCTTGTATTTGTACCATCACCATAGCTCCCTGCCTGCAATAATTCTCTGCTGCACAGACTCTCTTCGTTCGGAGGGTGGCATGGTGGTGCAGCAGTAGAGTTGCTGCCTCACAGTGCTAGAGACCCGGGTTTGATTCCGAGTACAGGTGCTGTCCTTACGGAGTTTGTACCTTCTCCCAGTTCTCCCGTGTGGGTTTTCTCCAAGATCTTTGGTTTCCTCCCACACTCCAAAGACGTACAGGTTTGTAGGTTAATTGGCTTGGTATTAATGTAAATTGTCAAAGTCAAAGTCAATTTTATTCGTCACATGCACCTGAAGGTGCAGTGAAATGAATTTGCCAGCAGCGATACACTTAAAAAAGACGCACAATACACAATAAGATTTAATACAAACATCCACCACAGCATTCTTCACTGTGGTGGAAGGCACAAAGTACAGTCAGTCCTCCTCCTTTGTTCATCTGTGGTCGGGGCCATAAACCCACCGTAGTCGCCGCTATGGACAGCCCGATGTACAGGGCCTCTCGTCGGGATGTTCCAAACTCCGACGTCGGGACTGTCAAACACACTTCGCGACTTGGAGGTCCTGATTCGGTGCTTTCCTACCGGAGACTGCGATTTCAGGATGTTATAGGCCGCAGGCCGGCGGTCGGAGCTCTTCTCTGGTGATTCCCAGCGAGGAATCCCAGGCTCCGGATGGTAAGTCCACACCGCACCCGCGGCTAGAAGCTCTGCAGACCAGAGTCTGCTCTACATTAGCACTACCCTAGTACGTGTAGGGTAGTGTTAATATGCGGGTCTTGGTGGGCCGAAGGGCCTGTTTCCGCCCTGTATAACTAAACTAAAGCTGCACTGATTACTAGAGTAGACCAGAGTCCGTCCCCAGATTACCATCCTTTTCATGTCCTTCCCTCACCTGGGACTTATTACCAAGAGCTCTATGCCTGTGCCCGAGGCATCCTGTTGCACGGGGTTGATCAGAGAACTGCGCGCGGCTGCAAGCATCTGGAGGGATTGAGATGCTATTTAAAAAAGAACTGATCTGACACTTTGGCTCCTTGATGTTAATCTTGGGGAACGGTGCAAAATGGCCATTGATGAGGAGCCACATGTGTTTGATGTATACCTGACACCCACATCCATATGCTGCAAAGCTCTTGCAAATGGTTCCACTATTTCTTTTTAATTATCATTTTTAAATGAACTGCATCACAGACTCCCTGTGGAATGCAAATTTTGTCAACAAATCTAGTCAATCTGCACAAGTACCAACCGAACGATAAGCAGGGTTCAAACTTTCTTATTGCAAGTGTTTAAAGAGATCATTTATATTGAACTTAAGTATTGAAAGTATTGAAGTATTGAAGAAGGGTCTCGACCCGTAACGTCACCTGGAGAGGGGGGGAGAGAGAGGGGAGGGAGAGAGGGCGAGAGAGAGAGAGAGAGGGTGAGCGCGAGAGAGAGAGAACGAGGTAGAGAGGGGGGAGAGAGGGAGATATAGTGAAACAGAGGCAGAGACATAGAAACAGGTAGACACAAATGCTGGGGAAACTCAGCGGGTGAGGCAGCATTTATGGAGTGAAGGAAAAATCAGTCTGAAGAAGGGTCTTGACCCGAAACGTCACCTATTCCTTCGCTCCATAGATGCTGCCTCATCCGCTGAGTTTCTCCAGCATTTTTGTCTACCTTCGAATTTTCCAGCATCTACAGCTCTTTCTTAAACATTACGTATTGAAACTGGCTGTTTGGCAGCAGCAACTATTATCATCAAGGGCCCACGCCACCCTCGCCGCGCTCTCATCTCGCTGCTACCATCAGGAAGAAGCTACAGGAGCCTGAGAACCGTCACCACCAGAACACCTTCCCATCTATCATATGTATCTTGAAAACTGCACAACACTATCTAGACCTCTACCTCAACACTAAATGACTATGAACTCTGTTTTGCTTGCACTGCATACTATCATAGTCTGGTTTTGTGGAATTACTGATCATTTATTGTATTTTTATTTGTTGTGTTAATGGGTCGGTAAAGCTGCAGCAAATACGTTTTCCATGGTTCTGTTTACAGCGGATATGACAATTAAATAATCCTGAATCTCCCTCTGTATTTGTGCCCACACAAGTCCCTTTCCACTTCATCCAGGTCTACTGTCCGATACTGCTGTTACTTTCTTAGCTTGATTTAGTTTTTCTCATAAAAGCTAGTTGCCCTGTGACTCCCTGTGTCATAGAGTGATACAGTGTGGCCCAACTTGCCCACACCGGCCAACACGTCCCGGCCACACTCGTCCTACCTGCCTGCGCTTGGTCCAAATCCCTCAAAACATGTCCTGTCCATGTACCTGTACTAGAATAAGGGGTAAGCCGTTTTCTCACTGAGAGTTGTGAGTCTGTGGAATTCTCTGGGCGGTGGAGGCCAGTTCTCTGGATACTTTCAAAAGAGAGCTAGATAGGGCTCTTAAAGATAGCAGAGTCAGGGGATATGGGGAGAAGGCAGGAACGGGGTACTGATTGTGGATGATCAGCCATGATCACATTGAATGGCGGTGCTGGCTCGAAGGGCCGAACGGCCTACTCCTGCACCTATTGTCTATTGTCTATTGTACTGTGGTCTGTAATACTTTTATTTTAAAAGCTAAACTGCACAATTCAACACTAAATTATTCGGCATGGTCCTCCATTTGACAAACTCTCGTCCACACTCGCAACCTTCCGCTGGTTTGTAATGTGCACCCTTCATTATTATTTGAAGGAAAGAAATGCCTCAGTATTGGCTCTTTCCTAGTATCTATTGAGGTATTATAGAGATAGAGATACAACACTGAAACAGGCCCATTCACGTTGGCCACCAGCCACCCAATACATTAATCCTACAACACTAATCTAACTCACAAAAAGATGCAGAGTGATGGAGTAACTCAGCAGGTGTGGCAGCATCTGTGAAGAACATGGATAGTGGATGTCTTGACCCGAAACGTCACCTATCCATGTTCTCCAAAGATGCCACCTGACCTGCTGAGTTACTCCAGCACTCTGTGTCCTTTTGTGTATTAACCAGCATCTGCAGTTCTTTGTTTCGACTAATCTAATCCAACTTTATTCTCTCCATATTGTTATCAAATTCCTTCAGATTCTATCATTCGTCACCACAAATTTACAGAGGCCAATTACCCTATAAATCCGGATGTCTTTGGAATGTGGGGGAAACTGGAGCACCCAGAGGAAGTCCATGCGGTCACAGTGAGAACATGCAAACTCCACGCCTACAGGACCCGAGATCAGGATTGAACCCGGGTCTCTGGTGCTGTGAGGCAGCGGCTCTGAAAAATGCACCACTGTGCCATATTGTAAACTTCAGTTACACGTCTGCTCTACTGCAGCAATAAGGTCTTAAGGTCATAAGTGACAGGAGCAAAATTAGGCCATTCGGCCCATCAAGTCTACTCCATCATTCAAGAATGGCTGATCTATCCTTCCCTCCTAACCCTATTCTCCTGCCTTCTCCCAATAACCGCTGACACCCGTACTAATCAGTGCTGCTCCAAAACAAGAGGTTCCCATCATTAAAAATCTTTGTGGAAGCTGCTGTAGGAAAATGGCTGTCTATAACTAAACGTCACTACAGCATGGATACAGGCCATTTGGCCCAATTTACCCATGCCAACCAACTTGCCCCATCTACACTAGTCCTACCTGCCTGCACTTGGCCCATGTCTCTCTAAACCTATCCTATGTCCATGACGATGAAGGATACTATAGACAGTTGCTTTGAATGAAGCAACATATTAAAAGCAAGTCAAGTCAACGTTATTTGTCACATACACATACAAAATGTGCAGTGAAATGAAAGTGGTAATGCCTGCGGTATTGTGCAAAACAACAGAACAGAACAGAACCAGTATTTACATTTATTGATGGCCTGTGGGAGGAAACTCCGTCTCATCCTCTCTGTTTTCACAGCGTGACAGCGGAGGCGTTTGCCTGACCGTAGCAACTGGAACAGTCCGTTGCTGGGATGGGAGGGGTCCTTCAACATCTTGCTGGCTCTGGATCTGCACCTCCTGGTGTATAGGTCCCGCAAGGGGGTGAGTGTGGTTCCCATAGTGCGTTCGGTCGAACACACTACTCTATGCGGAGCCTTCCTGTCCTGGGCAGAGCTGTTCCCAAACCAGATTGTGATGTTGCCGGACAAGATGCTTTCTACAGCCCCAGAGTAGAAGGACTCTTGTTAAGGGCTTGGACACACTAGAGGCAGGAAACATATTCCCAATGTTGGGGGTGTCCAGAACCAGGAGCCACAGTTTAAGAATAAGGGGTAAGCCATTTAGAACGGAGACGAGGAAACAATTTTTCTCACAGAGAGTTGTGAGTCTGTGGAATTCTCTGCCTCAGAGGGCAGTGGAGGCGGGTTCTCTGGATGCTTTCGAGAGAGCTAGATCGGGCTCAAAGATAGCGGAGTCAGGGGATATGGGGAAGGCAGGAATGGGGTACTGATTGGGGATGATCAGCCATGATCACATTGAATGGCGGTGCTGGCTCGAAGGGGCGAATGACCTCCTCCTGCACCTATTGTCTATTGTCTATTGACTGAAGGATCGTCAGAGAGACTCTGAATTTCCTCAGCTGCCTGAGGTGGTAAAGGCGCTGCCTTCCTGTCTCACCCGTGCGGCAGCGTGTGATGTCCATGTCAGATCCTCTGTGATGTGGACTCCCAGGTATTTAAGCAGTCCATATTTGATCAGTCTCATGCTCTCAAAAGTCTTGAAATTTGTTCTGAGAATGTCTGCACTTCCTCCGCAGGTGAAGCAGCGGTCTCTGCGTTCACACATCGGGGTCGTGCCCCAAGATACAGTCCTCTTCAACGACAGCATTCGAAACAATATCCGGTATGGCAGAGTGACTGCCAGTGATGAGGAAGTGGAAGAAGCCTCTCGAGCCGCCGATATTCACGAACGGATCATCACATTCCCCGATGGTACAAAATCTACATTTTCCTTTGGTTTAAGCAGGAAATTATTTGTTAAAGCACCAGGTTTTTAAACCCAAAGATAGACACAAAATGTTGGAGTAACTCAGTGGAAATTGCAGTGTCTCTGGAGAGAAGGAATGGGAGATGTTTTGTATCGAGACCCTTCTTCAGACTTTACTCTAATTCTGGACACAAAGACACTGAGAGAGAGTTATCCATAGAGCAATCCGAAGATTAAGGAGAGCTCTTTTTCCCTTGCATGCCTCCTGGGGTGGGAGATGGCAACCTTAACATGGCCCGCCCTGTTTCAACGAATGCAATCAACCTGGCGCGCACAATCAAATAAGATCAAATAGAACAAGTTGTCCTACAACTTTAGGCTGTGCACGTCATACGCAAGAAGCAGAAACATGCCTCCTCCCATTCCTTCTCTCCAGAGATGCTGCCTGTCCCGCTAAGTTACTCCAGCCCTTTGTTTCTATCCTCTGTGTAAACCAGCATCTGCAGTTCCTTCCTACAGGTTTTAAAACCCGCTGATTGAGGTATGAACATTTTTTGAAGTGGCCTCTTACACCCCCAAAGTCATGAGATTGCTGCATGTTTACTTGCAGTATAGTTTAGTTTATTTTCAGGTGAACCGAGGTACAGTGAAAAGCCTTTTTGTTGCGTGTTATCAGGTCAGCGGATAGACCACACATTACTACAATCAAGCCGCCTACAGTGTACATATACAGAATAAAGAGAATAAATTTTGGTGCAAGATAAAGTCCAGTAAAGTCTGATTAAAGATAGTCACCAATGAACTTGTTGGGAGGTAGGACTGCTCTCTGGTTGGTGATAGGATGGTTCAGTCGCTTGTTGACAGCTGGGAAGAACCTGTCCCTGAATCTGGTGGTGTGCGTTATCAAATATTTGTACCTCTTGCCTGCTGGGAGAGGCCAAGGTCCCTGCTTTGATTGCCTATCTATACGCATCTCTCCCTGCTTTCTATGTCTATATAACGACAACCGATTCACTCACCCACTAATGCTCTACATTGGACCCTGCATTTTAATGGCACCCTACCGTTTGGAAGACAGGCCAGACATATGTTTCAGGAGTCAAACAAATCTGACCTAATCTTTGCAGTGAATCTTCTTCGCCTTAAGAATGAAACATAAACCAAAGGAATAGTTGGATCTTAAGCCGGGTGTTGAGCAGCCAGGTTGTTGTCTCTGTTGGCGTCAATGTCTGCCAGGCCCTGAGCTCCATTTGGTGGGTGGTAGAGCGGGCACCCAGAGATGACATGGTTGGCTGTCTGTTGTTCACGGCTGGGCTCTGGCGGAGGGAGCCCCCATCTCCACACGCTGGCATTGAAACGCCCAACTCCAGTACCAAGTCTGTTGAGCTTCACCCATGCTCCTCTGGGGAGGTCAGACCCTAGACTGCAGTGAATGATTTTGGTGGATAGATTAGAACTCGACGGTGCTATTAGTGGTGCACCATAAAAGACTCCAACAAGAACAAGCTTTAATTCTATAAGCTAAGATGAGCATAAATATTTGCAATTTCCTCTCCCATGAAAACGTATTTCGTTTACTACTCCTTGGTGTTAATATTTTATGTTTGATTGTCCTCCTATAAAGTGTGTGGGACATTTTACTACCCTATATAGGCACTAACATCTGTAGCCTCCTTTTGTCAATAACCACAAATCTGTAGCCTCCTTTTGCTCTGGTATTTTATTTAATTCACATGTTTGATCAATAATGTTTTATTATTAATGTTTAATGTTTTATGTATCATTCTTAACTGTCACTGTATGTCATGTTGTCACTTGCGGGCGGAGCACCAAGGCAAATTCCTTATATGTGAATACGTGGCCATTAAACTTATTCATAAACTTCATAAAAACTTCATTCATATTAAAGCAAGCTTTTGTATTGTTCTGTGTGAAGATTGCTTGGGTATCCTGAAGCCCTTTGAATTTTGGATGCAAGTTGTGGATCCCCATTTCTTGAAGGACATTTACAGACTTTGACTGTTGTTATCTTCAGGTTACGAAACACAAGTGGGTGAGAGAGGCCTGAAGCTGAGTGGAGGAGAGAAACAGCGAGTGGCCATTGCCAGAACGATCCTGAAGGCACCTCAGATCATTCTTCTGGATGAGGTATGCAGGAAGGAAAAGCACAAACTGTTCCGTGTCTGAGAGATGAAAGGCGCAGACATTGTCTGGAACATTCAGACCAATCTCAGTATCAAATCACACTCGATTTAACAGCGCTGTCACAGCCTTAACCGTGAATGAATCTAGGCTAGAAAGGTAGAATGTTTCACAAAGGAGAGATTCACTAAGGTTGGTGAAAGATTGAAGCAGTTGTACAATTTCTCTTCTGGCCTCCGTGTTATTAAATGAGCCTCTGTCTTCAAATATTTAATTCAAGAGTCAAGTCAAGAGTGTTTTATTGTCATATGTCCCGGACGGGACAATTAAATTATTTCTTGCTGCCGCACAACAGAATATGTGAATATGTAAACATAGTACATAACGGGGAAGGGAAAAAAAAAGAAAAAGTTCAATCAATAACAAATATAGTGCAAATAACAAATAATAATATGGTCTTTTGCAGTTCAGAGCTCAGAGCTTATTCGTTGTCATGTTTAATAGCCTGATGGCTGTGGGGAAGTAGCTGTTCCTGAACCTGGACGTTACAGTTGTCAGGCTCCTTTACCTTCTTCCTGATGGCAGTGGTGAAATGAGAGTGTGGCCAGGATGGTGTGGGTCATTGATGATGTTGGCTGCCTTTTTGAGGCAGCGACTACGATAGATCCCTTCGACGGTGGGGAGGTCAGAGCCGGTGATGGACTGGTTAGTGTTCACAACTTTCTGCAGTCTTTTTCACTTCTGGACGTTCAAGTTGCCGAACCAGGCCACGATGCAAAAAGTCAGCATGCTCTCTACCTTGTACCTGTAGAAGGAAGTTCTACAAGTAGGAAAATGATAAGTATGATAAAAACTAAGGAAATATTAAGGATGCCGGCATCTTTAATAATGGACATTGCCAGCCCAGAACTTCAGAGAAGCTTACTCCTTTTTGTTCAGTGGAACACAGTTTGTGCATGGACTTGGCCAACTTATTGATATCGGTCATTCTTACTTCAGGCTCAGCGGATATCAAGGAATGTATCAATGCATTCAAACTGCCCTGGCTGTTCGTGTCATAGTGAATTTGTTTACATGTGTGCAGTTTTGGTCTCCTAATTTGAGGAAGGACATTCTTGCTATTGTGGGAGTGCAGCAGGTTAATTCCCGGGATGGCGGGACTGTCATATGATGAAAGAATGGCTTGTATTCACTGGAATTTAGAAGGATGAGATGGGATCTTATAGAAGCATATACATTTATTAAGGGATTGGACACGTTAGATGCAGGAAATATGTTCCCGGTGTTGGGGGAGTCCAGAACCAGGGGCAACAGTTTAAGAATAAGAGGTAGGCCATTTCGAACTGAGATGAGGAAAATCTTTTTCACCCAGAGGGTTGTGAATCTGTGCAATTCTCTGCCTCAAAAGGCAGTGGAGGCCGATTCACTGGTGCATTCAAAAGAGAGTTAGATAGAGCTCTTAGGGCTAGCGGAATCATAGAAACATAAAAACATAGAAAATAGGTGCAGGAGTAGGCCATTTGGCCCTTCAAGCCTGCACCGCCATTCAATATGATCATGGCTGATCATCCAACTCAGTATCCTGTACCTGCTTTCTCTCCATACCCCCTGATCCCTTTAGCCACAAGGGCCACATCTAACTCCCTCTTAAATATAGTCAATGAACTGGCCTCAATTACCATCTGTGGCAGAGAATTCCAGAGACTCACCACTCTCTGTGTGAAAAATGTTTTCCTCATCTCGGTCCTAAAGGAATTCCCCCTTATCCTTAGACTGTGACCCCTTGCTCTGGACATCCCCAACATCGGGAACAATCTTCCTGCATCTAGCCTATCCAACCCCTTAAAAATTTTGTAAGTTTCTATAAGATCCCCCCTCAGTTTTCTAAATTCTAGCGAGTACAAGCCAAGTCTATCCAGTCTTTCCTCATATGAGAGTCCTGACATCCCAGGAATCAGTCTGGTGAACCTTCTCTATGGCAAGAATGTCTTTTCTTTGGAGACCAAAGCTGTACGCAATACTCCACGTGTGGTCTCACCAAAACCCTGTATAACTACAGTAGAACCTCCCTGCTCCTACACTCAAATCCTTTCGCTATGAATGCTAACATACCATTTGTTTTCTTCACTGCCTGCTGTACCTGCATGCCTACTTTCAATGATTGGTGTACCATGACACTCAGGTCTCGTTGCATCTCCCCTTTTCCTAATTTGTCACCATTCAGATAATAGTCTACCCTTCTGTTTTTGCCACCAAAGTGGATAACCTCACATTTATCCACATTATACTGCATCTGCCATGCATTTGCCCACTCACCCAGCCTATCCAAGTCACCTTGCAGCCTCCTAGCATCCTCCTCATACCTCACTACCCCCCAGCTTAGTGTCATCCGCAAACTTGGAGATGTTGCATTCAATTCCCTCGTCCAAATAATTAATATATATTGTAAATAGCTGGGGTACCAGCACTGAGCTTTAAGGTACCCCACTAGTCACTGCCTGCCATTCTGAAAAGGACCCGTTTACTCCTACCCTTTACTTCCTGTCTGCCAGCCAGTTCTCTATCGACATCAATACTGAACCCCCAATACCGTGTGCTTTAAGTTTGTATGCTAATCTCTTATGTGGGACCTTGTCGAAAGCCTTCTGAAAGTCTAGATATAACACATCCACTGGTTCTCCCTTATCCACTCTGCTAGTTACATCCTCGAAAAATTCTATAAGATTCGTCAGACATGATTTATCTTTCGTAAATCCATGCTGACTTTGTCTAATGATTTCACCACTTTCCAAATGTACTGCTATCCCATCTTTAATAACTGACTCTAGCAGTTTCCCCACTACCGATGTTAGACTAACTGGTCTGTAATTCCCCGTTTTCTCTCTCCCTCCTTTTTTAAAGAAGTAGGGTTACATTAGCTACCCTCCAATCCTCAGGAACTACAGAATCTAAGGAGTTTTGAAAAAATTATCACTAATGCATCCACTATTTCTGTGGCTACTTCCTTGAGTACTCTGGGATGCAGACTAATCTGGCCCTGGGGATTTATCGGCCTTTAATCCATTCAATTTACCCAACACCACCTCCCGGCTAACCTGGATTTCACTCAGTTCCTCCACCTTATTTGACCCCCGGTCCCCTGCTATTTCTGGCAGATTATTTATGTCTTCCTTAGTGAAGACAGAACCAAAGTAGTTATTTAATTGGTCTGCCATGTCCTTGTTCCCCATGATCAATTCACTTGTTTCTGACTGCAAGGGACCTACATTTGTTTTAACTAATCTCTTTCTCTTCACATATCTATAAGAACTTTTGCAGTCAGTTTTTATGTTCCCTGCCAGTTTTCTTTCATAATCTATTTTCCCTTTCCTAATTAAGCCCTTTGTCCTCCTCTGCAGGACTCTGAATTTCTCCCAGTCCTCTGGTAGGCTGCTTTTTCTGGCTAATTTGTATGCTTCATCTTTTGTTTTTATACTATCCCTGATTTCCTTTGTTATCCATGGATGCACTACCTTCCCTGATTTATTATTTTACCAAACTGGGATGAACAATTGTTGTAGTTCATCCATGCAGTCTTTAAATACCTTCCATTGCACATCCACTGTCAACCCTTTGAGAATCACTTGCCAGTCTATCTTGGCCAATTCACATCTCATACCTTCAAAGTTACCTTTGTTTAAGTTCAGAACCCTTGTTTCTGACTTAATTATGTCACTCTCCATCCTAATGGAGAGTGACATAACAAGACTGCTAACTAACCCTTCCTCATTACTCAATACCCAGTCTAGAATAGCCTGCTCTCTCGTTGGTTCCGCTACATGTTGGTTTAGAAAACTGTCCCGCATACAGTCCAAGAAATCCTCTTCCTCAGCACCCCTGCCCATTTGCTTCACCCAATCTATATGTAGATTGAAGTCACCCATTATAACTGTTTTACCCTTGTTGCACGCATTTCTAATTTCCTGTTTGATGCCATCCCCAACTCCACTACTACTGTTAGGTGGCCTGTACACAACTCCCACTAGCGTTTTCTGCCCCTTAGAGTTTTGCAGCTCTACCTATATCGATTCCACATCCTCCAAGCTAATGTCCTTTCTATTGCATTAATTTCCTCTCTCACCAGCAACGCTACCCCACCTCCCTTTCCTTTCTGTCTATCCCACCTGAATATTGAATATCGCTGGATGTTCAGCTCCCAGCCTTGGTCCCCCTGGAGCCTTGTCTCCGTGATCCCAACTATATCATATTCATTAATAACTATCTGCACATTCAACTCGTCCACCTTATTACGAATGCTCCTCGCATTGAGACACAAAGCCTTCAGGCTTGTTTTTATAACATTCTTACTCCTTGTACAATTATGTTGACAAGTGGCCCCTTTTGATTTTTGCCCTGGAAACTCACCACCTCTTATTCTCTGTTTATTATTTTTTTCTTCTTTCCACCCTACATGTTGGGTCTGAGTGCTTCCCTTCTCTGCCTCCTGCCTCAGACCCTGTCTACTGGCTTTCTCTATTTGAGTCCCTCCCCCCAACCATTCTAGTTTAAAGTCCCCCCAGTAGCCTTTGCAAATGTCCCTGCCAGGATAAGGGATCAAGGGATATGGGGAGAAAGCAGGAATGGTGTACTGATTGTGGATGACCAGCCATGATCACTTGGAATGACAGTGCTGGCTCGGTGCCAAATGGCCTACTCCTGCACCTATTTTAAAGTCAAAGTCAAAAGAGTTTATTGTCATGTGTCCCTGACAGAACAATGAAATTCTTTGTTTGCTTAGCACAACAGAACATAGTAGGCATTGACTACAAAACAGATCAGTGTGTCCATATATAATAAAATACGTAAATACACACATGAATTAATAAATTGATAAAGTGCAAATAACAGATAAAGAGGTATTAATGTTCAGAGTTTTGTCTGAGCCTGATGGCTGTGGGGAAGTAGATATTCCTGAACCTGGTTGTTGCAGTCCTCAGGCTCCTGTACCTTCCATCTGAAGGTAGCAGGGAGATGAGTGTGTGGCCAGGATGGTGTGGGTCCTTGACGATGCTGCCAGCCTTTTTGAGGCAGTGACTGTGGTAGATCCCCTCGATGGAAGGTAGGTCAGAGCCGATGATGGACTGGGCAGTGTTTACTACTTTTTTTAGTGTTTTCCTCTCCAGGGCGCTCAAGTTGTCGAACCAAGCCACGATGCAACCGGTCAGCATGCTCTCTACTGTGCACCTGTAGAAGTTAGAGAGAGTCCTCCTTGACAGACCGACTCTCCGTAATCTTCTCAGGAAGTAGAGGCGCTGATGAGCTTTCTTAATAATTGCATCTGTGTTCTCAGACCAGGAAGGATTTTCAGAGATGTGCACGCCCAGGAATTTGAAGCTCTTGACCCTTTCAACCATCGACCTATTGATATAAACATATGACTGTGGGTCGCCATCCTACTCCTTCCAAAGTCCACAAACAGTTCCTTGGTTTTGCTGGTGTTGAGGGCCAGGTTATTGTGCTGGCGCCATATGGACAGTCACTCGATCTCTCACTATACTCTTGACTCATCTCCATCAGTGATACGTCCCACAACAGTGGTGTCGTCAGTGAACTTGATGATGGAGTTCGCACTATGACCGGCTACACAGTCATGAGTGTAGAGTGAAGACAGCAGGGGGCTGAGCACGCAGCCTTGAGGTGCTCCCGTGCTGATTGGTATCGAGTCTGACACATTACCACCAATACGAACAGACTGTGGTCTATGAATGAGGAAGTCGAGGATCCAATTGCAGAGGGATGTGCAGAAACCCAGTTCTGCAAGTTTGGTAACCAGCTTGGAGGGGATGATTGTGTTAAATGCCGAGCTGTAATCGATGAATAACAGCCTGACATATGAGTTTTTGTTGTCCAAGTGGTCCAGAGCGGAGTGGAGGGCCAGTGAGATCGCATCCACCGTTGATCTGTTGTGGAAGTAAGCGAACTGCAGTGGGTCCAGGTTTTTGTCGAGGTAGGAGTTGATTTGCGCCATGATCAACCTCTCAAAGCACTTCATCACCACAGGCATTAGTGCCACTGGTCGATAGTCATTGAGGCATGTCACCTTGCTCTTCTTGGGCACCGGTATTATTGATGCCCTTTTGAAGCAGGTGGGAACCTCAGACCTCAGAAGTGGCAGGTTGAAAATGTCCGTAAAAACTCCAGCCAGTTGGAGTTTTTCATGTATCTATGATCTATGTATTTTCCATGTATCTGTGAAATAAAGAGAAATATAACCACAAGATCAAGATTTTAAATAATTTGAGATACAATGTCAGGTCAAGTAGAGGTAAACACAAAGCGCTGGAGGATCTCAGCAGGTCAGGCAGCATCGGGAGAGGAAATGAACAGACAACATTTCAGATGGAGACCATGACCGTGTATCTGAAGATGGGTTGCACCTTGAAATGTCATCTGTCCATTTCCTCCATAGTTAAAGATAGACACAAAAGGCTGAAGTAACTCAGCGGGTCAGACAGCATCTCTGGAGAGAAGGAATATGTGACGTTTCGGGTCGAGACCCTTCAGTAGATTTCTTTAGATTGAAGAAGAGTCTCGACCCAAAACGTCACCTATTCCTTCTCTCCGGAGATGCAGTCTGACCTGCTGAGTTGCTCCAGCTTTTTGTGTCTATCTTCTGTTTAAATCAACACCAGCAGTTCCTTCCTTCACCCTCCATAGTTAAGTTGAGTTTAGTAGATAGGGTGGTAAAGAAAGCCTTTGGTGTGCTGGCCTTTATAAATCAGAGCATTGAATATAGGAGTAGGGAAGTAATGTTAAAATTGTACAAGGCATTGGTAAGACCAATTCTGGAGTATGGTGTACAATTTTGGTCGCCTAGTTATAGGAAGGATGTCAACAAAATAGAGAGAGTACAGAGGAGATTTACTAGAATGTTGCCAGGGTTCCAGCAACTATGTTACAGAGAAAGGTTGAACAAGTTAGGTCTTTATTCTTTGGAGCGCAGAAGGTTAAGGGGGGACTTGATTGAGGTCTTTAAAATGATGAAAGGGATAGACAGAGTTGACGTGGATACGTTTTTCCCATTGAGGGTAGGGAAGATTCAAACAAGAGGGCATGACAAGAGAATTAAGGGACAGAAGTTTCGGGGTAACGTGAGGGGGAACTTCTTTACTCAGAGGGTGGTGGCTGTGTGGAATGAGCTTCCAGCAGAAGTGGTGGAGGCAGGATCGATTTTAACATTTAAGCATAAAGTGGATAGGTATATGGACGTGAAGGGAATGGAGGGGTATGGTCTGAGTGCAGGTAGATGGGACTAGGGGAAAACAAATGGTCGGCACGGACTGGAAGGGCCGAGAGGGCCTGTTTCCGTGCTGAAATTGTTATATGGTTATATAGTTTATTGTCACAGTGAAAAGCTTTTGTTGTGTGCTAACCAGTCAGCGGAAAGACTATACATGATTACAATTGCGCCTCCCACAGTGTACAGATACAGGATAAAGGGAATAACATCAATAATGTTTCAATAAACAATAGGTGCAGGAGTAGGCTATTCAGCCCATCGAGCCAGCACCGCCATTCAATGTGATCATGGCTGATCATCCCCAAACAGTACCCAGTTCCTGCCTTCTCCTCGTATCCCCTGACTCCGCTATCTTTAAGAGCCCTATCAAGCTCTCTCTTGAAAGTATCCAGAGAACCGGCATCCACTGCCCTCTGAGGCAGAGAATTCCACAGACTCACAACTCTCTGTGTAAAAAAGTGTTTCCTCATCGCTGTTCTAAATGGCTTACCGCTTATTCTTAAACTGTGGCCCCAGGTTCTGGACTACCCCAACATCGGGAACATGTTTCCTGCCTTTAGCGTGTCCAAACCCTTAATAATCTTACATGTTTTAATAAGATCCCCTTTCATTCTTCTAAATTCCAGAGTGTACAAGCCCAGCCGCTCCATTCTCTCAGCATATGACAGTCCCGCCATCCCGGGAATCAACCTTATAAACTCCCTCAATAGCAAGAATGTCCTTCCTCAAATGAGGAGACCAATACTCCAGGTGTGGTCTCACTAGAGACCTATACAACTGCAGAAGGACCTCTTTGCTCCGAGATAGTACGAGGGTATCCAATACTGCCAGACTTGGCGAATTCTTACAGCACTTTGTGTTTTAATTAAAATAAGTGGATGGATTAGGGAGGGATTCTCCCAAAGAGCCATGAAGGTTTGTAACTCTCTGCCTCAAGGATCGTGAAGCCATAAACTGTAAATCCATTAAAAATACATCAGGAAGAGCACTTGATATCCTGTAACCTGTGCACCGACTGACAAGACTTGGGAAGTGGAGTTAGTCTCAGTGCCAGCGTGATTGATACGGAGTGAGTGATCACTAATTTCTGATTCTGTTTTGAGTCATTTGAACATCTTAGTCAGTGTGATGTTACTTGCCAATGAAGCACAGAGTCTCTTGCCCAGAGTTGTGGAATCAAGAACCAGAGGACATGGTTTTAAGATGAAGGGGAAAACATTTAATAGGAATCTGAGTGGTAACATTTTCACACAGAGGGTGGTGGGTGTATGGAACGAGCTGCCAGAGGAGGTAGATGAGGCAGGGACGATTGCAATGTTTAAGAAGCAATTAGATCGGTACGTGGAAATAGGACAGGTTTGGAGGGATATGGACTAAATGCAGGCAGGTGGGACTAGTGTCGATGGGACATGATGTTCGGTGTGGGCAAGTTGGGCCGAAGGGCCTGTTTCCACGCTGTATGATTCTATGACTCTTCTGTGAATATTTTTGTTGTTTCGTTGTTATGACAGTACACATTTCTTGTGTTTGTGCAGGCCACATCTGCTCTGGACACACACACCGAAAGGAACATTCAGGCCTCGCTTGCCAAAGTGTGTGCCAACAGGACTACGATCATCGTGGCTCACAGGTCAGTGCTCCAAGAAAAACTGATACAGATCCACCACCGATTTTCCGGCATCCATTTCCGGCTTGTACACTCTGGAGTTTAGAAGGATGAGAGGGGATCTCATTGAAACATATAAAATTGTTACGGGCTTGGACACGCTAGAGGCAGGATACGTGTTCCCGATGTTGGGGGAGTCCAGAACCGGGGGCCACAGTTTAAGAATAAGGAGTAAGCCATTTAGAACGGAGACGAGGAAACACTTTTTCTCACAGAGAGTGGTGAGTCTGGAATTCTCTGCCTCAGAGGGCGGTGGAGGCAGGTTCTCTGGATGCTTTTAAGAGAGAGCTGGATAGGACTCTTAAAAATAACGGAGTCAGGATATGGGGAGAAGGCAGGAACAGGGTACTGATTGTGGATGATCAGCCATCACATTGAATGGCGGTGCTGGCTCGAAGGGCCGAATGACCTCCTCCTGCAATAGACAATTGTCTATTGTCTATTGGCTCTAGAGCTTTGCCGGATTATCCGTTTTGTCACTGTGGCCCCTGGTTCTGGACTCGCCCAACACTGGGAACATTTTTTCTGCATCTAGCTGGAATGATGAATAAATGGTTGGACAAATGCCAGAGATTAAAAAAAGACAAAAAGGCTACTGGGGAGACTTTAAACTAGATCGGTTGTGGGGAGGGACTCAAATAGAGAAGGCAAGTAGTCCGTTTGTGAGGCAGGAGGCAGAGAAGAGAAGCAGTCAGACGCAACACGTAGGGAGGAAAGAAGAAAAAAATAACAAACGGAGAATAAGAAGTGGAGGGTTTCTTAAATGTGTGAGCAGAGAGACAGAGGGGTGTAAAATGAGGATAGGAGCAATAGGTAGCGAGGTGAAAAGTGGCAGGAAAACAAATCCAGGGCAAAAATCTAAAAGGGCCACTTTTCAACATAATTGTAAAAGGGCCAAGAGTGTTGTAAAAACAAGCCTGAAGGTTTTGTGTCTCAATGCGAGGAGCATTCGTAATAAGGTGGATGAGTTGAATGTGCAGATAGCTATTAATAATTATGATATAGTTGGGATCACGGAGACATGGCTCCAGGGTGACCAAGGCTGGGATCTGAACATCCAGGGATATTCAATATTCAGGAAGGATAGACAGAGAGGAAAAGGAGGTGGGGTAGCGTTGCTGGTTAGAGAGGAGATTAACGCAATAGAAAGGAATGACATTAGCTTGGAGGATGTGGAATTGATATGGGTGGAGCTGCGAAACACTAAGGGGCAGAAAACGCTAGTGGGTGTTGTGTACAGGCCACCTAACAGTAGTAGTGGAGTTGGGGATGGCATCAAACAGGAAATTAGAAATGCGTGCAACGAAGGTACAACCGTTATAATGGGTGACTTCAATCTACATATAGATTGGGTGAATCAAATTGGCAGGGGTGCTGAGGAAGAGGATTTCTTGGAATGTATGCGGGATAGTTTTCTAAACCAACATGTAGCGGAACCAACGAGAGAGCAGGCTATTCTAGACTGGATATTGAGTAATGAGGAAGGGTTAGTTAGCAGCCTTGTTGTACGTGGCCCCTTGGGCAAGAGTGACCATAATATGGTTGAGTTCTTCATTAGGATGGACAGTGACATTGTTAATTCAGAAACACGGGTCCTGAACTTAAAGAAAGGTAACTTTGAGGGTATGAGACGTGAATTGGCCAAGATGGACTGGCAATTGATTCTTGAAGGGTTTACGGTGGATATGCAATGGAAGGCATTTAAAGACTGCATGGATGAACTACAACAATTGTTCATCCCAGTATGGCAAAAGAATAAATCAGGGAAGTGGCGCATCCGTGGATAACGAGGGAAATCAGGGATAGTATCAAAGAAAAAGATGAAGCGTAGAAATTAGCCAGAAAAAGCAGCCTGCCAGGGGACTGGGAGAAATTCAGAGACCAACAGAGGAGGACAAAGGGCTTAATTAGGAAAGGGAAAATGGAGTATGAAAGAAAACTGGCAGGAAACATAAAAACTGACTGCAAAAGTTTTTATCGATATGTGAAGCGCAAAAGATTAGTTAAAACAAATGTAGGTCCCCTTGCAATCAGAAACGGGTGAATTGATCATGGGGAACAATGACATGGCAAACCAATTGAATAACTACTTTGGTTCTGTCTTCACTAAGAAGACATAAATAATTTGCCGGAAATAGCAGGGGATCACGGGTCAAATGAGATGGAGGAAATGAGTGAAATCCAGGTTAGCCGGAAAGTGGTGTTGGGTAAATTGAATGGATTAAAGGCCGATAAATCCCCAGGGCCAGATAGGCTGCATCCCAGGGTACTTAAGGAAGTAGCCCCAGAAATAGCAGATGCCTTAGTGATAATTTTTCAAAACTCTTTAGATTCTGGAGTAGTTCCTGAGGATTGGAGGGTAGCTAATGTAACCCCACTTTTTAAAAAGGGAGGCAGAGAGAAAACGGGAATTACAGACCAGTTAGTCTAACATCGGTAGTGGGGAAACTGCTAGAGTCAATTATTAATGATGGGATAGCAGCGCATTTGGAAAGTGGTGAAATCATTGGACAAAGTCAGCATGGATTTACGAAGGGTAAATCATGTCTGACGAATCTCATTGAATTTTTTGAGGATGTAACTAGTAGAGTGGATAAGGGAGAAGCAGTGGATATGTTGTATCTGGACTTTCAGAAGGCTTTCGACAAGGTCCCACACAAGAGATTGGTATACAAACTTAAAGCACACGGTATTGGTGGTTCAGTATTGATGTGGATAGAGAACTGGCTGGCAGACAGGAAGCAAAGAGTAGGAGTGAACGGGTCCTTTTCAGGATGGCAGACAGTGACTAGTGGGGTGCCGCAAGGCTCAGTGCTGGGACCCCCAGCTCTTTACAACATACAATTAATGATTTGGACGAGGGAATTAAATGCAACATCTCGAAGTTTGCGGATGACACGAAGCTGGGGGGCAGTGTTAGCTGTGAGGAGGATGATAGGAGGCTGCAGGATGACTTGGATAGACTGGGTGAGTGGGCAAATGCATGGCAGATGCAGTATAATGTGGATAAATGTGAGGTTATCCACTTTGGTGGCAAAAACAGTATGGTAGACTATTATTTGAATGGTGACCGATTAGGAAAAGGGGAGATGCAGCGAGACCTGGGTGTCATGGTACACCAGATCGCTGGTTGACACGATGGGCCGATGGGCGTTTCCGCCTATTTCTAAATTAAACTAAACTAAACTTGCATCTCGTAGAACCTTTCACATTCTTTGAGCATCTAGAGTGCTTTG
Organism: Okamejei kenojei; assembly: GCA_035221665.1. Lineage (NCBI taxonomy): Eukaryota > Metazoa > Chordata > Chondrichthyes > Rajiformes > Rajidae > Okamejei > Okamejei kenojei. The sequence continues at coordinate 2,136,138 of CM069137.1, forward strand.
CTGGCCGTCAAAGTCAAAAACCAGACTGCTGGTTTGTGCAAAGCAAGTTCCCTTCAATAGCATTATGATGTGGTGTTTGGGGGATAAATACTGTCCTCGCTTCCACATAGAACCCCTGCTCCTTAACATTTCTGACAGAACAGTACTTGTTAATAAACAACACTGGGCTGTTGGCCTGGGCATTGTACCCAAATCCTAGGAGTGAGACTTTGGTGGGAAATCTAAACAACACTTTTCAATCCCTGTTGAGCTTCAAGAATTGGCCTTGTGGTATTAAACTTATTGAAACATTTAGTTCCAGTGGTTCTTAGCTTCAAAATGAAAGGCAGTTTCAAAAGTCAAAACAGCCATGAAAAGACATTGAGCAAACTTTGTTTGTCCTTGGGATGTGATCAGCATTAAGATTGCTGAACTCTACTCCACCACTGAAAAACTTTAGGACGTGACTATTAGAGTCATAGAGTGATACAGTGTGGATTCGGGTTAATTCCCGGGATGGCGGCACTGTCATATGCTGAGAGAATGGAGTGGCTGGGCTTGTATACTCTTGGAGTTTAGAAGGATGAGAGGGAATCGTATTGAAACATATAAGATTAATAAGGGTTTGGACACGCTAGAGGCAGGAAACATGTTCCCGATGTTGGGCGAGTCCAGAACCAGGGGCCACAGTTCAAGAATAAGGGGTAAGCCATTTAGAACGGAGACGAGGAAACACTTTTTCTCACAGAGAGTTGTGAGTCTGCCTCTGTGCCTCAGAGGACGGTGGAGGCCGGTTCTCTGGATACTTTCAAGAGAGAGCTAGATAGGGCTCTTAATGATAGCGGAGTCAGGGGATATGGGGAGAAGGCAGGAATGGGGTACTGATTGGGGATGATCAGCCATGATCACATCGAATGGCGGTGCAGGCTCGAAGGGCCGAATGGCCTACTCCTGCACCTATTGTCCATTGTCTATTGTCAATTTGTATAGCCAATTCTGTATCCAGAATCCAACTGGGCTGGTTTACGACCTTGTTAGGGCGGCACGGTGGCGTAGAGTTGCTGCCTCATACTGCCAGATACCTGGGTTCAATCCTGACTACGGGCGCTGTCTGTACGTAATTTGCATATTTGCCCCGTGACCTGCATGGGATTTCTCCGAGATCTCCGGCTTCCTCCGACACTCCAAAGACGTATGGGTTTGTAGGCTAATTGGCTTGGTCTAATTGCAAATTGTGCTAGTGTGTGTAGGATGGTGTTAGTGTGCAGGGATCGCTGGTCACCGCGGACTCGGTGGGCTGAAGGGCCTGTTTCCACGGTGTGTCTGTAAACTAACCTAAACTGAACACCTAGCAGGTTACTAGTCCACTCCTCGCTCCATCTGTTTAACCCAGATGGGATTGTTTGTTTCAGTTTGCCTTGATCAAATGCCACGCCCCACATTGATCCAATCAACATTATGAGGACTGATGAAAGATGCCGGCTGTTTTATGCCATAATTGAGCGTGTGTGAAGCAGATGTTTCTGACATCAGATTGTTCCAGACGTCTCCTGGACTAGACCATTGTCAAAATACGTCACCTGCTGTCAGTTTCTTGAAAACATCATACAGAATTTGTGTTAAGGTGAAGTTTTGGGGTGAAGTACATGTCCAGAACATCAGTAATCCTTTTGGAAAGATATATATACATGGTATGATTCTGATCTGACCTGGACAACCACTAGCCAAGGCTCATTTCACAGAAATCATATTTGTGAGTTGTGAAGGTCATAAGTTTTATTCAAGAAATCTCAACACATAAGTTGATATATTTGTGTTTAAGAAGGAACTGCAGATGCTGGAAAATCGAAGGTAGACAAAAATGCTGGAGAAACTCAGCGGGTGAGGCAGCATCTATGGAGCGAATGAAAAAGGCGATGTTTCGGGTCGAGACCCTTACTCAGAGGAATGGCATAAATGGATCTTTCAGAGAGATCGTTTAACTTTGCATTAGAGATACATCATGGAAACAGGCCCATTGGCCCACCGAATCTGTGCCGACCAGCGATCACCCTGTACACTAGCACTAATCGACACACTATGGACAATTTACAGAAGCCAATTAACCTACAAACCTGTAGTGTGTGAGAGGCAGTCAGAGCATCCAGAGAAAACCCACGTGGTCACAGGGAGAACGTACAGACTACGTTCAGACAGCACCCGTAGTCAGGTTTGAACCCAAGTGTCTGGCGATGTAAAGCAGCAACTCTATCGTTGCGTCATCGTGCCACCCGATGTGAAAACTCTCTCCACGCAGTTTAGAGGACAACCAGGGCATTTCTGTCTGATTCCTGGGCCAATATTTAGCAGCGAGTCAGTGGCGCAACTGCCAGAGATTTAGGTTAGATCGTGATCTCGGGTGCTGTCTGTGAGGAGATTACACATTCTTCCTGTGACTAAGTGGGTTTCATCTGGGTGCTCCGGTTTCCTCCCACGTACCCAAGGCATGTGGGTCAATTGGCCCTCTGTAAATTGTCCCTAGTGTTTAAGGTGTGAATGGGGTGGAAGATTGCAACCTTCACGTGGTTTCGACGAATGCAATCAGCTCAACGTGCACAAGCAGAAGATCAAATAGAACAAGGGTTACACAAAAAGCTGGAGAAACTCAGCGGGTGCAGCAGCATCTAAGGAGCGAAGGAGATAGGCAACGTTCGCTCCTTAGATGCTGCTGCACCCGCTGAGTTTCTCCAGCTTTTTGTGTAACCCTCGATTCTCCAGCATCTGCAGTTCCTTCTTTAACATCAAATAGAACAAGTTGTCCTACAACTTTAGGCTGTACACGCCACACGAAAGAAGAAGACGAAGGTGTGAATGTGAAAATAGGATGACAGAACTAGTGTCAAAGTCAATTTTATTCGTCACATACACCCCAAGGTGCAGTGAAATGAATTTGCCAGCAGCGATACACTTGAAAAAGAGCACACAATACACAATAAGATTTAACACAAACATCCACCACAGCATTCTTCACTGTGGTGGAGGGCACAAAGTTCAGTCAGTCCTCCTCCTTGTTCACCCGCGGTCGGGGCCATGAACCCTCTGTAGTCGCCGCTATGGACGGCCCGATGTACAGGCCCTATCGTCAGAATGGTCGAACACACTCCGCGGCTTGGAGGTCCTGAATCGGCACTTTCCCACTGGAGACCGCAGCTTCAGGATGTTATATGCTGTAGGCCGACGGTGGAAGCTCATCTCTGGGGGTCCCAGGCTCCGGATGGTAAGTCTGCGGCTGGAAGCTCCACAGACCGCGGCTTCAGGATGTAACAGTCCACGCGCCAGCGATCGGAGCACTCCTCTCTGGTGACCCCCGGCAAGTGTTCACCCACAGCTGCTGAAACTCCGGGCCAGACTATGGGAAAGGCCGCTCCAATCCATGCTGTTAGGTCGCGAGGGAGGCGAATGGAAAAAGTTGTCTCTCCGTCGAGGAAGCGACCAAAAGCGGTTTCCCCCTTTCCTCTCCCCACCACCCCCTACACAAGACACACCGAGAGATACTAAAACAAACATTTGGACACACTAAAAAAAACAAAAAAAGTAGAACTAATGAATATGCTGCTGGCAGGGCAGCCGACTCTCAGCTGATTGTAATCATGATTGTAATCATGTATTGTCTTTCCACTGACTGGTTAGCACGCAAGAAAAGCTTTTCACTGTACCTCGACACACGTGACAGTAAACAAACTAAACCTCCTGGTGGGGAATGGAGAGACTGGATATCCATGGAAAAACGGGCAGTGTGGGACTGGGGAAATATAGGATTGGAAGCTGTGGAGGCAAGATTGCCACAGATGGTGAGATCTTGGAAATGATGGCCTGGTGTTCGATTGTGAGGTCTGAAGAAATGTCCCAACTCGAAGCAGCACTTATCCATGTTCTCCGCAGATGCTGCCTGACCCGCTGAGATACTCCAGCACTCTGTGAAATGTCACCTATCAATGTTCTCCAGAGATGCTGCCTGACCCGCTGAGATACTCCAGCACTTTGTGACTTTGTTTTCACAACTTCTACACTCAATATAGAAAAGCTGCAGTAACCCAACAGGTCCGACAGCATCTCTGGAGAAAAGGAATAGATGTCGTTTCGGGTCAAGATCCTTCTTCAGAATCAATATCCTGACTGATTTTTTTCGCTCGTGTGGAACCGGGATGCGAAACGTCAACTGCAGGTGCGATGGAACGATGTCCTGTTGGGAACACTGCAAAGCCCCAAAGTACCTAGGTGTGGTCCTCGATCGCACGTTATCATATCGCCAACATGTTGAGAAAACCAATGCAAAGGGCAACACCCGGAACAAGGTCATCGGAAAATTGGCTAACAGCAACAACAATCCGCACTGCAGCCCTGGCGCTTTGTTTCTCAGTGGCAGAATATGCAAGCCCCGTCTGGAGCCGCTCTAAACATGCACGCAAGGTGGACTCTGCATTGAACACTGCCTGAAGCGGACGAAGGTTGAACACCTGTACGAGCTGGCTGGCATCAACGAACCATCTCGAAGACGTGATTGGTCAGCTGCAGTAGAACGCTTCAATGCGGACACAGACCTCCGTCACCCCTTGCACAATCACCAACATGCCAAGAAACGCCTGAAGAGTCAGAACAGCTTCATGGAACTAGAGGCAACCGTGCCAGACACCAAAACCAAACAACAGGGCATCAGGACACCACCTGCCTTATACTACCTGGACAGCCCCAAACCGCCTCTACACCGGAGTGGGACGTTATGGACTCAGCCTGAAGAAGTGGGGCTTCTCGAACTCTGACAAGTGCAACTGTGGAGAGGTCTAGACAATGGCCCACCGACTGACTTGCAACGGAGAGGCATGCACTGCGGACGATCGCCGCAGAGGCACAGATGTGGCATTGGCTGTGGCAAAGCGATGGCAGAACGTCGTCTGTCACACGAGCGAAACCCTGACTGATGAAAGCCAATGCACTGAAAATCTTCTTGATCATCCTATTTACCTGTAACATATGCTATTTTAAGGGAACTATGTACTACGACAGCCGGCCTGCGGCCTGTAACATCCTGAAGCTGCTGTCTCCGGTAGGAAAGTGCCGATTCGGGCACTCCAAGCCGCGGAGTGTGTTCAACTGACCCGACGTTGGAGTTTGGATCATCCCGACGAGAGGGCCTGTACATCGGGCCGTCCGCAGCGGCGGCTACGGAGGGTGTATGGCCCCGACCACGGGTGAACAAAGGAGGAGGACTGGCTGAACTTTGTGCCTTCCACCACAGTGAAGAATGCTGTGGTGGATGTTTGTGTTAAATTCTATTGTGTATTGTGTGTTCTTTTTAAGTGTATCGCTGCTGGTAAATTCATTTCACTGCACCTTGGGGTGCATGTGACGAATAAAATTGACTTTGACTTTACTTGCTCTCCTAGATCCTCTGCTCTTCATCACTCCGCAGGCTCTTCCATTCATTGTGCAGACAGATGAGAAGAGTTTAATTTGGTATTGTGTTAGCATGGACATTATGAACTAAAGGGCCTGTTTCTGTGCTTTATTGTTCTACGTTTGATGTTCTAGTTTATATGGATCATAGGTCCCTCCTATTGGGGCAGCAGTGTACCACTTTAATATTCTAGTGATTTATTAAGTTAAACTTCTCTACAAATGTTTCAACAATCCTAATCCTATAATTTGGGTGACATTACCACACATTGACATGATATAAGGTGGTATCTGAGACATTTCCTATCCTTTATCAGGGCCATGCATTTTAAGTTATTATTTTGAGAGGGCAGAAGAAAGAAATTGCTTCCTAAATGACACTTTCAACTCACAGAATATCCGTCCCAAAGAGTTGCAGCTAATTTATGGAATTATAAAATAAATATTGAAAATACTCAACAGGCCAGACGGCGTTTGCGGAGAGAGCAAGTTTCATGTTGATTAACTGTCATTGATTACTTTTCATCAGATAGGGAACATTTTGCAGAGAATGGGGGAGGGTGGAGAGAATTGAGGGAATGTGTGTGATCAGCTGGAAGCCTGCAGGACTGAGTGACAAAAGTTTAGTTTAGAGATACAGCGCAGAAACTGGCTCTTCGGCCCACCGAGTCCGTGCCGACTAGCGATCACCCCGCACAATAACACTATCCTACACACACTAGGGACAATTTACAATTTTACCGAAGCCAATTACAGACCTCCCAACTATCCCGCTTTTGGCGGGATATTCCCGCTTTTTAGGTTCCCTTCCCGCCATCCCGATTTGTACCCTAATTATCCCGCTAAATTCTTCCTCCCGTGGTGAACGCCGGCGCCATGTGTCCCCGGTTTGCCGGCCCGCGCGATCAGCGGCACTTTGCCGGGCCCTAGTGGCCGCGCGTGCGCAGTGGGGGAGGGTTGCCGGGCCCCAGTGGCCGCGCGTGCGCAGTGGGTGAGGGTTGCCGGGCCCCAGTGGACGCGCGTGCGCAGTGGGGGAGGGTTGCCGGGCCCCAGTGGCCGCGCGTGCGCAGTGGGGGAGGGTTGCCGGGCCTGGCGCCATTTCGAGCCACGCCACGCCCGCCCAGAGCCCGGGCGGCGCCGGCCCGCGCGATCAGCGGCACTTTCTTGCCGCCAGCCGGCCGCCAGCCGGCCGCTCGCGGCAGCCCCATCACCGGGGGTACACAAAAAAGCTGGAGAAACTCAGCGGGTGCAGCAGCATCTAAGGAGCGAAGGAGATAGGCGACGTTTCGGGTCGAGACCCTTCTTCAGCTAGAAGAAGGGTCTCGACCCGAAACGTCGCCTATCTCCTTCGCTCCTTAGATGCTGCTGCACCCGCTGAGTTTCTCCAGCTTTTTGTGTACCCTCGATTCTCCAGCATCTGCAGTTCCTTCTTTAAAGCCCCATCACCGGGCCTCCACCCCCACCCAGTGCGCAGGCGCAGACCCGCCGGCAACCTGGCCAAGTGCGCATGTGCCGCACCCGCCCGCCGGCAGCCCGCTGATCTGCACCAGTGCGCAGGCGCATAGCCGCCGGCAACAACCCCAAGTGAGAGAAATGAAGGTGAGTCTAGTGCCAAGTTTATCAAAGTTTAACAAAGAATTATAAATGTTTCAGCATACATGTACCTTTTTCACATTTTGCCATTTAAAATACTTCTTCACAATTTAGAATTTGTGACATGGGACCCCGAATAGGGCGCCGCGACATATTATGAATTTTCATTTAAAAATATGAATTTTGAGGGGAAATATTATGAATTTTGACAATCAAATGTTGGGAGGTCTGCAATTAACCTACAAACCTGTACTTCTTTGGAGTGTGGGAGGAGACTGGAGCACCCGGAGAAAACCCATGTGGGGCACAAAATGAACGTACAAACTCCGTAGGTAGACAAAAATGCTGGAGAAACTCAGCGGGTGAGGCAGCATCTATGGAGCGAAGGAATGGGTGATGTTTCGGGTCGAGACCCTTCTTCAGACTGATGAGGGGATGGGGGGGGGGGGGGGGGGCGATAAGAAGAAAGGAAGCGGAGGCAGTGGGCTGTGGGAGAGCTGGGAAGGGGAGGGGAAAGAGGGACAATCTCTGAAGTCAGGATGGATCCTGGGTCTCTGGCAATGTGAGGCAGCAGCTCTACCCGCTATGATTGAGTTCTTCATTAGGATGGAGAGTGACATAATTAAGTCAGAAACAAGGGTTCTGAACTTAAACAAAGGTAACTTTGAAGGTATGAGCCGTGAATTGGCCAAGATAGACTGGCAGGTGAGTCTTAAAGGGTGACAGTGGATGTGCAATGGAAGGTATTTAAAGACTGCATGGATGAAGTACAAAAATTGTTCATACCAGTTTGGCAAAAGAATAAATCAGGGAAGGTGGTGCAAACGAGGATAACGAGGGAAATCAGGTATAGTATAAAAACTAAAGATTGAGGCATACATATTGGCCAAAAAAAGCAGCCTACCAGAGGACTGGGAAAAATTCAGTCCAACAGAGGAGGACAAAGGGCTTAATTAGGAAAGGGAAAATAGATTACGAAAGGAAACTGGCAGGGAACATAAAAACTGACTGCAAACGTTTTTATAGATATGTGAAGAGAAAGAGACTAGTTAGAACAAATGTTGGTCACTTGCAGTCAGAAGCAGGTGAATTGATCATGGGGAACAAGGACATGGCAGACCAATTGAATAACTACATTGGTTCTGTCTTCTCTAAGGAAGACATAAATAATCTGCCGGAAATAGCAGTGGACCGGAGGTCAAATAAGATGGCGGAACTGAGTGAAATCCAGGTTAGCCAGGAAGTGGTGTTGGGTAAATTGAACGGATTAAAGGCCGAAGGTCTGACCAGGGCCATATGGTCTGCATCCCAGAGTGCTCAAGGAGGTAGCCACGGAAATAGTGGATGCATTAGTGATAATTTTTCAAAACTCCTTAGATTCTGGAGTAGTTCCTGAGGATTGGAGGATAGCTAATGTAACCCCACTTTTTAAAAAAGGAGAGAGAGAGAAAGCAGGGAATTACAGACCAGTTAGTCCAATATCGGTAGTGGGGAAACTGCTAGAGTCAGTTATTAAAGATGGGATAGCAGCGCATTTGGAAAGTGGTGAAATCATTGGACACAGTCAGCATGGATTTACAAAAGGTAAATCATGTCTGACAAATCTTATAGAATTTTTCGAGGATGTAACTAGTAGAGTGGATAAGGGAGAACCAGTGGATGTGTTATATCTGGACTTTCAGAAGGCTTTCGACAAGGTCCCACATAAGAGATTAGTACATAAACTTAAAGCACACAGTATTGGTGGATCAATAATGATGTGGATAGAGAACTGGCTGGCAGACAGGAAGCAAAGGGTAGGAGTAAACGGGTCCTTTTCAGAATGGCAGGCAGTGAGTAGTGGAGTACCGCAAGGCTCAGTGCTGGGACCCCAGCTATTTACAATATACATTAATGATTTGGACGAGGGAATTTGCAGATGACACCAAGCTGGGGGGTATAGTTAGGTGTGAGGAGGATGCTAGGAGGCTGCAGGGTGATTTGGATAGGCTGAGTGAATGGGCAGATGCATGGCAGATGCAGTCTAATGTGGATAAATGTGAGGTTATCCACTTTGGTGGCAAAAACATGAGGGTAGACTATTATCTGAATGATGGCAGATTAGGAAAAGGGGAGATGCAACGAGACTCGGATGTCATGGTATACCAGTCATTGAAAGTAGGCATGCAGGTGCAGCAGGCAGTGAAGAAAGCAAATTATATGTTAGCATTCATAGCGAAAGGATTTGAGTATAGGAGCAGGCAGGTTCTACTGCAGTTGTACAGGGTTTTGGTGAGACCACACCTGGACTATTGCGTACAGTTTTGGTCTCCAAATCTGAGGAAAGACATTCTTGCCATAGAGGGGGTTCAGAGAAGGTTCACCAGACTGATTCCTGGGATGTCGGGACTTTCATATGAAGAAAGACTGGATAGACTCGGCTTGTACTCACTGGAATTTGGAAGATTGAGGGGGGATCTTATAGAAAGTTACAAAATTCTTAAGGGGTTGGACAAGCTAGATGCAGGAAGATTGTTCCCGATGTTGGGGGAGTCCAGAACAAGGGGTCACAGTCTAAGGATAAGGGGGAATTCCTTTAGGACCGAGATGAGGAAAACATTCTTTACACAGAGAATGGTGAGTCTCTGGAATTCTCTGCCACAGAAGGTCGTTGAGGCCAGTTCATTGGCTATATTCAATGGGGAGTTGGATGTGGCTCTTGTGGCTAAGGGGATCAGGGGGTATGGAGAGAAGGCAGGTACGGGATACTGAGTTGGATGATCAGCCATGATCATATTGAATGGCGGTGTAGGCTCAAAGGGCCGAATGGCCTACCCCTGCACTTATTTTTCTATATTTCTATGTTTCTACCCGCTGCGCCACCTTGCTGCCCACAAGTGGTGGCGAATGCTTGTTCATCACAACTGGTCCGTTTGGAGCAAGAGTGAACAGAAGAAAAACAATGAACGTAGAGGAGGGAGTGAAGCAGAGTTTCAAAATAGTATGGTTTTGAAATAATAGGAAATGCTTGAAGTTGTCAACATGCCAGGTAGCATCAGTGGAGAGAGCACGTGAGCGAGAGACATTGTTGATGACCTTTCAGAACAGATACAACTTGGAAAGTCTTATTAACTGAAGTTGTTCAGTTCAATGTACCAGCAAGGACTGCTCAAGCTGGTTTACCAAAGAAAGACACAAAATGCTGGAGTAACTCAGCAGGTCAGGCAGCATCTGTGGTGAACATGGATAGGTGATGTTTCACAGAGTGCTGGAGTAACTCAGCAGGTCAGGCAGCATCTGTGGTGAACATGGATAGGTGATGTTTCACAGAGTGCCGGAGTAACTCAGCAGGTCAGGCAGCATCTGTGGTGAACATGGATAGGTGATGTTTCACAGAGTGCCGGAGTAACTCAGCAGGTCATAGAAACATAGTAACATAGAAACATAGAAATTAGGTGCAGGAGTAGGCCATTCAGCCCTTCGAGCCTGCACCGCCATTCAATATGATCATGGCTGATCATCCAACTCAGTATCCCGTACCTGCCTTCTCTCCATACCCTCTGATCCCCTTAGCCACAAGGGCCACATCCAACTCACTCTTAAATATAGCCAATGAAACTGGCCTCAACTACCCTCTGTGGCAGAGAGTTCCAGAGACTCACCACTCTCTGTGTGAAGAAAGTCTTTCTCATCTCGGTCTTAAAGGATTTCCCCCTTATCCTTAAGCTGTGACTCCTTGTCCTGGACTTCCCCAACATCGGGGAACAATCTTCCTGCATCTAGCCTGTCCAACCCCTTAAGAATTTTGTAAGTTTCTATAAGATCCCCTCTTAATCTCCTAAATTCCAGAGAGTATAAACCGAGTCTATCCAGTCTTTCTTCATAAGACAGTCCTGACATCCCAGGAATCAGTCTGGTGAACCTTCTCTGCACTCCCTCTATGGCAATAATGTCCTTCCTCAGATTTGGAGACCAAAACTGCACGCAATACTCCAGGTGTGGTCTCACCAAGACCCTGTACAACTGAAGTAGAACCTCCCTGCTCCTGTACTCAAATCCTTTTGCTATGAAAGCTAACATACCATTCGCTTTTTTCACTGCCTGCTGCACCTGCATGCCTACTTTCAATGACTGGTGTACCATGACACCCAGGTCTCGCTGCATCTCCCCTTTTCCCAATCGGCCACCATTTAAATAATAGTCCTCTTTCCTGTTTTTGCCACCAAAGTGGATAACCTCACATTTATCCACATTATACTGCATCTGCCAAACATTTGCCCACTCACTCAGCCTATCCAAGTCACCCTGCAGTCTCCTAGCATCCTCCTCACAGCGAACACTGCCCCCCAGCTTAGTGTCATCCGCAAACTTGGAGATATTGCCTTCAATTCCCTCATCCAGATCATTAATATATATTGTAAATAGCTGGGGTCCCAGCACTGAGCCCTGCGGTACCCCACTAGTTACTGCCTGCCATTGTGAAAAGGACCCGTTTACTCCTACTCTTTGCTTCCTGTTTGCCAGCCAGTTCTCTATCCACATCAATACTGAACCCCTAATACCGTATGCTTTAAGTTTGTATACTAATCTCTTATGTGGGACCTTGTCGAAAGCCTTCTGGAAGTCCAGATATACCACATCCACTGGTTCTCCCTTATCCACGCTACTAGTTACATCCTCGAAAAATTCCACAAGATTCGTCAGACATGATTTACCTTTTGTAAATCCATGCTGACTTTGTCCAATGATTTCACCACTTTCCAAATGTGCTGCTATCCCATCTTTAATAACTGACTCTAGCAGTTTCCCCACTACCGATGTTAGACTAACTGGTCTGTAATTCCCCGTTTTCTCTCTCCCTCCCTTCTTAAAAAGAGGGGTTACATTTGCTACCCGCCAATCCTCAGGAACTACTCCAGAATCTAAAGAGTTTTGAAAGATTATCACTAATGCATCCACTATTTCCTGAGCTACTTCCTTAAGTACTCTGGGATGCAGCCTATCTGGCCCTGGGGATTTATCGGCCTTTAATCTATTCAATTTACCCAACACCACTTCCCGACTGACCTGGATTTCACTCAATTCCTCCTTTGACCCACAGTCCCCTGCTATTTCAGGCAGATTATTTATGTCTTCCTTAGTGAAGACGGAACCAAAGTAGTTATTCAATTGGTCCGCCATATCCTTGTTCCCCATGATCAACTCACCTGTTTCTGACTGCAAGGGACCTACATTTGTTTTAACTAACCTCTTTCTCTTCACATATCTATAAAAACTTTTGCAGTCAGTTTTTATGTTCCCTGCCAGTTTTCTTTCATAATCTATTTTTCCTTTCCTAATTAAGCCCTTTGTCCTCCTCTGCTGGTCTCTGAATTTCTCCCAGTCCTCTGGTATGCTGCTTTTTTCTGGCTACTTTGTACGCATCATCCTTTGCTTTGATACTATCCCTGATTTCCCTTGTTATCCACGGATGCACTACCTTCCCCGATTTATTCTTTTGCCAAACTGGGATGAACAATTTTTGTAGTTCATCCATGCAGTCTTTAAATGTCTTCCATTGTATATCCACCGTCAACCCTTTTAGAATTAATTGCCAGTCAATCTTGGCCAATTCACGTCTCATACCCTCAAAGTTACCTTTCTTTAAGTTCAGAACCATTGTTTCTGAATTAACAATGTCACTCTCCATCCTAATGAAGAACTCAACCATATTATGGTCACTCTTGCCCAAGGGGGCACGTACAACAAGACGGCTAATTACCCCTTCCTCATTACTCAAAACCCAGTCTAAAATAGCCTGCTCTCTCGTTGGTTCCTCTACATGTTGATTTAGATAACTATCCCGCATACATTCCAAAAAATCCTCTTCCTCAGCACCCCTGCCAATTTGATTAACCCAATCTATATGTAGATTGAAGTCACCCATTATAACTGTTTTGCCTTTGTCGCACGCATTTCTAATTTCCTGTTTGATGCCATCCCCAACTCCACTACTACTGTTAGGTGGCCTGTACACAACTCCCACTAGCGTTTTCTGCCCCTTAGTGTTTTGTAGCTCTACCCATACCGATTCCACATCCTCCAAGCTAATGTCCTTCCTTTCCATTGCTTTAATCTCCTCTCTAACCAGCAACGCTACCCCACCTCCTTTTCCTTTCTCTCTATCCCTCCTGAATATTGAATATCCCTGGATGTTCAGCTCCCAGCCTACGTCACCCTGGAGCCATGTCTCCGTGATCCCAACTATATCATAATCATTAATATCTATCTGCACGTTCAACTCGTCCACCTTATTACGGATACTCCTTGCATTGAGACACAAAGCCTTCAGGCTTGTCTTTACAACGCATTTACCCCTTATACAATTTTGCTGAAAAGTGGCCCTTTTTGATTTTTGCCCTGGTTTTGTCTGCCTGCCACTTTTACCTTTCACCTTGCTACCTAATGCTTCTACCCTCATTTTTACACCCTCCTGCCTCTCTGCTCTTTGTACCCATCCCCCTGCCACATTAGTTTAAATCCTCCCCGACAGCACTAGCAAACACTCCCCCAAGAACATTGGTTCCATTCCATTCCAGGTGCAAACCGTCCTGTTTGTACCGGTCCCACCTCCCCCAGAACTGGTCCCAGTGCCCTAAAAATTTGAATCCCTCCCCCTAGCACCACTTTTCAAGCCACGTATTCATTTGCATTATCCTCCTATTTCTACTCTGACTGGCCCGTGGTACTGGTAGTAATCCGGAGATTACTACCTTTGAGGTCCTACTTTTAAGTTTATCTCCTAGCTCCCTAAATTCACCTTGTAGGACCTCATCCCTTTTTTTACCTATATCGTTGGTGCCAACATGCACCACGACAACTGGCTGTTCACCCTCCCCCTCCAGAATGTTCTGCAGCCGTTCAGTGACATCCCTGACCTTTGCACCAGGGAGGCAACATACCATCCTGGAGTCTCGTTTGCGGCCGCAGAAACGCCTATCTATTCCCCTGACAATTGAATCCCCCTATTACTATTGCCCTTCCCCTCTTTTTTCCCCCCTCATGTGCTGCAGAGCCACCCATGGTGCCATGAACCTGGCTGCTGCTGCATTCCCCTGATGAGCCATCTCCCTCAACAGTATCCAAAATGGTATACCTGTTTAGGAGGGAGATGACCGCAGGGGACTCCTGCACTACCTGCCTACTGCTTTGCTGGCTATTGGCCACCCGTTCCCTTCTTGTCCTCCTACCTTTTGCCTGCGGTGTGACCAACTCACTGTACGTGCTATCCACGACTTTCTCCGCATCGTGGATGCTCCAGTATGAATCCAGCCGCAGTTCCAATCGTTCAATGCGGTCTGCCAGGAGCTGCAGCTGGACACACTTCCTGCAAACGTAGTCACCAGGGACACCGACCATCTCCCTGATCTCCCACATGTTGCAGGCTGAACAAACCACGGGGCCAGGTCAGGCAGCATCTGTGGAGAACATGGATAGGTGACGTTTCACAGAGTGCTGGAGTAACTCAGCGGTTCAGGCAGCATCTGTGGAGAACATGGATAGGTGACGTTTATGGTCGGGACCCTTTAGACTCAAAATGCATCAGTATAGAGAGGTGCAGGTACAATTAAAATCTTGTTTGCAGCAGCATCACAGGGACAAAGATGCAGACAACCCAAGAAACATCAATTAGAGAATAGGAAGGAATATTTCTTTTGAAGTGAAAGAGTATGACACAGAAGTAGACAAAAATGCTGGAGAAACTCAGCGGGTGAGGCTGCATATATGGAGCAAAGGGTCGAGACCCGAAACGTCACCTATTCCTTCGCTCCATTGATGTTGTCTCACCCGCTGAGTTTCTCCAGTATTTTTGTCTATCTTCGATTTTTCCAGCATCTGCATTTCCATCTTAAACATTTTGACACAGAGAGTGGGTGATGTCTGGAACTTGGTGTGGATGCCAGGAGAGTTTTAGTTTAGTATAGAGATGCAGCGAGTAAACAGGCCCTTCGGCCCACCGAGTCCGCAACGACCAGCGATCCCCGCACATTAAAACTACCCTACACACACAAAGGATAATTTACATATATACCAATCCAATCAACCTACAAACCTCTACGTCTTTGGAGTATGGGAGGAAACCGAAGATCTCGGAGAAAACCCACGCAGTTCACGGGGAGAACGTACAAACTCCGTACAGACAGCGCCCGTAGTCAGGATCTGGCGCTGTAAGACACTAGCTCTACCGCTGCGCCACTGCTCCACCTGTGGACGTGGTGGAGTCAGATACAATCAGTTCAGTTTATTGTCACGTGATCCAAGGTACAGTGAAAAGCTTTTGTTGCGTGCTAACCAGTCAGCAGAAAGGCATCACCACATTTCTGAGACATTCAGACAGGCAGTTAGGTAGGCAAGGCTCGGGAAGCGACGGTTATGATGGGCTGAAGGGCTCGTGTTTGTGCTGAGACAAATTTATGACTTAAGATGTTGATGAGGCCACATTTAGAGTATTGTGTTCAGTTCTGGGCACCTTGTTATATGAAAGATGTTGTCAAGCTGGAAAGGCTACAGAGAAGATTTACAAGGATGTTGCCAGGACCGGAGGGTCTGAGCAACAGGGAGAGGTTGAGTAGGCTGGGACTCTATTCCTTGGAGCGCAGGAGGATGAGGGGTGATCTTATAGAGGTGCATAAAATCATGAGAGGAATAGATCGGGTAGATGCACAGAGCAGAATCGAGGATCAGAGGACATAGGTTTGAGTTGAAGGGGAAAAGATTTAATAGGCATCTGAGGGGTAACTTTTTCATAGAAAGGGTGGTGGGTGCATGGAGCGAGCTGCCAGAGGAGGTAGTTGAGGCAGGAACTGTTCCAACATTTAAGAAACAGTTTGACAGGTACATGGATAGGACAGGTTTGGAGGGACATGGACCAAACGTAGGCAGATGGGACTAGTGTAGCTGGGACATGTTGGACATTGTGAACAGGTTGGGCCGAAGGGCCTGCTTCCATGCTGTATGACTCGATGATTAAAAAATGGTTCAATCCCAATATTTACTGAGTTTGCAGTAAGTTATTGTTCTAGAGAGATTTAGCACTCATACGGACACTTTGGTGTACTGAGTGTGTACCAACCATCAACCACCTATTTACATTAATTCTACATTGATCCAGTTATCAGTTAGTACATTATCACTCTTCACACTTATTACCCTTCATCATGCTTGACTAATCTTCTGGATTTTTTTGAGGATGTAACAAGCAGAATGGATAAGGGAGAGCCAGTGGATGTGCTGTATCTGGACTTGCAAAAAGCCTTTGACAAGGTCCCACAAACATAGAAACATAGAAAATAGGTGCAGGAGTAGGCCATTCAGCCCTTCGAGCCTGCACTGCCATTCAATATGATCATGGCTGATCATCCAACTCAGTATCCCGTACCTGCCTTCTCTCCATACCCCCTGATCCCTTTAGACACAAGGGCCACATCTAACAACCTCTTAAATATAGCCAATAAACTGGCCTCAACTACCTTCTGTGGCAGAGAATTCCAGAGATTCACCAATGTTTTTCTCATCTCGGTCCTAAAAGACTTCCCCCTTATCCTTAAACTGTGACCCCTTGTTCTGGACTTTCCCAACATCGGGAACAATCTTCCTGCATCTAGCCTGTCCAATCTCTTAAGAATTTTGTAAGTTTCTATAAGATCCCCCCTCAATCTTCTAAATTCTAGCGAGTACATGCCGAGTAAGTGCCAAAAGAAATTAGTGTGCAAAATTAGAGCACATGGTATTGGTGGTAGGGTATTGACATGGATAGAGAACTGTTTGGCAGACAGGAAGCAAAGTAGGAATTAACGGATCCTTTTCAGAATGGCAGGCAGTGACTAGTGGGGTGTTACAAGGCTCGGTGCTGGGACCCCAGTTATTTACAATGTATTCATGATTTAGACGAGGGAATTAAATGAAACATCTCCAAGTTTGCGGATGACACAAAGCTGGGTGACAGTGTGAGCTGCGAGGAGAGTGATTTGAGGCTGCAGGGTGACTTGCATACGTTGGGTGAGAGGACTGATGCATGGCAGGTGCAGTATGATGTGGATAAATGTGAGGTTATCCACTTTGGTGGCAAGAACAGGTAGGCAGATTATTATCAGATTAGGAAAAGGGGAGGTGCAACGAGACCTGGGTGTGCTTGTACATCAGTCACTGAAAGTAAGCATGCAGGTACAGCAGACAGTGAAGAAATTTTATGGCATGTTGGCCTTCATTGCGAGAGGATTTGAGTTTCAGAGCAAGGAGGTCCCACTGCAGTTGTACAGGGCCCTGGTGAGACCGCACCTGGAGTATTGTGTGCAATTTTGATCTCCTAATTTGAGGAAGGACATTACTGCTATTGAGGGAGTGCTGCGTAGGTTTGCATATAAAATTCTTTAGGGATTGGACAGGCTAGATGCAGGAAAAATGTTCCCAATTTTGGGGGAGCCTAAAACCAGGGGCCACAGTTTAAGAATAAGGGGAAGGCCATTTAGGACGGAAATGAGGAAAAACTTTTTCACCCAGAGAATTGTGAATCTGTGGAATTCTCTGCCACAAAAGGCAGTGGAGGCCAATTCACTGGATGTTTTCAAGAGAGAGTTAGATTTAGCTCTTAGGGCTAAAGGAATCAAAGGATATGGGGTAAAAGCAGGAACAGGGTACTGATTTTAGATGATCAGCCATGATCATATTGAATGGCGGTGCTGGCTCGAAGAGCCGAATGGCCTACTCCTGCACCAATTTTTCTATGTTTCTACGTTTCACTTTTCACTCATTACTTTTCGGATCCAAGAGGCTTTGTCAAACAGCTTCAACAAGATTCCACCATCATATATATACATCTCTCTGCAACAAAGCATCTCACCATCTCCAAGGAACTCATTGGCCTTCTCTTCCAGTCCCACCCCAACCACACCCATTCCTATGACACCTTGACATGTGGTCACCAACCTGAAATGCTAACTTTGTTTCTGTTGCTGCTTAAACTACCATATTTCCAACTATTTATGTTTTTATTATTAAAAATAGTTTTGAGAGCTGCATTAAAAATCATAAGCCAAAAACCACAAAAGAGAAGATATTCCTTTTAACCCCCCCGCATCTTATGCCAGAAACCTACAGGCATGTTTTAATTTGCAACTTTCCACCTTGCATATCAATGATCCTGTGATATACAATAGTTCATTTGTCATCTTAAAGTGAGCGACCACATTAAATATAGATCCACTCTGACAGAGCAGAGTTATATTACATTGAGAGGCATGATTCCTGCTGTTATATAGTACACTACCAACACCTTTTAAGACTTTTGACAGTTAGTTTATTTTGCCTTTCCTATTTCTTTAATGTTCCCCATGAGATTTGTAACATTATAATCAAATCCACTTTGGTTTACACATGACATCAGTGAATGATTAATTCCCCAACCATCACCATCAAAACACAATATAATGTTGTATTGGCAGCTTGCTATGTACAAATGTGTGCCTTATTTCTTACATAACCAACACTGATAAGTGCTGACAGTCTGAAGAAGAGTCCTGACCCGAAACGTCACCTATTCATGTTCTCTAGAGATGCTGCCTGACCCGCTGAGTTACTCTAGCACTCTGTGAAACAACACCTATCCATGTTCTCCACAGATACTGCCTGACCCGCTGAGTTACTCTAGCACTCTGCGAAATGCCACCTATCCATGTTCTCCACAGAAGCTTCCTGACCCGCTGAGTTACTCCAGCACTCTGTGAAACGTCACCTATTCATGTTCTCCACAGATGCTGCCTGACCCACTGAGTTACTCCAGCACTCTGTGAAATGTCACCTATCGATCAAAAACAATACACGATTACAATCGAGCCATTTACAGTGTATAGATACATGATAAGGAATAACGTTTAGTGCAAGGTTAAGCCAGCGAAGTCCGATCAAGGATAGTCCAAGGGTCACCAATGAGGAAGATAGTAGTTCAACCTTGCTCTCTGGTTGTGGTAGGATAATTCAGTTGCCTGGTAACAGCTGGGAAGAAACTGTCTCTGAATGTGGAGGCTTGCGTTTTCACACCTGTACTTCTTGCCTGATGGCGGTGGGGAGACGAGTTAGTGGCCAGGGTCTTTGATTATGCTGCTGGCCTTGTGAGGTATAAGTGGAGTCAATATGACAAGGGTCATTAGAATTAAAAGATAATATACGTGAGCCTAAACTCTGGTTTTGAAGAGGGATAACCGAGAGGCCCCATCTATCTATATTATACTAAAAGTCTCGTCTTGTTTGGACGTCTGCCTGCCTGTCTGTGTGGGTGCGTACGAGCGATCTCTACGCCAACACTGTACACGATAGATTGAAAATGTTTGCAGAACCTTACTCGGGTTTTTCCTGTCATCGTTCTTGCAGGTTTCCTTCAGATTTGATGTTATATTTCACAAGCTATTGATACTTAAAAGTTAAAAAAAGCCAACTTTGAAAAATAATAACTGCCTTATAAAGGGAGACTCTTCCAGCAGCTTCCAGTGATGATGTCACAATAGCATCTCTCATTTACACACGTTGGCGTGAAGATTCAGAAAACCGGAAATGACTTCACGATAGGATCTCTGCTGCCTATACACAAGCTATGGGAGTGTTTTTACATTGTTGTAAGGAGAGGGACGCAGTGGGGGAGATTTAAACATTTTAAAGTGACATTTAAAATCTGGATTTCTTCAAATCTGCACTGGCAGTTCGGCAGTTTTGACGTCACAATGCCCTACCGACTACAGTGTTTCTATCCCAGAACACTGATTCCTTCACAGCAAATGTCCTTCGGGGAAATAATCTGCCAGCCTAACCCAGCACAGCAAAATTTAATGATTAGATTTGGATAACAAAAGATGGCCTTGTCGGTGGCACCTACATCACATTTAATCTTAGTGCAATTGCATTTTTTTTAAAGTTTAAAACGACCTGCACAGTTGGGGGCTATGGGTGAGTGGTGGAATATTGCATTGGGGGAACGGGTGAGTGGTGGAATCTTACGTTGGGAAACGGGTTACGTTGGGGACTAGGCCTCCCGTGTGACAGGGATCCAACGGGTGATAGTGAACTCGTACTTTGGGGAATGGGTTACATTGGAGGACCAGGCCTTCCGTGGGGGCTAAGGGTGAGTGGTGGATTCTTGCATTGGGGGAACGGGTGTGTGGTGGAAACAGGTTGCGTTGGGGGAACGGGTGTGGTGGATTATTGCGTTGGGGGACGGGTCTAGTTAGAAATAAAAGTCCAACCTCCTGACTCTGAGCCATGGCAGTCACTTTTTTTACGTCCCACAGAGATGGAGTTTGTGCATGGAATCACTCAGTGACATCAGCTGCGGGTATACAGATTTTAAAATAAGTTGTGTAGGAAGGAACTGCAGATGCTGGTTTAAACCGAAGGCGTACACAAAATGCTGGAGTTACTCAGCGGGACAGGCAGCATCTCTGGAGAGAAGGAATGGGTGACGTTTCGGTTCGAGACCCTTCAGACTGAGTTAAGGGAGAGGGGAATACGGATTTAAGAAAGTGTAAGGTGTGAAAACGAGACAAAGAGGATGGGGATCAAGGAAAATGTAGAATAGATCATTGCTCAAATAAGTTGTTACTAACCCTATTGCTGATTAGATGTTTTGGCAATCACTTGAGACAAGGACCTATCTCCCATAATGGGATTGGCACTATTTGTTCTTCATTAGTTGCCATCATCTGCAGGGTCAAGTAGCTCAAATCATCACTACCTGTGATCCAAATCATTAGGAGCACACTGCCTATAGCTGGAGCCCAAGGTCTTTTCACAGAGACGCTTCCCGCAGCGTTTCATCTGCTTCAAGCTCCCACCAGGCCTTTCATTTAAGACATCCTCCAAGAACTGCCTCTCCATTTCCAATTCTTTGCAGCCGCTTTCTTGCTGCAAACAGGAAACCAGTGTGTGGAGCATGTGGCACTTGGCACGCCCACCAGCTGGGGCTACTCCACTTCAAAAAGATCAATCGATTGAAAACATCTTTATGCCACAAATCATTAAAAATGGTTTCTATTATCTTTTCTATTTACTCGAGCCTGATGGGAAGTGGTTGACGCCTGCACCAATTGCCAGAGCCCTGGCTGTTGCCTTCCCAATCTCACACACTCTCCTCATAAACAGACCCTGCCCACATCAAAAAAGTGGGTGGGGGCACGGCTTAATAGCTCTGTCGGGTTGAGGATCAAAGTATTTGACAGACACACATTTAGTGGGCGATCAAAGAGCAGGATATGTATTTACAATGTTATCACAAAGAGGGCAGGAAGGATTCCACTGCTGGCTTCCAAGTCTTTGTTCATATAGCAATTAATTATTGGGGGGTAAAAAACACTATCAGCCCCCAGAGGACTGCCCGCCATAGTCACATTGCACACACTGTGTAAAGGCTCTGCGTGCAAGAAAGCACAGAGCTCATCAACTGTAAGGAACCCAGTTGATATCCTCGTAATACTGGCACGCAGATTTGCAAAGGGTGTTGTCTCTTTAAATTAGCTACATTTTCTCCATGTCTACTTTGCAAAGGAAAAAAGTATTTTTTTAATCTATGTATCAATAGCTGATGGTACTGAATGGTTTATTGGATCTTATTGAAACATATAAGATTATTAAGGGTTTGGACGCGCTAAAGGGAGGAAACATGTTCCCGATGTTGGGGGAGTCCAGAACCAGGGGCCACAGTTTAACAATAAGGTATAAGACGTTTAGAAGGGAGACGATGAAACACTTTTTCACACAGAGTCTGTGGAATTCTCTGCCCCAGCGGGCGGTGGAGGCTGGTTCTCTGGATACTTTCAAGGGAGAACTAGATAGGGCTCTTAAAGATAGCGGAGTGAAGGGATATGGGGAGATGGCAGGAACGGGGCACTGATTGTGGACGATCAGCCATGATCGCATTGAATGGCGGTGCTGGCTCAAAGGGCCGAATGGCCTACTCCTGCACCTTTTGTCTATTGGCCCTGTACACGATTACAAATCCTGCTTCTCATAACACGAGATAATCGACAAGAGTCAGAAGAGAACGGAATACTTTATTGCCGCATGCGACAAGGCACAGTGAGATTCTTTGCTTGCATACCCAATGTATACAAATAGCAACCACTTACGGCACTGACAAAGTTACAAAGCACGAGGGATCGTCCAATGTCCTTCCCCTCTTCCCCTGCCCCACAGAGGTTCCCCCACATCGGGTCCTCCTTTGTTCTCCGCCCTCCCTCACGGCGGTCCCGCCACACCGGGTCGCCATTGTTCTTCCCCTCCTCCCCACCCCCTCACGGCGGTTCCCCTGCGCTCTCATCGACCGCGAGTCGACCCACGAGGCTTCGCTGCCGCCGTGAGGCTTCACCACCATCGAGGTCCCACGCCCGGAGGCTCGACGACTTTGTTTTGGGTTCCTGCGCCGACGCACAGACCTGAGCACGGAATCTAGGCTCGGATATCAAGGCCATGCCGAAGCTCCAGTAGCGTGTGAAACAATAAACTGTAGATGCTAAAAATGTGCAGGTGGAGAGGTAAACAGAATACGTGTTTCAGATCAGTGACCTTAATCAGAACTCTGTGTTGGATCAGGAGTTTCAGAAGCATTTGATAGAACTGAGATGAAGTTCAGGTGTGCTCCAAATTAATGATGGCAAAATTGGTAAGCGATTATATTGTTCACATGTTCGATTCACAAAGCATTCCTGAACTTAAGATGCCGAGGGGGGGGATAAAATGAACAAAGGAGAAAAACTATGCAGCACAAATCTGCAGTAAATCTGAAAGAAAAATAAATAATTGCAAAAAACACTCAGCAGGTCAAGTAGCATCCACAGCGGGAGAAACAGAAGCAATGCCCTAGATCACCAGCAAGAAATATCAACCATGCTCCCCTCCCTCCCTCACTCAAAACATGTCAAACATTCCCCGCGCTTAGACACAAAAAGCTGGAGTACTCAGCGGGTCAGGCAGTAGCTGTGGAGAAAAGGAATAGGTGACATTTCGGATCGAGACCCTTCTTCAGATTGAGAGTCTGGGGAAAGGGAAACGAGTGATATATAGAAGATAAATAGAATAAATCCAGAATAGTAAAAAGCTTGGATAGAGTGGGTGTGGAGAGGATGTTTCCATTAGTGGGAGTCTAGAACTAGAGGTCTAGATATGCTGAGTGCAGGTAGATGGGACTAGGGGAAAACAAATGGTCGGCACGGACTGGAAGGGCCGAGAGGGCCTGTTTCCGTGCTGTAATTGTTATATGGTTATAGGTCACAGCCTCAGAATTAAAGGACATTCTTATGTTTTGGGAAGGAGATGAGAAATGTCTTTAGCCAGAGGGTGGTGAATCTGAGTAATTCATGCCACAGAAGGCTGTGGAGGATGTCAGTGGATATATTCAAGGCAGATTCTTGATTAGTACGAGCATCAAGTTATGGGGAGAAGACAGGAGAATGGGGTTAGGAGGGAGAGATAGATCAGCCATGATTGAATGGTGGAGTAGACTTGATGGTCTGAATGGCCTAATTCTACTCCTATTCCTTATGACTTTAATGAATGAGAGATTTGTGAAATGCATCGATATTCAAGAAAAGGTGGAGTGCACAATGGTCCATTGTTGGCAGTGGGGTAGGTGTTAATGAGTTACACAGAGTTATACTCGTTATCACCTACCCTAGAGCAAAAATGGACCAGGTTCAGGAATAGCTCCTGTCCTACAATCATCATGTTCCTGAACCAACCCTAATTCTACCTTGACATTGGAACACCACGCCCCACTTCTTGCACTACAGCGCCAGTTCGATCCTGACTATGGGTGCTTGCCTGAACGTAGTTTGTACGTTCTCCCCGTGACCTGCGTGGGAGGTTTTCTCCGAGATCTTCGGTTTCCTCCCACAATCCAAAGACGTACAGGTCTGTAGATTAATTGGGTTGGTATCAATGTAAAATTGTCCCTAGTGTGCAGAATAGTGTTAGTGTGCTGGGATCGCTGGTTGGCACGGTCTCAGTGGGACAAAGGGCCTGTTTCCTCATTGTATCTCTAAACTAAACTAATAAATGAGATGAAAAAATCCTGCTTGTCGTACATCATTGTGAAAACTCTAATCGAGTAATGTTTTATGTCTGGCTGCCACATCTCTGACACCTCTCACCCTGGCCACAAACTCTTTGAATCACTTCCCTCTGGAAGGCGACTCCGGACTGTCAAAGCTGCCACAGCCAGACATAAAAACAGCTATTTTTCCATGAGTAGTAACTCTACTCAATAACCAAAAATCTGTTGCCTCCTTTTGCTCTGGTATTTTATTTCATTCACATGTTTAATCAATAATGTTTTATTATTAATGTTTAATTATGTGTCATTCCTAACTGTCACTGTATGTCGTTGTCACTTGCGGGCGGAGCATCAAGACAAATTCCTTGTATGTGAATATTTGGCCAATAAACGTATACATTCATTGGCTGTGGCCTCAGTTCCCTGTTTGCATTTTCGTCGTGTGTGAGGCCGGAGCTAAATCCTTGCTTCTTTAGGGAACCCTCCTGGAGTGGAAATTGTCCCAGCGAGAGCAATCAGCTAATAGTCTAAAAGTGTTAATTTCCCTGGCTGTAAACACTTCAGACGTGAGGCTAATTGCCTCTTTGCCGTTGAGAGAGTTCAACAGTAAGTGCGTTAATGCAATAAATGATCAAGGAGAGGGGAGGTGAGTAGCACAACAGAAATAGCATTCTTGGACCAGCCATTTAGTAAAGACCAAAGACCCAGAGCATGGCAGGGACACCCTGCATTCCAGAAATGATTCTCTCCCCACTCCTTAGCTCTATTGAAAGGTAATTAACTGGACAGACTCCCTCTTGAGTTGCTTTTGTTCAAGACATTTCTAAGATTAGTTACCTTGTGTTCTGTGCTCTCTCTCAGTGTGCAGTGATTTTCAATCCGGTCAGAAAAGTTCCAGGAACTAAACATGCCTCGTGCTTTTAATGAATGAAATAAACAGGAGCTTTGAAGCATCGTGTGGATAGAAAGACGTATTTGAACTGTGAACGGCTCGATTGTAATTGTGTTTTTTTTCCGCTGGCTGGTTAGCACACAACAAAAGTAAAACTAATAATAGCTTCGCATTGTCATTATTGAAACATATTAAGGGTTTGGACACGCTAGAGGCAAGAAACATGTTCCCGATGTTGGGGGAGTCCAGAACCAGGGGCCACAGTTTAAGAATAAGGGGTAAGCCATTTAGAACGGAGACGAGGAAACACTTTTTCACACAGAGAGTTGTGAGTCTATGGAATAATAGACAAGCAAGGGCCTGTCCCACTTGGGCGTCATTTGCGCGTAATTTACGTGTCATCATTTACGCATCACAACGTGCACGTTACGCGCACGGTGCGCATTGCGTGCGCATGGTGCGTGGTGATATAGGCAGTGACGCGCAGCACCCCAGGATTTTGGTATGTACAAAATCTTCACGCGCCATCTGTGTGACGCACAAATGATGCCCAAGTGGGACAGGCCACCCTGTCTGAAGAAGGGTCTCGACCCGAAACGTCACCTATTCCTTCGCTCCATAGATGCTGCCTCACCCGCTGACTTTCTCCAGCATTTTGGACTACCTTCGATTTTTCCAGCATCTGGAGTTCCTTCTTAAACATCAGTAATTGGCATAGTGGTGCACTGGTAAAACTGCTGCCGCACATCGCCGGAGACCCGAGTTCGACCCTGACCTCGGGTGCTGTCTGTGTTGAGTTTTCATATTCTCCCCATGACCGCACGGATTTTGTCCGGGTGCTCCGGTTTCCTCCCTCATCCCAATGACCTGCGGGTTCCTGGGTTAATTGGCCTCTGTAAATTTCCCCTAGTGTGTCGGGAGATGATGCAAAAGCGGAATAACATAGAACTAGTGTGGAAGGTAGATACAAAATGCTGGAGTAAATGAAATCTCGACCCGTCACCCATTCCTTCTCTCCAGAGATGCTGCCTGGCCCGTTGAGTTACTCCAGCATTTTGTGTCTATCCATCGATTTAAACCAGCATCTGCAGTTCTTTCCTACACATAGAAGTAGTGTTAATGGCTAATCAATGGTGGGCTCTAACCAAAGAAACTCCTCCAAAAGTACATTGTTTTATTCTGAGGCTATAGTTATTCCGACTCTCCCACAAGTGAAAACATCCTCAGGATCAAGGGTTCAATTTTCTAAAACGTTCTGAAAAACCTGTAAAGGGACTGCGTTGAAACGCAAGCTTTGCAAGTCAGTATCTGAATGTCAATGTGCGCTGAATACAGTTCTGTGGATAGCCAGCACAGCAACCCTGCATTCCTACGGAAAAGTTTAACAATTTCCTTTTCTTTCAGATTGTCAACGGTGATCAATGCAGATCAGATCCTTGTGCTGCGTGATGGACAGATAGTGGAGAGAGGAAGGTATGTAGTCCACTGTCAGGGACTTTCCCACCCGTTTAACCTCAATCCTAGAGGGAGCTATTATTTTTTGCAGTTCTGCTTTTAAAAAAAAATCAGTTTGTCTTACAGTATTTTACGACAAGGAAGAGACCTTTTCATCAGTCTAATGGGCCTGTCCCTCTTTGGCGATTTTTCAGACGTCTGCCAGCGGCTGTCAAGTTGCCGGCAGTCGCCTGAAAAACTGACAACTGGATCGGTAACTGTCAGAGTGGAACCTGACAGTTACCCCGCAAAGGCGGGGGACAGGGCAGGGGGAGGGGAGCGCTGTCTGAAATTCACACGGTGCAAAGCCAAGGTGATACAGACACACACCGCAATGAACAGGAAGGTTGGCGTTGTAATTGAAGACGGCTAAAGCACAGTGTACGGTAAGTCCTTAAAGGGGGGGGGGGGGGGGGGGAGTAGGAGGGAGAAGGAATGGAGACTTTTAAGAAGCCAGAGATACACGGCTGTGAAGCTCGGCAGACATTTAACGTTACCGGTCGGTTATCCTTGGTTCTGAAAACTACTGCTTACGTTTTTTTCCCCAAATGAGCCAATGAAATTTATCAGTCAGCACCGGCTACAACCTACAAGAACCTACGAGAACCTTCGACCTCCTGGCGACTCACCTACGGCACGAGAAATCTTGCTACTCTCCATGGTTGCTTCATTCTAGTCGCTGCTAATTTTCCAACATGTTGAAAAATTTGCGGCGATCATAATGAGGCCGCGACTAGTTCCCAGAATGCAGGAACTCCTCAAGACCATGAAGGCGACTCCCCGGCAACTACCTGCGACCATGTGGCGACCGCATAGTCTCCTGCTGCTGCCTAAAAGGTCACCTAAGTGGGACAGGCCCATTAGGCCTCCACAAAGGTCATGATTGGAGTTCTATTGCTGGCTACAGCATTAAAGATTAGAGAGAGGTTAACAAACCACATATTATTTGATCACAAATGTGACCCAGAGCAGAAATATTTTACATTGTAGTAATCTTTCTGGACAAATAGATGAGGAATCTGCTTGCACTTTCATAACACTCTCATCCTTCTGAACTCCAGAGTATACAAGCCCAGCCGCTCCATTCTCTCAGCGTATGTGGGTGTGTGGGCCTGTTTCCACGCTGTGTGATTCTATGACTCTACATCACTCCAATATTACTATTGCACTGTAGACAAAAGTGCTGGAGAAACTCAGCGGTGCAGTAGCATCTATGGGGCGAAGGAAATAGGCAACGTTTCGGGCCGAAACCCTTCTTACCGTACACTGTTCAGTCTGAAGAAGGGTTTCGGCCCGAAACATCGCCTATTTCCTTCGCTCCATAGATGCTGCTGCACCCGCTGAGTTTCTCCAGCACTTTTGTCTACCTTCTTAATTACTATTGCGACTGCTTTCCCTGCATCTTCCTGGAATGACTTACCAGAGAGGCTGCCCTTCACACCATAATTACACTCCTAAATCAAAAGCTTTTCACTGTACCTCGGTGCACATGACAATAAGCTAAACTAAGACCCCCGCGGAATATCTTTGCCTCTTTATCTCTGCTGAATGGTTTTAGGAATGGTGATGTGAAAGCCCTGCCCGAGATTGAGGATTTAGTTTCTTCCTGTCTCAGGCCCTTGTTCCGTCAGACAGATCATTATCTTTCCCTTCACCACCTTAATGGGTTTAGTATTTACTTTAGCACATAGTGCAGAATGTAAACTTCATACTTGGCTGAGCATCCCTGAGAAAACCCTCTTCATCCTTCTCAGTAATTACATCTCTCACACACTCATGTTTTCTTTCCCTTGTTCTCTTCCCCATTCCTCAGAAGTTTTAACTTCTCAAGATTATTTTTTCGATTGATCTAAAGTATCATTTGAAACGTCCCGATCTCAAAACTGGTTGACTATCCGAAGCCAGTAATTATTTTTTTGAAAGAACTATAAATAATTAGAATGCAGACACAGGAAGTTGCAGATGCTAGAATCGTGATCATAAAAAAAACCAGATGGGAGCACTCAGTAGATCAGGCAGCATCTGTGGAGGGAACTGGCAGACAACGTTTTGAGTCGACCCTTCTTCAGACTGACCTCTACTGAGGAAGGGTCCTGACCCAAATTGTCTTACATATAAACATAGAAAGTAGGTGCAGGAGTAGGCCATTCGGCCCTTCGAACCTGCACTGCCTTTCAATATGATCATGGCTGATCATCCAACTCAGTATCCCTTACCTGCCTTCTCTCCATACCCCCTGATCCAATTCCCTCGTCCAGATCATTAATATATATTGTAAATAGCTGGAGTCCCAGCACTGAGCCTTGCGGCACCCCACTAGTCACTGCCTGCCATCATGAAAAGGACCCGTTCACTCCTACTCTTTGCTTTCTGTCTGCCAGCCAGTTCTATATCCACATCAATACTGAACCACCAATACCGTGTGCTTTAAGTTTGTATACTAATCTCTTGTGTGGGACCTTGTCAAAAGCCTTCTGGAAGTCCAGATATAGCACATCCACTGATTCTCCCTTATCCACTCTACTAGTTACATCCTCAAAAAATTCTATAAGATTCGTCAGACATGATTTACCTTTCTAAAATCCATGCTGACTTTGTCCAATGATTTCACTACTTTTAAAATGTGCTGCTATCCCATCTTTAATAACTGACTAGCAGTTTCCCCACTACCGATGTTAGACTAACTGGTCTGTAATTCCCCGTTTTCTCTCTCCCTCCCTTTTTAAAAAGTGGGGTTACATTAGCTACCCTCCAATCCTCAGGAACTACTACAGAATCTAAAGAGTTTTGAAAAGTTATCACTAAGGCATCCACTATTTCTGGGGCTACTTCCTTAAGTACTCCGGGATGCAGCCTATCTGGCTCTGGGGATATATTGGCCTTTAATCCATTCAATTTACCTAACACCACTTCCCGGCTAACCTGGATTTCACTCAGTTCCTCCATCTCATTTGTCCCGCGATCCCCTGCTATTTCCGGCAGATTATTTATGTCTTCCTCAGTGAAGACAGAACCAAAGTAGTTATTGAATTGGTCTGCCATGTCCTTGTTCCCATTGATCAATTCACCTGTTTCTGACTGCAAGGGACCTACATTTGTTTTAACTAATCTTTTTCTCTTCACATAGCTATAAAAACTTTTGCAGTCAGTTTTTATGTTCCCTGCCAGTTTTCTTTCATAATCTATTTTCCCGTTCCTAATTAAGCCCTTTGTCCTCCTCTGCTGGACTCTGAATTTCTCCCAGTCCTCTGGTAGACTGCTTTCTCTGGCTAATTTGTACGCTTCATCTTTTGTTTTGATACTATCCCTGATTTCCCTTGTTATCCACGGATGCACTACCTTCCCTGATTTATTCTTTTGCCAAACTGGGATGAACAACTGTTGTAGTTCATCCATACAGTCTTTAAATGCCTTCCCTTGCATATCCACCATCAACCCTTCAAGAATCAATTGCCAGTCTATCTTGGTCAATTCACGTCTCATACCCTCAAAGTTACCTTTCTTTTAAGTTCGGGACCCGTGTTTCTGAATTAACAATGTCACTCTCCATCCTAATGAAGAACTCAACCATATTATGGTCACTCTTGCCCAAGGGGCCTCGCTCAACAACGCTGCTAACTAACCCTTCCCCATTACTCAATACCCAGTCTAGAATAGCCTGCTCTCTCGTTGGTTCCTCTACATGTTGGTTTAGAAAACTATCCCGCATACATTCCAAGAAATCCTCTTCCTCAGCATCCCTGCCAATTTGATTCACCCAATCTATATGTAGATTTAAGTCACCCATTATAACTGTTTTACCTTTGTTGCATGCATTCCTAATTTCCTGTTTGATGCCATCCCCAACTCCACTACTAATGTTAGGTGGCCTGTACACATCACCCACTAGCGTTTTCTGCCCCTTAGTGTTTCGCAGCTCTACCCATACGATTCCACATCCTCCAAGCTAATGTCATTCCTTTCTATTGCGTTAATCCCTCTCTAACTAGCAACGCTGCCCCACCTCATTTTCCTCTCTGTCTATCCCTCCTGAATATTGAATATCCCTGGATGTTCAGCACCTAGCCTTGGTCACCCTGGAGCCATGTCTCCGTGATCCCAACTATATCATAATCATTAATAGCTATCTGCACATTCAACTCATCCACCTTATTACGGATGCTCCTTACATTGAGACACAAAGCCTTCAGGCTTGTTTTTACAACGCTCTTACCCTTTATACAATTATGTTGAAAAGTGGCCCTTTTTGATTTTTGCCCTGGATTTGACTGCCTGCCACTTATACTTTTCACCTTGCTACCTATTTCTTCTACCCTCATCTTACACCCCTCTGTGTCTCTGCTCACACATTTAAGAAACCCACCACCTCTTATTCTCTGTTTATTATTTTTTTCTTCTTTCCTCCTTCATGTTGCGTCTGAGTGCTTTCCTTCTCTGCCTCCTGCCTCACACACTGTCTACTAGCTTTCTCTATTTGAGTCCCTTCCCCCAACCAATCTAGTTTAAAGTCTCCCCAGTAGCCTTTGCAAATCTCCCCGCCAGGATACTGGTTCCCCTCGGGTTCAAGTCCAACCTGTCCTTTTTGTACAGGTCACACCTTCCCCAAAAGAGGTCCCAATGATCCAGAAACTTGAATCCCTGCCCTCTGCACCAGTCCTTCAGCCACGCATTTATCCTCCACCTCGCTCCATTCCTACTCTCACTGTCGCGTGGCACAGGCAGTAATCCTGAGATTGTTACCTTTGCGGTCCTTCTCCTTAACTCTCCTCCTAACTCCCTAAATTCTCCTTTCAGGACCGCTTCTCTTTTTCTACCTATGTCATTGGTACCTATATGTACCACGACCTCTGGCTCCTCTCCCTCCCGTTTCAGGATATCTTGGACACGTTCAGTCACATCCCAGACCCTGGCACCAGGGAGGCAAACTACCATCCGGGTCTCCTGACCCCCTAACTAGAGTCCCCTATTACTACTGCCCTCCTCTTCTTTTCCTTACCCTTCTGAGCAACAGGGCCAGTCTCTGTACCTGAGGGCCGGCCGCTGTTGCTACCCCCAGGTAGGCTGTCTCCCCCAACAGTACTCAAACAGGAGTACTTATTGCCAAGGTGTACAGCCACCGGGGTACTCTCTAGTCCCTGCCTCTGCCCCTTGCCTCTCCTAACCGTGACCCAATTGTCTGCTCCTGGAGTGGCCACCTTTCTGTAACTCCTCTCTATGACCTCCTCGCTCTCCCTGACCAGAAGGAGGTCATCGAGCTGCTGCTCCAGGTTCCTAATACGGTCCCTTAGGAGCCCCATCTCGACACACCTGGCGCAGATGTGCACGTCTGGAAGGCTATCAGACTCCCTGACCTCTCACATCTGACATCCAGAACAGTAAACTGGCCTTCATACTCCCCCTTACCCTGGCTACAATACAGAGTACAATACAATACAAACTGCTGGAAGAAATCAGCAGGGATCTGACTCCCAATCAGCTGCTCCCTCTTGTCCGCTTCCACCAATCAGCGGCTTCCTCAAGCCCACTTGTTTTGAAATGCGAATGGAGCGTTGGAACGTTACAGATTTGGGCGCTCGTCCCACTGCAGCCGCTCCAACGGCTCGAGGGCCTCTGTAAAGCAAAGCCCCGCGATCGGGTTTTTAACTCACCGCTCGGACGTTACTCCTCTCACTGCAACCGCTCCAACGGCTCGAGAGCCTCTGTCCAGATGCTGCATGACATGCTGAGTTCCTGCAGCACTTTGCGTTTTGCACAAGAGTCAGGTGTTTTATTGTCATCTGTCCAGAAACAGAACAATTAAATTCTTACACAGTAGCCATGCAGGCTATTCCTGTATCAATCAATCATTCAATTTTATTTGTATAGCACATTTAAAAACAACTCACGTTGACCAAAGTGCTGTACATCAGTGCAGATACTAATGTGCTACAAACAACGGTACGCAGACCTAACAATACATCATAAACTGTTTACAGCGCCCCCTCAGAGGGCCTCAAAAACGCTAGGTAGTAGAAAAAGGTTTTAAGCCTCGACTTAAAGGAGTCGATGGAGGGGGCAGTTCTGATGATGAGAGGGATGCTGTTCCACAGTCTAGGTGCTGCAACCACAAAAGTGCGGTCACCCCTGAGCATAAACCTAGACCGAAGGATAGTCAGTAGCCGCAAGTCAGCTGACCTGAGGGACCTGGAGGTAGAATGCTGGGTTGGAAGATTTTTGATGTAGGAGGGGGCAAGCCCATTAAGGGCTTTGTATACGAATAAGAGGAGCTTGAAGTTGATTCTGTACTGTACTGGGAGCCAGTGGAGAGAGGCCAGATTTGGGGTGATGTGGTCCTTTTTGCGGGTACCCTTCAGAAGTATCGCTGCGGCGTTTTGAACCAGTTGCAGGCGGGACAGGGATGATTGGCTGATGCCAGTGTATAGGAAGTTGCAGTAATCAAGGCGGGAGGAGATGAATGAGTGGATGATTTTTTCACTTGCTAATCGAGATTCAGGGATACGGCAAGACTCTACTGGACTGTTGTTAAGTTTGGAATACTTTTGAAATAAGTTTGGACTACTTTGTAAGCGCTCTATATGTGGCGACTCTTTGCATATCTTGTGTATGCAAAACAAAGAACATCACTGTGACATGTCACACGTGACAATAAAATATCATTCATTCATTCAAAAAGAATTTCACAGTGGTTGCACTTTACATATACGTGGCAATAAAATTACCATTGAGCCATTGAACCAAAATCCACAGCCGTCTGACTGAAAAGTCAAGAGTGTTTTATTGTCATGTGTCCCAGATAGAACAATGACATTCTCTTTTTTTTTTTTTTTTTTTTTTAAATTTTTTTTATTATAGAAACAAAATAACATATTACATTTCTACAGTAGTAGTACATAGTCTTAATAATTAATTCATACTATTAATATATTAATAATAATATCAATATTATTTATGCTGTATTATCCTTAATTATAACTTCCAAAGTTATATATTTTATATGATTAAAAGTACATAATACTAATAATACATTTATAATATAGCATTATACTATTAGTAAGTTTTTCATTTTATCTCTAATTTTTTAGGTATGAGGCCAAATTTAGTAATAATATTGATACAAAAAGTTAATAAAACTTATAAAATTTCCATTTTTTTTTTCCTTCCTAATATTTAGCAGAGATGCCAAGTGTCCCGGATTCGCCGTATTTTATCCCGGCGAAATAACTTTTTTACGGTGTTCCGGCAGCCAAACATGCTGTTACGGAACACCGCCGCGCCGGTGTTCCTCCCGTGAGAACGCCGGCGCCATGTGTCCCCGGTTTGCCAGCCCGTGCGATCAGCGGCATTTTGCCGGGCCCTAGTGACCGCGCCTGCGCAGTGGGGGAGGGTTGCCGGGCCCTAGTGACCGCGCCTGCGCAGTGGGGGAGGGTTGCCGGGCCACAGTGGCCGCGCGTGCGCAGTGGGGGAGGGTTGCCGGGCCTGGCGCGATTTCGAGCCACGCCCGGCCCAGAGCCCGGGCGGCGCCGGCCCGCGCGATCAGCGGCACTTTCTTGCCGCTCGCGGCAGCCCCATCACCGGGCCTCCCACCCAGTGCGCAGGCGCAGCGGCAACCATGCCAAGTGCGCATGTGCCGCACCCGCCCGCCGGCAGCCCGCTGATCTGCACCAGTGCGCAGGCGCATAGCCGCCGGCAACAACCCCAGGTGAGTGTTACGGAGAGAAATGCATTTAACCCCATTTGTTACGGACAAATGGGTTAAATGTTACTGTGAACTAAATTTAGGGTTGGCATCTCTGATATTAAGGATAATTATACGTAATAAAGAATACGTAATTTTATATAATTTAAAGGTATATAAAACTAAAAGTACTAATAATATTAATAATATTCTCATAAATCTAATAATATTTATATTTGTACTAATATCAAAAAGTTAAAGTAATGTGTTTCTACATTTTTTTTAAATTTTTTATATAGATATAGGAAAATAGAAAGATTTAAAGAAAAAAGAAAGGTAGTAAAGAATAAAAATAAAAGGTTTGATGGAGAATAAAGTATTCGTCAATGATCCGTGTTTATAGATATATTCATGAATTAATATATGTTTCTTCATCCAATCGGGTATCCAGGTTTCAGTCAGGGTTCCCGCGCCGAACTATTATGACCCTGTAAATATTCAATATATGGAGACCAAATCCGTCTGAAGAGATCTAGCCTATCCATAAGGACAAACCTCAATCTCTCCAAATGGAGTGTCTCCGACATTTCTATATTCCACATTTTAATTGTTGGGGATGTAGGGCCTTTCCAAAATTTTAATATTAATTTCTTCCCAATTACTAAACCATAGTCAATAAAAGTTCTATGACTCATTGTTATTGATAAATCGGTTTCAATAATTCCAAGTATAATTAACTTTGGGTCAGGAGTTATATTTTTATTAATAACGGCTGATATTATTTTAAATATTTCCTTCCAATATTCTACAATTTTTATACAGTTGGTAAATGAGTGTGTCAAATTTGCTTCTGAAAATTTGGCATTTATCACATATAGGAGATATCTTTGAGAAAATATTATGTAATTTATATTTAGAATAATGTAATCTATGTAATATTTTAAACTGTATGAGAGAATGTTTAGCGTTTAATGAACAATAATGTATATGTTGTAAACTTTCTTCCCATATTTCTGGTCTTATTATTTGACCCAATTCCTTTTCCCAAGACTCTCTGTATGTTTCTGTTGATGGGGTATTGTTTTCCAGTAAAATATTATATATATATGATATCATTTTTTCCATATTTGGATGTTTGTTCAAACATTCCTCTAATATTTCTATTTTTCTATTTTTAAATTCATATATATTTGAATGACATTCAAATGAATACAATGACATTCTCAATGGGCCTGTCCCACTTACGCGACTTTTTCGGCGACTGCCGGCACCCGTGAGAGGGCGTTGCAGGTCGCCAAAAATTTTAAACTTGTTGAAATTCCAGCGGCGACCAGAAAGACGCTACGACTCTTTGGGCGACTGAGGAGACGACTCACGACCATACTGGCGACACCCTGGCGACATGTCGTGGGGTGAAGCCTGTATGGTCGTGAGTAGTCGCCCAAAGAGTCGTACCTTGTTCTGGTCGCTTGGATTTTAAACATGTTGAAGATTTTCGGCGACCTGCTGCGACTATGAAGGGTGCCGGCAAGTCAGCGAAAAAGTGGCGTAAGTGGGACAGGCCCTTTACTTGCAGCAGCACAGCAGAATATGTAAACAATAGAATAAACAAGGAAAACAAAGTTTGATGTGTACGCTTACGTACACATAATTAACAAACAGACAATAATAGTGCAATAATAGTCTGTGTAGTTCAGAGCTTATTTGGAGGTTGTAGTGTTTAATAGCCTGATGGCTGTGGAGAAGAAGTTGTTACTGAACCTGGACGTAACAGTTTTCAGGCTCCTGTACCTGCTTCCCGATGGCAGGGGTGAAATGAGTGTGTGGCCAGGGTGGTGTAGGTCTCCGATAAGGCAACCAGCATCATCGGTGATCATCCTCGGAGGTGAGCGTCATGCAAACAGTTTTCTGATTCCCGTTTCAGACACGAGGTGCTGCTGGCCAAAGAGGGAGTGTACGCTGAGATGTGGATGAAACAGCAGCAGTCGGACACAGGGGACTCGTCATCTGACACTGAAACCAAAGACAGGAGCACTGAGAAACTGCAGCCACCCAGCAACAAGAAGGACTGATAGCCAGCCGTCCCAACAGCAAGCTGATCAAGGTTATCTCACCATCCATGCCGTCAATGTCCTGGGCTCATGTGCTCAGCGCGATGGCTCACACGATCGACCCGAACACTCATCATGTGGATCCAGACTCCTATACAATCCCATCGTTCTCCAAGAGGAAGAAAAGATCCCACTGATTACATGATTTTCTTTATAGGTTTTGGGAAGTAGTTTAAAGCTCTATCGTTTCATTTGTATTCTCAGACATTTATCCCATGTGTTTCCTGATTGGACTTGGGATGTGTGTTTGTTCATTATGACAAGAGGCTTCTCGGATATTTTTTTAAAGTATGGCAAGTGGTAAGGAGACGCATAGAACACAGCAAGGAGCCTGTTGAAACCGTGTAATTATAGACAATAGACAATAGGTGCAGGAGTAGGCCATTCGGCCCTTCGAGCCAGCACCACCATTCAATATGATCATGGCTGATCATCCCCA
Source organism: Okamejei kenojei (assembly GCA_035221665.1). Taxonomy (NCBI): domain Eukaryota; kingdom Metazoa; phylum Chordata; class Chondrichthyes; order Rajiformes; family Rajidae; genus Okamejei; species Okamejei kenojei. Next base: position 2,172,804 of record CM069137.1, read on the forward strand.
ATCAGTACCCCTTTCCTGCCTTCTCCCCATATCCCCTGACTCCGCTATCTTTAAGAGCTCCATCTATCTCTTGAAAGTATCCATAGAACTGGCCTCCAACGTCCTCTGAGGCAGAGAATTCCACAGACGCACAACTCTGTGTGAAAAAGTATTTCCTCATCTCCGTTCTAAATGGTTTACCCCTTATTCTTAAACTGTGGCCCCTGATTCTACACTCCCCCAACATTGGGAACATGTTTCTGTCCTCTAGCGTGTCCAAACCCTTAACAATCTTATATGTTTCAATGAGATCCCCTCTCAGCCTTTTAAACTCCAGAGTATACAAGCCCAGCCGCTCCATTCTATCAACATATGTCAATCCCGCCTTCCCGGGAATTAACCTGGTGAACTTATGCTGCACTCCCTCAATAGCAAGAATGTCCTTCCTCAAATTTGGAGAACAAAACTGCACACAATACTCCAGGTGTGGTCTCACTAGGGCCCTCTACAACCAGAAGGACCTCTTTGCTCCTATGCCCAATTCTTTGTGTTATGAAGGCCAACATGCCATTCGCTTTCTTCACTGCCTGCTGTACCTGCCTGCTTACTTTCAGTGACTGATGAACAAGGACCCCCACATCCCGTTGTACTTCCCCTTTTATGGACTTCCCCTCATTATGATTAAATACGTTACCAAGTGGTGTCTCAAAGTAGAGTGCTCAATGCACTTCGTCAGTGTGTGTGTGCTGAGTTAGTTAATCTCAGCTCGAGGAAGGGAACCTGTTACTCGGCATTCTTGGTCATGGGGAAAGGATTGTGAATCCAACTTCATTGATCTTCTGTGACCTTGTCAGAAAGTGCTTTCATACAGACATCAGGCAAGCAAAGGAACATGTGTGTCTTTTTAGCTGTGCCATCAAATGTCTTGGCTGGTAGTATTTCTCAGGTGTGAGCCTTAATTCTTCTCTCTTGATTGCCACCATTAAGAGAGGCAGATTCTGTAAGGCTGAACTTCATTTTGCCATCGGCCGAGCCCGTGCTGTGGTAAAGTTACTGCCTCACAGCGCCAGAGACCCAAGTTCGATCCTGACTATGCGTGCTATCTTTACGGGAGTTTGTACGTTCTCCCTGTGACCTGCGTGGGTTTTCTCCGGGTGCTCCTGTTTCCTCCCACACCCCAAAGACGTACATGTTTGTAGGTTAATTGACTTTTGTAAACTGTCCCTAGTGTGTAGGATAGTGTTAGGGTATGGGATGATCGCTGGTCGACACTGACTCGGTGGGCCCGAAAGGCCTGTTTACGTGCTGTGTCTCTAAAGCCTAAAAAGTAAATCAACCCATTGCTTGGCTCACCCAAATTTTAATTCTATGAAAGTCAATAAGAATATTGGCTGGGGATTCCTTCTCTGCAGAGATGCTGCCTGTACCGCTGAGTTACTCCAGAATTTTGTGTCTACCTTCGATTTAAACCAGCATCTGCAGTTCTTTCCCACACATTGATATAATACTGCCTGTTTGCATCATCATACTGTCCAAGTATATTTTCAACCCCACATCTGACATTGTACCTGTGATATTCAATTTAGTCCGAATCACATGGTTCTCTAACTTTTGTTTAAGAAAGAACTGCAGATGCTGCAAAAATCGAAGGTAGACAAAAATGCTGGAGAAACTCAGCGGGTGAGGCAGCATCTATAGAGCGAAGGAATAGGTGACGTTTCGGGTCAAGACCCTTCTTCAGACTGATGTGGGGATGGGGGGGGCAGGAAGAAGAAAGGAAGAGGCGGAAACAGTGGGCTGTGGGAGAGCTGGGAAGGGGAGGGGAAGGAGGGAGAAAGCAGGGACTACCTGAAATTGCAGGTCAATGTTCATACCGTTGTGGTGTAAACTACCCAAGTGAAATATGAGGTGCTGCTCCTCCAATTTACGGTGGGACTCACTCTGGCCATGGAGGAGGCCCAGGACAGAAAGGTCGGATTCGGAATGGAAGGGGGAGTTGAAGTGCTGAGCCAGCGGGAGATCAGGTTGGTTAATGCGGAGGTGTTGGGCGAAGCGATCGGCAAGCCTACGCTTGGTCTCACCGATGCAGAGCAACTGACACCTAGAGCAGCGGATGCAATAGATGATGTTGGAGGAGGTGCAGGTGAACCTCTGCAGCACCTGGTGCTCTAACTTGATTGCTTTATGATATAATTGAGTTAAATGGAAATGAACTGTCCCAAATTAGTGTCACATGTGGTCTGCGAAATTGGTGAGACTGTGACTAATATTTTTTATATTCTGTTCTTCCATTGGGCAAGTTTGTAGATTAATTGGCTTGGTCTAAATGTAAAATTGTCCTGAGTGTGTGTAGGATAATGTTAATGTGCGGGGATCGCAGGTCGGCGCTGATTCGGTGGTCCGAAGGGCGTTTTGCGCGGTGTCTCTAAAACCAAAAACTTAAAAAACTGTTGGCATAACATGACAATATTAGGTGATAAGGATAGTAGAATTAGCCCATTCATAGATACATAGACAATAGGTGCAGGAGTAGGCCTTTCGGCCCTTCGAGCCAGCACCGCCATTCAGTGTGATCATGGCTGATCATGCCTTCGTCCCATAACCTCTGACACCCGTACTAATCAAGAATCTATCTATTTCTGCCTTAAATATATCCACTGACTTGGCCTCCACAGACGTCTGTGGCAATGAATTCCACAGATTCACCACCCTCTGGCTAAAGAAATTTATTTTCATCTTTCTAAAGGTATTTTCTTTAAGTGTTTTCACATTCTCACTGTAACCGGGTCAGATTCTTCCAGGTTCTCCACCTTCCTCCCCACATCGCAAAGACGTGCGGGTTTGTAGATTAATTCTGATCGATGGTCGATGCCCACTCGGTGGGCTGAATGGCCTGTTTCCATGCTGTAAGTTTTAATCAATTCTTTCAACCTTTTGTTTCGACTGTGAGCGGTTTATTGTTCCACCTCATGTTCTATTGCAACATATTAACCAAAGAACATTGCCTGTCTGCACCGTAGCTCTGATAGCAGATCTGGAGGTGGATTAAGGGCAGTCTTGTGTATAATTTCAAGAACTTGGGCGGCACAGTGGCATATAGCGGTAGAGTTGCTGCCTCACAGCGCCACGGACCCGGATTCCATCCCGACTACGGGTGCTGTCTGTACGGAGTTTATATTTTCTCCCCGTGACCGCGTGGGTTTTCTCCGAGATCTTCGGTTTCTTCCCACACTCCAAAGACGTATAGGTTTCTAGGTTAATGGGCTTGGTGTAAATGCAAAATTGTCCTGAGTGTGTGTAGGATAGTGTTAATGTGCAGGGATCGCTGGTCGGTGCGGACTTCGTGGGCCGAAGGGCCTGTTTCCGCGCCTGGTGCATAACATTGACAGTATTAAGTCATAAGGAATAGTAGAATTAGGCCATTCGGCCCATCAAGTCTACTCGGCCATTCAATCATGGCTGATCTATCTCCCTCCTAACCCCATTCTCCTGCCTTCGTCCCATAACCTCTGACATCTGTACTAATCAAGAAAAATTGCAGAAAAATGTTGCATCCTTTCCCCATCTCCAAGACCCTTGGAGCCGGTGGAATATTTTAAAATGGCAGCCATTGTTGTAAAGCAGCATACATGGCAGTTAATTATTTCACAGCTAGCTCCCACCCACATTAGTGGGATGAGGATTTGATCATCTGATTTTAGAGATCGTTGCTGAATATTCATTCGGTGGACCATGGAATTATTTTCTACTGGAGCAATGGCTGTAACATAGAAACATAGAAACTTTAGATTTATAGCTGTAGATTCTTTTAAGTTCATAGAGTCATAGTGATACAGTGTGGAAGCAGCCCCTTTGGCCCAACTTGCCCACACTGACCAACATGTCCCAGCTGCACTAATCGCAACTGCCTACGTTTGGTCCACATCCCTCCAAACCTGTCCTATCCATGTACCAGTCCAAATACCGTTTCTTAGACGTTGGGATAGTCCCAGCCTCAACTACACCTCCGGCAGCTTGTTCCATACAACCACCACCCTTTGTGTAAAAAAGTTACCCCTCGGATTCCTATTAAATCTTTTCCCTTTCACCTTGAACCTATGTCCTCTGGTCCTCGATTCCCCTACTCTGGGCAAGAGACTGTGCATCTTTCTGATCTATTCCTGATTTTATAAATTCATCTAAGACACCAGACAAGGTCTGGGTTTAACATTTTATCAACCGTGTTATCATTGGTACAACAGTGAGCGTCTAGGTATTGCAGACTAGACACCAGACTGAGACTGGAAGTCACGATCTGTTGACGTGGTATTTCTTATTGATCCATAAGAACACTCAGAAACACTGAGCACTTGCCGTCTATTCGATACGTTGACAAGAACGTCATAGAAATAGACGAGGGGAAGGCTATTTTGCCCACTGTGTCAGCTGCACAATTTAGAGTCAGACTGATCTTCCCCCCCTGTACCACTTTGCAACAACAGAGGGTGTAGGATACGTCTAAAAAAATGTGAAACAAGGAACTGCAGACGCTGCTGTACAAAAAAAGGGCACAATGTGCTGAACTGGATATACTCAGCAACTAAGCCTGGAAATTCCAAAGTCTCACTACTCTTTGAACCAAGCATCTCCTCGTTCCTGTCCTGATTGGACATCCCCTATTTTGACACCTTTGCCCCCGATTCTGGCCACCCCATCCAATGGAAGCATTGTCATGTTCATTAGTTATAGGAGCAGAATTTGGCCATTCGGCCCATCAAGTCTACTCCATCATTCAATCATGGCTGATCGATCTTTCCCTCTCAACCCCATTCTCCTGACTTCTCCCCATAACCCCTGACACCCTTACTAATCAAGAATCTGTCAATCTCCACCTTAAAAATATCCACTGACTTGGCCTCCACAGCCTTCTGTTGCAAAGAATTCCACGGATTCACCACCCTCTGACTAAAGAAATTCCTCCTCATCTCCTTCCTAAAAGAACATCCTTTAATTCTGTGGCTGTGACCGCTGGTCCCAGACTCTCCCACTAGTGGAAACATCCTCTCCACATCCACTCTATCCAGGCCTTTCACTATTTGGTACGTTTCAATGAGATCCCACCTCATCCTTACATTTGCCCATTCAAGCCCTAATAGAAATTAATTTGTTTCAGTACGATCACTGTTTCAGCGTATGTCACTGTACATAGTTTATATCGGTTTCACAGGAAGTAGCTGAATGTAGAAATGTATTTTTCTGATATACTGTTTCCCCAGACATGTATAAATGCTAATGTTTAAGAAAGAACTGCGGATGCTGGAAAAATCGAAGGTAGCCATAACTGCTGGAGAAACTCAACGGTTGATGCAGCATCTATGGAGTGAAGGAATAGGTGACGTTTCGGGTCGAGACCCTTCTTAAGACTGAAGAAGGGTCTCGATCTGAAACGTCACCTATTCCTTTGGCTTGTTCTCTGCCTCAGAGGGCGGTGGAGGCCGGTTCTCTGGATACTTTCAAGAGAGAGCTAGATAGGGCTCTTAAAGACAGCAGAGTCAGGGGATATGGGGAGAAGGCAGGAACGGGGTACTGATTGGGGATGATCAGCCCTGATCACAATGAATGGCGCTGCTGGCTCGAAGGGCCGAATTGGCGAAGCACATATTGTCTACTGTCTAAGCCGAGGATCCAAGTGAAGACACTGAAGCTTCATCAGCAAACATCTTGCCAAACCAGCCAAGCCTCTTTGCGGGTCACCTCATGAGCTGTTGGTTTATTGTTGTCACGCTTGCCGGGGTACGGTGGAAAACTTTATTTTGCCTGCTATCCGAGTAAATCAGACTCTACATGTGTGGTAAGCTGCAAGTTTATGGGTATATATTTAATTTTATTTACATCAGTTTATTTGGAAAATGGCTATATTGGTGATTACCTGTGTATACGTTTTGTTTCTTTCCGATATGCTGTTTCTCAGGTTAAGTATTAATAACGTATTTTGATGCTTCACGAGTTGTTTCCTCTACACACCTGCAAGATCTGAAGAAGGGTCTCGACCCGAGAGGTCACCTATTCATTCTCTCCAGAGATACTGCCTGACCTGCTGAGTTACTCCAGCTTTTTGTGTCTACTCCTTCTTTGCTAAGTGACAATAGACAAATTGTGCAGGAGTAGGCCATTCGGCCCACCAAGCCAGCACCGTCATTCAATGTGATCATGGCTGATCATCCACAATCAGTACCCCGTTCCTGCCTTCTCCCCATATCCCCTCACTCCGCTAGCTTTAAGAGCCCTATCTAGCTCTCTGTTGAAAGGATCCAGAGAACCGGCCTCCACTGAGGCAGAGAATTCCACAGACTCACAACTCTCTGTGTGAAAAAGTGTTTCCTCATCTCCGTTCTAAATGGCTTACCCTTTATTCTTAAACTGTGGCCCCAGGTTCTGGGCTCCCCCAACATCGGTAACATGTTTCCTGCCTCTACTGTGTCCAAACCCTTAATAATCTTATATGTTTCAATAAGATATCCTCTCATCCTTCTAAATTCTAGAATATACAAGCCTAGCCACTCCATTCTCTCAGCATATGACAGTCCCACCATCCCGGGAATTAATCTGGAGAACCTACACTTCACTCCCTCAATAGCAAGAATGTCCTTCCTCAAATTAGGGGACCAAAACTGCACACAATACTCCTGTGGATTGGAGGGTAGCTAATGTTATCCCACTTTTTAAGAAAGGCGGGAGAGAGAAAACAGGAAATTATAGACCATTTAGCCTGACACGGGTGGTGGAGAAGATGCTGGAAGATCACACTATGATCACATTGAAGGTACATGGAAGTGCACGTGAGAAGTGAAGCAAAGTTGTATTTAAAATCAGTGGATGAAATAATTCCACTGTACAACAGCTTCATACCACCACTGGAGTTAAGCTCTACAGCAGAAGATGGAAGAGCTTCATATCTTTGAGTGTTGTGAAGGGAAAATATCTAACGTGGCCTGTTAGGATCTTTCGATACAGGCATGGCTTGTTATGGAGCTCCTACTGTTGATGTGGTCATATTGTAACAAAGGAATAAAGGTGAACGTTTTAAAGAAATTGAAAGAATTCACTTACTTACTACGACATTGCAGAGGCCATTCCACTCATTGTGTCCACAGCATCTCCCAGACGTTTTAGTTTTTTAGTTCAGAGATACAGCGCGGAAACAGGCCCTTCGGCCTCCTGAGTCTGCACCGACCAGCGTTCACCTGCACATTACCACTGTCCCACACACACTAAGAAAAATTTTACATTTCTAGCAAGCCAATTGACCTACAAACCTGCACATCTTCGGAGTGTGGGAGGAAACCGAAGATCTCGAAGGGCCGAATGGCCTGCTCCTGCACCTAATTTCTATGTTTCTATCTCGGAGAAGGTCCATACGGCCACAATAGACAACAGGTGCAGGAGTGGCCATTCGGCCCTTCGAGCCAGCACTGCCATTCACTGTGATCATGGCTGATCATCTACAATCAGTACCCCTTTCCTGCCTTCTCCCCATATCCCTTGACTCCGCTATCTTTAAGAGCTCTATCTAACTTTCTCTTGAAAGCATCCAGAGAATTGGTCTCCACTGCCTTCTGAGGCAGAGAATACTACAGCTCTCCGGGTGAAAAAGTTTTTCCTCATCTCTGTTCTAAATGGCCTATCCCTTATTCTTAAACTGTGGCGCCTGGTTCTGGACTCCCCCAATATCGGGAACATATCACCTGCCTCTAGCGCGTCCAATCCCTTAATAATCTTATATTTCAATAAGATGCCCTCTCATCCATCTACATTCCAGTGTATATGACAGTCCCGCCATCATATTCCCGCAAGGAATTAAGGCTGCCTTCCCTCAATAGCAAGAATGTCCTTCCTCAAATTTAGAAACCAGAATTGCTCACAATACTCCAGGTGTGGTCTCACTAGGGCCCTGTACAACTGCGGAAGGACCTATTTCTCTTTGCTCCTATACTCAACTCCTCTTGTTATGAAGGCCAACATGCCATTAGTTTTGTCATGGGGAGAATGTACAAACTCCGTACGGACAGGACCCATGGTCGGGATCTAACTTGGGTCTCTGGCGCTGTAAGGCAGCAACTCTACCGCTGTGTCACCGTGCCGCCCAATGTCCCATTCCCCTTATTTCTCCGACATGCTACCTTTTTTTTGCTCTCTGTAGAGAGAGGAGTTTGAGCTATGGATGGGGGTCCCTGGGGCAGGAACAATCTGAAGAAGGGTCTTGACCTGAAATGTCACCTATTCCTTCTCTCCAGAGATGCTGCCTGTCCCGCTGAGTTACTCCAGCATTTTGTGTCTATCAAGGGGTAGGAACAAATGGATCATGAATCTGTTCAGTGATCAGCTGAGAACATGAGGGTAAATGAGTCTATGGAACATCCTTGGTCATTTAAGGTAAAGGGGAAAAGATTTAATAGGAATCTGAGGGGTAACCTTCACACAAGGGGTGGTTTGTGTATGGAACAAGCTGCCAGATGGGGTAGTTTAGGCAGGGATTATCGCAACATTTAAGCAATTAGACAGGTATATGGATAGGACAGATTTAGAGGGATACGGGCTAAACAGGCAGATGGGTCTCGTTTAGATGGGACATGTTGGTCGGTATGACCAAGTTGGCCCGAAGGGTCTGGCTATGATGCAGAGAAAACCACAGAGTGCTGGATTAACTCAGCAGATCAGGCAGCATCTCTGGAGAACATTGATAGGTGCCATTTTGGGTCGGGACCGTTCTTCCGACTTCTGACTCAAAACGTCACCTATCCATGTTCTCCAGAGATGCTGCCTGACCCGCTGAGTTACTCCAACACTCTGAAACGTCGCCTTGTGTCCCTTTATGTAAACCAGCATGTAGTTGAAGATAGACACAAAATGCTGGAGTAACTCAGCAGAACAGGCAGCATCTCTGGAGAGAAGGAATGGGTGACTTTTGGGTCGAGACCCTTCAGATTGTGAAGAGGAGTTTCGACCCGAAACGTCACCCATTCCTTCTCTGCAGAGATGCGGCCTGTGAGTTACTGCAACATTTTGTCGTTTTCACACCTTACCCCCACACATCACTAGTCTCCCTCTTCCCTGACCCTCAGTCTGAAGATAATAGGTGCAGGAGTAGGCCATTCGGCCCTTTGAGCCAGCACCGCCATTCAAGGTGATCATGGCTGATCATCCCCAATCAGTACCTCGTTCCTGCCTTCTCCCCATATCCCCTGACTCCGCTATTTTTAAGAGCCCTATCTAGCTCTCTCTTGAAAGCATCCAGAGAACCTGCCTCCACCGCCCTCTGAGGCAGAGAATTCCACAGACTCACCACTCTCGGTGTGAAAAAGTGTTTCCTCATCTCCGTTCTAAATGGCTTACTCCTTATTCTTAAACTGTGGCACTTGGTTCTGGACTTCCCCCTACATCGGGAACATGTTTCCTGCCTCTAGTGTGTCCAAGCCCTTAACAATCTGAAGAACGCTGAAGAAGGGTCTTGACCCAAAACGTCACCCATTACTTCTCTCCGGAGATGCTGCCTGTCCCGCTGAGTTACTCCACCATTTTGTGTCTATCTTTGGTGTAAACCAGCATCTGCAGTTCGATCCTGCACATTTCGTCTGTAGTTCCTTGTTTCTACAGAAAAAAAACACAGTGCCTTTATCAGCACCAGAGGAACCAAGTCTCCAATAAAACACCAAAACATTTGAGGATGCAGGGCCATAGTTCCAACTGAATATTGGATCTGGTGTGCTGATCTGTGCAGCCTTCCATAGGGGACAGATGCAGGACTAAAGGATTGTGATCCACCTTCAATTTCAGCACCACTTTCACACCCAATCTCCATATCCATTCATTTCATTAATGGAGTCATAGAGTGATACAACATGGAAACAGGCCCAACTTGCCCACACTGGCCAACATGTCCCAGCTACACTAGTCCCCCCTTCCCCGCGCTTGGTCCATATCCCTCCAAACCTGTCCTATCCATGTATCTGCCTAACTGTTTTTTAAATGTTGGGATAGTCTCAGCCTCAACTACCTCCTCTGGAAGCTTGTTCCGTACACCCACCACCCTCTGTGTGAAAAAGTTATCCCTCATATTCCTATTAAATCTTTTCCCCTTCACCTTGAACCTGTGTCCTCTGGTCCTCGATTCACCGACTCTGGGCAAGAGACTCTGTGCATCTACCTACCTGATCTATTCCTCTCATGATTTTTCTTTATATCCAGAGAGTTGTCAAGATGAATCTTGGAATAAGCTTGACAAGTGAGCCCTTACATTGGGGCAAAAAATTCCAAAGATTCACCGCTATAGATAATTTGCCCATTCGCCTCAATCCTAAATACTAACACCTTAAACTGAGACTCTCCCTGCAGTTCCACTCCCTCCAGCCAAAGGAACCATCCATCCCCCAACATCTGAAGAAGGTCTATTCATCACCTATTCCTTTTCTAGCCCCGCAGAGTTACTCCAGCTGTTTGTGAATATCTTCCCCCAGCATCGACATTTGACAAACAAGTCAATGCCATGGTAAAAGCTCGCTTCTTCCAGCTTCGGATGATATCTAAAATACAACAATTCCTCCAGTTTGATGAATTCCTCAAAAAGATCATCCACACATTTATCTCCTCCCGCCTCAATTACTGCAACTCCCTCTACACTGGCATCTGCCAATTTTCCCTGTCCCGCCTGCAACTGGTCAAAACGCTGCTGTGAGACGCCTGACGGGCACCCGAAAAAGGGACCACATCACCCCGATTCTGGCCTCTCTCCACTGGCTCCCTGTGCGGTTCAGAATCAATTTCAAGATCCTCCTTTGTGTCTACAAAGCTAGCCCCCACCTACATCAAAAGTCTGCTTACCCACCACACCGCCTCCAGGTCCCTCAGGTCGGCCGACTTAGGGTTACTGACCATCCCGCGGTCTAGGCATAAGCTCAGGGGCGACCGCGCCTTTGCGGTTGCAGCTCCTAGAATGTGGAACAGCATCCCTCTTCCCATCAGACCTGCCCCCTCCATCGACACCTTTAAGTCGAGACTTAAAACTCATCTTTACTCTGAGCGAGGGCTATATACATGTATGTATTTATGTATGTACTTAATGTATGAACCACTGTTGTATAACGTTAGTACCTCCATCAATGTAAAGCACTTTGATCAGCGAGAGTTGTTTTTTAAATATGCTATAGAAATAAAAGTGACTTGACTTGACATACATGACTACATTAGCTGGAGCCCCATATCTCATGGCCTTCACATTATTTCCATCTGGCTCCACAACTTATTCTCTCCATAGTGAGGGAGTTGGTGCTGTGGAAGGGAATCCCTGGAACCAGAATCACAGAGTGTTACTGTGCATTTCAGTAATAGTTCTGGGAGCAGAATTAGGCCATTCGGCCCATTGAGTCTACTCCGCATTCAATCATGGTTAATAGTAAGATTAAATGAGAACTTACCAGTTTGAAGTTTGATCTTTATTTTATGAGGAGTGACGTTGAGGCATTACGTGAAGAAGGCCCGCCAGGCGCATGCGCATCATACTTCAAAGTAGCGGTGTGAAAACACAGAAACAAATAGCCAAAGTAACATAGTAAGGCTCGTAGAGGACTAGAACTACCAGATGATCTCTTAGATTATGAGGGTGGGAGCGGAGGGCACGTAATCCCTCAACGTCACTCCTCATAAAATAAAGATCAAACTTCAAACTGATAAGTTCTCGTTTAATCTTACTATTTTACTTCGGAGTCACGTGAGTGACTACGTGAAGATTTCAAAGCTCTCTATTTTCATGCCGTCGATGCACACCACACGACAATCTGCTTCGGTTGACACAGTAGGGAAATAATATATTGAACATTGCTTCGAATTATTCAATAACTATTGGTAATAATACTAAAGCCAGAAATAACCCCTCAGGGAAATTTACAAACAATGATAGAAAACAAAGCAAATTAATTAAATGTGACCCAAAACAGCATGCCCAAACCGTGGCACGGTCTGTACAGGTTTGTCAGAAAATTGAGAAAATGTTGCTGCTCTAGACCATCCTGCGGCCTCGAAGATTTTAACGGGTCCTGAGCCTTCGCCGCGGAGATCGATGCCGCCCTGGTGGAGTGAAAGTTAAAGACAGGAATGTCGACTCCAGCATAATTGAGAACCTGTTTCAAGCATGTAGAAATAGTTTGTGCTGACACTCTTTTATATGTCTTTTTGTGACTAATGATCAGTCCTGTCTCAGAACCTCCTTGTTACCTTAATATATTGGCTTAAGTTATATGGCGTCTCTACATATAACATTTGGTCAACAAGATAGGCTTTAAACGTCACCTTGATTCCAGCCAGAGCGGGCCTGCTTTGTTTGATTAAATCATAAACATAGAAGGTAATGTCATTGACAGACAATGCATACAAGGTATTTGTAAGAATTGCAATGTTTGTACACGTTGTGCTGAATCCAGCGCTATTAGCATAACCACAGCAAGAGTTAATCTGTGTAAATAATGAAGTAATTGGAGCCCATTGCCGAAGCATTGTGAGAACAGGAGTGATGTCCCAGATTTCGGTATTTTTTATTAAAATTCCGCATAAATCGGGATACTAACGGATGAGACCCTAGAGGATGTTGTTCTGAAGACTGCATCCAATAAGAGGACAACGCACTCCGAGCGCTGGTAATGTCACTATAACGCAGGTGCTCATCACAATGCAACTTAGCAAGGAACTCCAACACATCACATATGCTTGCATTATGATAAGACATATAGGACTGTACACTGAAACAGTTCCCATTTCTTTATGTGAACCATATAATGTGTTTTGAGTGCTATTTCGCCAAGCTGCAGTGAGAACCACCATGGCCCTGTTCAACAATCCAAGTCCTTGGAATTATCTGGTCAGAACCTGCAGACCAACAATTAATACAGTCATGTAAAGGGTGACTTTCTCCTGTAACTGAATGCACCAAGAATTACTGCAGCTGGGAATCATCATGAATGACTGAACCATCATTGAAAACATGAAGGGGAACCATGGTTGTGTTGGGCAATCTGGGACCACCAAAACACCTGTGGCAGAGACTCGCTCTATTGTGGTGAGACAGTTCAGGATGAAAAATTTGAGAAATTGCATAAGAATTTAGTGCCCCCAATGTAACGAGACTGCATCCACGGCAACTTCACCTGGATCTGGCTCCCATGAAACATATTTAGGCAACTGGTGATGTAATCTGGATGGAACAGATCAATGGCTGGCAACCCAAATCGAGTGACAATTGTGTGACAAAGTTTAGAATTGAACAGCCACACTATATTGGCATGAAACGTACTCCACCTATGGTCGGCCACCACATTAGCTATAGGTGGTGAAGAAATGGCTGAAACACAGATATGCCTTGACATACCCCAATGCCACATGACGGTACCCAGTTAACACATGATAACGACCGTGCTCCTCCCATATGATTAATATATTGCACTGCTGTGATGTTATCAATCTGTTGAATGTGTAAATCCTTCATTGAGGAGCAATATGCCTTTACCCAGAAAATGCCCCCAAGAATGCAAAATAATTTATCCCATGTGTGAGGCGAATCAACCTTTCGTGTTCATGCTAGTGACCCCCACAGCTAGACTCGATGTCTGTAGCCTCCCCCCCATCCGAGAGCGCTGACATCAGTCTGGAAGATTAGTGAAGGGTCTAGTACCCAAAATGTTATTGGTAGCTAGATGAACATTAACAATGCACCACTGGAATCTGCGAGAGCTGTGGTTGGTAACCAGTGAACCCGATGAAAATGGCCTGCATTCGATTTTAGTGCTAGTTCACGTGCTCTCTGCAAATGTTGATAAAGCAAAGGCCCGAATGTACTGCAGGAACCTGCTCCCCATTTACCAATGTCCTTAGCGTCTTCTCAGATGGAGGGATAAAGATTTGTGGGAGGCAAGTACAGACATTATCATCATCGACAACCTTGGCTGTTGTTAATGTTACTGTTATAGCAACCGAATTAATAAGAAACCCCAAATACTCAATATTTTGGCTTGGCTGGAACTTGAACTTAGTTGGATGGAGCAACCCCTAATGACTCAAGCACCAATTCTTCAGCTGACTCATTAGTGTTGCTGATAATTAAGATATCAGCTAAATAACCCATTACAATGTGATGATGGGCTGAATAGCCCCAGCACAGGTTTTAACAATTTAATAAATAGCCTGGGTGCTGAACTGAATCCAGGAGTCAATGCTTTGTATTGCCACAGCTGTGCCATTCAATTAAATTTCAAGTACCTGCGATAATGAGCATGAATTGGCAGTGAATAATACACATGTTGCAAACAAATAGTTGCCACATAACAGACCTGTGATAGCAGGTGTTAAGCAGTAACGAATTTAAGTAATTGAGGACGAAAATTACTCTACAACACCCATCTTTTTGAGATCTGGGGGATATTAGAAACAATTGTAGAGGATGATTAATGGCTGTGTCAATGACCATTATCTATATGTTCAGGCTCTGGAGCAGAAAACACGCACATTTTATTAGGCTTGTGCTGTTAAGGTGGATCTATCCCTGAGATAAACTCAATGGGAGACTTGAGACAGTATTTAGTATAAACATATCATACATTATACGGCATCATTGATTAGAAAACATTTGTAATCAACCCCCAGAACATTATCGTTAAGAAAAGTCCCTGTACCTCTACAGTTGACCTGTAAAGCTGTTGTCTGCTCATATTGGGATTGTAGCCGGTCTGTCTCGGTGGGTACCCTCGTTGCCCCACTGGCCTGCCTCTGCTGAACTCAGCCCCTGGATCTGACTTGCAGTATTAACCCTGCGAATAGGTGGCCTCGAAATGCTTGACTACATGAAGCCAATTGCTTTGGCCTCATCATGAATTACACGAATGTTCATGACAAGGTCCTTTCCAAACCATATTTCAGGTGTTTGTACAGTAGACGCTCTACATAGAGTAGCAATTTTTTGGTTTAGTATTGGCCTGATGGCGATATTCCCTGATGCAATTTCCTGAAAAATGCATTGCATAAAATACCCAACATATATGTGTGAGTTTGAGGAATGATTGTCCCTTAGACCATAGTGCCAAATGCAATAATTGCTGCAGCCACCAGTTGGAGGACGTGTTAACACCGAACCCCCCTGTCCAGTCAAAGAAGGATTCATGGGTGCCCAGAACCTGGGTCACCATAGGCACTTTCAGTGATGCACATTAAACAGGTGTCTCATATTTGTTTGCAGTCACTTGCATCATATCTTGCTGGAGCTGGTGAGGTAGTACATAATGGATACCGCTGGCAAGGGATTGTTCCATTGACTCACCAGTCCCCCCCCCCCCCCCCCCCCAAGATAGCAACTCAGTGCCATTTCCGAGACACCCGGAGCGTGGCTCTTGTGCGCGCTGGTGTTTGCACATAAGCAGGGACACCAGCATCAGGGTCAGCTGCAATCTGCCCACTTCTCCCATCATATAGTAGGGAGGCATCCTCCAGTCCTAAACAAGGCACTGGAAGGAACCCCAATAATTGACCCACCATATGTTGGTCTTGGTATGGCCCTCTTGGACATTACTGGCCCTTGGACCCTTATGTAATGAAGGTTGGAGCATCAGCTGCATGTTCCCAATCTCCCCTACAATTTTGTATGATCAGGGGAAGAGTAACTATTGTTGTCAGAGAACCCAGGTCTGTGACTTTATATTTGCCTTTGCATGGCTAGGAGCAGCCTCAGTCTGCTTAGTACCCTTGGATGTAAATAGATGAACCAGGCTCATTCTGAATCAAATTGCAGTTGGCCTGCCTTTTGTGAATGGAGCTAGTGGGGAAAATGAGCGCGCTATTTGAACTGCTGCCGGTAAAACGGCACCCGGCATCGGAGCCGGCGTTGCCGCGCTTATCTCCCGACCCGATCAAATTGGTGAATCCCTGGATCCACGCTAAAACGGATCTTCCGAAATGACAGCTCCAAGTCCCCACTCCTACTGACTACTCGAGCCAGCTTTACGGAGTGGAAATACTTCTAAGTAAAGTTTGTAAAAACACTTACCTTAGAAGTTCCTACTTACCCGCTGGTGGAGCTGCGCCCTCCAGGCCGTTCAGTGCGACATGCGCGGACGTAATGACGCGCAAGCGCCTGGCGGGCCTTCTTCACGTAGTCACTCACGTGACTCCTAAGTAAAATCTATCTTTCCCTCTCAACCCCATTCTCCTGCCTTTGCCCCTTAACCCCTGACGCCCGCACAAATCAAGAATCTATCTATCACAATGTAAAAACTGCCCCTAGTGGGTGTAGGGTAGTGTTGATGTGCGGGGATCGCTGGTCGGCGTGGACCCGGTGGGCCGAAGGGCCTGTTTCCGTGCTGTATCCATAAACTAAACTTCTGCTCGTAGTGGCGTTACCAGACCTGCCATTGCATGTAGCAGCAGGTGCCCCCTCCTTCGATTTCAGTGGCTCCCACGACGATACCCTCTTCATTCTCAGCGGGTCCCCGCCAGGTCCCTCCTTCCTTCTATTCCCCCCATGATATTATACACCTCCATAAGATCGCCCCTCAGCCTCCAAGGAATAGATCCTAACCTTAGTTTATTTTATCTTACTTTAGTTTGCTTTGTTGTCACCTTCTCCTAGCTAACAATAATCTAATCTACATTTTCCTTCATCAGCATCCCTTTTGATGTCTTGTTTTCACACCTTGCACTATCTTATCTCTGCATCTCCCTCTTCCTTGACTCTCGTCTGAAGAAGGGTCTCAACCCGAAACGTCACACATTCCTTCTACCCTCTGGTCTTTGATTCACAGTCTCTCTGGGCAAGAGACTCTGCGCATCTACCCGATGATCCAGGTTAGAAACATAGAAAAATAGGTGCAGGAGTAGGACATTCGGCACTTCGAGACAGCACCGCCATTCAATATGATCATGGCTGATCATCTAAAATCAGTACCTTGTTCCTGTTTTTTCCCCATATGCCTCAATTCCATTAGGCCGAAGAGCGAAATCTAACTCTCTCTTGAAAACATCCAGTGAATTGGCCTCCACTGCCTTCTGTGGCAGAGAATTCCACAGATTTATAACTCTCTGGGTGAAAATGTTTTTCCTCATCTCGGTCCTAAATGGCTTACCCCTTATTCTTAAACTGTGACCCCTGGTTCTGGACTCCCCCAATATGGGGATCAATTTTCCTACATCCAGCCCGTCCAATCCTTTAAGAATTTTATATGTTCTAAAAACCTGTGTGGAAGAACTGGCTGGAGTTTTTACGGACATTTTCAACCTCTCACTTCTGAGGTTCCCACCTGCTTTAAAAGGGCATTGATAATACGGGTGCCCAAGAATAGTAATGTGACATGCCTCAATGACTATCAGCCAATGGCACTAACGTGTGTGCTGATGAAGTGCTTTGAGAGGTTGATTATGGCGCATATCAACTCCTACCTCGACAAAAACCTGGACCCACTGTAGTTCGCTTACCGCCACAACAGATCAACGGTGGATGCGATCTCACTGGCTCTCCACTTCGCTCTGGACCACTTGGACAACAAAAACTCATATGCCAGGCTGTTATTCATTGACTACAGCTCGGCATTTAATACCATCATACCCTCCAAGCTGGTTACCTAGCTCTCAGATCTGGGTCTCTGCGCATCCCTCTGCAATTGGATCCTCAACTTCCTCATCCACAGATCACAATCTGTCCATATTGGTGGAAATGTGTCAGCCTCGATAACAATCATCACAGGAGCACCTCAAGGCTGCGTGCTCAGCCCCCTGCTGTACTCACTCTATACTCATGATTGCGTAGCCGGACGTAGTGCGAACTCCATCATCAAGTTCGCTGACGATACCACTATTGTGGGACGTATCACTGATGGGGACGAGTCAGAGTATAGAAGTGAGATCGACCGATTGACCAAATGGTGCCAGCACAATAACCTGGCTCTCAACACCAGCAAAACCAAGGAACTGATTGTGGACTTTGGAAGGGGTAGGATTGGGACCCACAGTCCCGTTTATATCAACGGGTCGATGGTGGAAAGTGTCAAGAACTTCAAATTCCTGGGCGTGCATATTTCCAAAGATTTTACATGGTCCCAGCACACTGATGCAATTATAAAGAAAGCACATCAGCGCCTCTACTTCCTGAGAAGATTACGGAGAGTCGGTCTGTCAAGGACTCTCTCTAACTTCTGCAGGTGCACAGTAGAGAGCTTGCTGACTGGCTGCATCGTGGCTTGGTTCGGCAACTTGAGCGTCCAGGAGCGGAAAAGACTGCAGGAAGTTGTAACCACTGCCGAATCCATCATCGGCTCTGACCTCCCCACCATCGAGGGGATCTATCACAGTCGCTGCCTCAAAAAGGCTGCCAGCATCATCAAGGACCCACACCATCCTGGCCACACACTCATCTCACCATTGCCATCAGGTAGAAGGTACAGGAGCCTGAAATCTGCAACATCCAGGTTCAGGAACAGCTACTTCCCCACAGTCATCGGGCTATTAAACACGACATCAAACAAACTCTGAACTATAACAGCCTACTGCACTTTATCTGTTTATGTATGTGTGGATATATATGGTCTAATGTATATGGACACACTAATCTGTTCTGTATTTATGCTTACAATATTCTGTTGTGCAGCAGTAATCAAAAATTTCATTGTCCTATCTGGGACACATGACAATAAAACTCTCTTGACTCTCTTGACTATGTTTCCATAAGATTCCCTCTCATCCTTCTAAATTCCAGTGAATACAAGCCCAGTCGACCCATTCTTTCATCATATGTCATTCCCGCCAACCTGGGAATTAACCTAATGAACCTACACTGCACTCCCTCAATAGTAAGGATGTCCTTCCTCAAATTAGGAGACCAAAGTTGCACAGAGTACTCCACGTGCGGTCTCACCAGGGCCCTGCACAACAGAGGTCCTTGTGCCGAAACTCAATCCTCTCATAATGAAGGCCAACATGCCATTAGATTTCTTCGCTGCCTGCTGTACCTGCATGCTTACTTTCAGTGACTGATGTACAAGTACACTCGTTGCACCTCCCCTTTTCCTAACCTGACACCATTCAGATAATAATCTGCCTTCCTCCCCTTGCCACCAAAGTGGATAACCTCACATTTATCCACATAAATCCCGACTACAGGTGCTGTCTGTACATTCTCCCCTTGACCGCATGGGTTTTTTCCGAGATCTTCAGTTTCTTCCAACGAGGTTCAGGTTTGTAGCTTAATTGGTAAAAGTGTAAATTGTCCCTAATGTGTGTAGAATAAAACTAATGTGCAGCGATCGGTGGTATGTGTGTGGAATCGATTGGCCAAAGGGCCTGTTTACCCCTCCATATCTCTATACTCCCTCTTCCCTAACTCTCAGTCTGAAGAAGGGTCTCGACCCGAAACTTCACCCATTCCTTTTCTCCAGAAAAGTGCCTGCCCCGCTGAGTTACTCCAGCATTTTGTGTCTTATCTTCGCCATAAATTGTTTCTTCTGAATGTGTCTCTTCACTGTTATTTTCATACAAAAGTTATTTTATTATAAATATATACAGTCAATTACAATCCAATGAGTAACATCTAGAGTTAGCATAAATAGGGTAGCCTAATTGCATTGTGGACTCCTCCCCAGGTATATCAGCGATACAATGCCGTACAGTTATTTACACATCCTAACTCCCACTGTGGTCACGTAGCCGGTGGAGTGGAGTATAGAAGTTGGGAGGTCATGTTGCAGTTGTATAAGACGTTGGTGAGGCCGCATTTAGAGTATTGTGTTCAGTTTTGGGCACCGTGTTATAGGAAAGATGTCGTCGAGCTGGAAAGGGTTCAGAAAAGATTTACAAGGACATTGCCAGGACTCGAAGTCCTGAGCTACAGTGAGAGGTTGAGTCGGCTGTGTCTCTATTCCTTGGAGCGTAGGAGGATGAGGGGATGATCTTATAGAGGTGTATAAAATCATGAGAGGAATAGAACGGGTAGATGCACAGAGTCTCTTGTCCAGAGTAGGGGAATCGAGGACCAGAGGACATAGGTTCAAGGTGAAGGGGGAAAGATTTAATAGGAATCTGAGGGGTAACTTTTCCACACAGAGGATGATCAGAGGATGGAGAGCTGCCAGAGGAGATAGTTGAGGCTGGGACTATCCCAACGTTCAAGAAACATTTAGACAGGTACATGGATAGGACAGATTTGGAAGGATATGGACCAAGCGCAGTCACGTGGGACTAGTGTAGATGGTGCATTGTTGACCGGTGTGGGCAAGTTGGGATGAAGGGCTTGTTTCCACACTGTATCACTCTATGACATTATTAGTGAATAGCTGTCCAGAGAGTGCTGGACTGTGTGGGTACATCAACTATCAAGTCTATTTTATAAACTTCAGAGTACCTGAAATGCAAATACGCTTATACAAGCTGAATACAATCCTTCTGTTTTATTTCATTTAAGAAATCTAGGACCAGATGTCACAGCCTTAGAATTAAAGGGCTTTCCTTTAGGAAGGATATGAGGAGGAATTTCTTTAGTCAGAGGGTGGCGAATCTGTGGAATTCATTGCCACAGGCGGCTGTGGAGGCCACAAGTCAGTGGATATTTTTAAGGCAGAGATAGATAGATTCTTGATTAGTGCGGGTGTCAGGGGTTATTTGGAGAAGGCAGGAGAATGGGGTTAGGAGGGAGAGATAGATCAGCCTTGATTGAATGGCGGAGTAGACTCGATGGGCTGAATGGCCTAATTCTGCTCCTATCACATGAACAATTTTGTCCTTTCTGTGAGACAACCCCAACTTCTCCCCGTTAAAATATTTGTTTCTTCAACACCTTTGAACAGCTTGAATACCTTCAAAGCCAACAATATTCAGCAGTCTGAAGAACGTCACCTATCCATGTTCTCCACAGATGCTGCCTGACCCGCTGAGTTACTCCAGCACTGTGAAATGTCACCTATCCATGTTCTCCACAGATGCTGCCTGACCCGCTGAGTTACTCCAGCACTCTGTGAAACGTCACCTATCCATGTTCTCCACAGATGCTGCCTGACCCGCTGAGTTACTCCAGCACTCTGTCAAACGTCACCTATCCATGTTCTCCACAGATGCTGCCTGACCCGCTGAGTTACTCCAGCACTCTGTGAAACGTCACCTATCCATGTTCTCCACAGATGCTGCCTGACCCGCTGAAATATGGGATGAATAGATCGAGTAGAAGCACAGAGCCTCTTGCCCAGAGTAGGGGAATTGAGAACCAGAGGACATAGGTTTGAGGAGAGGAGGGAAATAATTAATAGGAATCCGTGGTGTAACCTTTTCACACAGACGGTAGTGGGTGTATGGAACGAGCTGCCGGAGGGAGATAATTGAGGCTGGGACTATCGCTGCGTTAAGAAACAGTTAGATAGGTACACGGATAGGGCAGGTTTGGAAGGATATGGGCCAAATGCGGGCAGGTGGGACTGGTGTCGATGGAATATGTTGGCCGGTGTGGGCAAGTTGGTCCGAAGGGCCTGAAGAGGGGGTGTGAAGCTCAGACCGTAATTGGACAACCAGCCTTTTCTACACTTGATTTGGACTTCACAAGTGACAGGAGCAGAATTAGGCCATTCGGCCCATCAAGATTACTCCGCCATTCAATCACGGCTGATCTAAATCTCCCTCCTAACCCCATTCTCCTGCCTTCTTCCCATAACCCGACACCCGTACTATCTCTGCCTTAAAAATATCCGTTGACTTGGCCTCCACAGCCATCTGTGGCAAAGAATTCCACAGATTCACCACCCTCTGACCAAATAAATTCCTCCTCAGCTCCTTTCTAAAGGAACGTCCTTTATTCTGAGGCTGTGCCCTCTGGTCCTAGACTCTACCACTAGTGGAAACATCCTCTCCACATCTACTCTATCCACGCCTTTCACGATTCAGTAAGTTTCAATGAGGTCCCTCCCTTCATCATACTTCATCATCAGCGAGTACAGGTCCAGTGCCGTCAAATGCTCATCAGACGTTAACCCACTCATTCCTGGGATCATTCTTGTAAAACTACTCTGGACCCTCTCCAGAGCCGGCACATCCTTCCTCAGATACGGGGGCCCAGAATTGCTTGAATGTGTCAGAGAGGTGACCGCAAGGATAACTTGCTTGTGACGGCCAAGCATTCATCGCAATGGGTTTTTCTCACTAGCACTCCATAATTGTGTTGGGGGGTAGGCCCCGATGTGAGCTCAGGAGACTGTGTAACACTCAGGGTCTTCATCGATGGGAAACATCGCCAGGGGAGGATGAAAGGCGAACGTCCTCATTTGAAGCTCAATTGGAATTCAGAGAGAGACAAGAGACTGCAGATGCTGGAATCTTCAGCAACACACAAGATGCTGTTTCCCTCCTCGACCACTCTGTGACCACAAGCATGCGAGCTGGAGTAAGCACTATTACTGCGTCACGGTGGCGCAGCGGTAGAGTTGCCGCCTCACAGCGCCGGAGACCCAGGTTCGATCCCGACTACGGCTGCTGTCTGTACGGAGTTTGTCCGTTTACTCATTTACTGTTGCGTTGTGTCTATTTTTTTTCTAAAATGTAAATACTGGTTCTGTTCTGTTCTGTTGTTCTGTGGTTTTTTGCACAATGCGCAGGCATTGCCACTTTCATTTCACTGCACATCTTGTATGTGAACCAGAACCACCAGGGGCCACAGTTTAAGAATAAGGAGTAAGCCATTGAGAACAGAGACGAGGAAACACTTTTTCACCCAGAGAGTTGTGAGTCTGTGGAATTCCCTGCCTCAGAGGGCGATGGAGGCCGGTTCTCTGGATGCTTTCAAGAGAGAGCCAGATAGGGCTCTTAAAAATAGCGGAGTCAGGGGATATGGGGAGAAGGCAGGAACGGGGAACTGATTGGGGATGATCAGCCGTGATCACATTGAATGGCGATGCTGGCTCGAAGGGCCGAATGGCCTACTCCTGTACCTATTGTCTATTGTATATATGTGACTTGACTTGTCCCCGTGACCTGCGTGGGTTTTCACTGGGATATCCGGTTCGATAAACAATAGACAATAGATGCAGGAGTAGGCCATTCGGCCCTTCGATTCGGTTTCCTCCCGCACTCCAAAGACGTGCAGGTTTGTAGTCTAATTGGCTTGGTGTAATTGTAAATTGTATCTAGTGCGTGTAGGATAGTGTTAGTGTGCGGGGGGTCGCTGGTCGGTGCGGATGCAGTGGGCCGAAGGGCCTGTTTCCGTGCTGTATCTCTAAACTAAAATAACCTAAACTCAGTGGGTCAGCATTTACTCCAGCATTTTGTGTCTATCTTCGGTGTAAACCAGCATCTGCAGTTCCTTCCCTGCACAAGATGTCAGAGGAGTTCCGTACGGTAAGATCTCGCTGGTCGCAACGGGTGAGGCAGCATCTATGGAGCGAAGGAATAGGCCACGTCTCTGGTCATGACCCTTCTTCAGACTCCTCATATTTCGCTTGGGCAGTTTACACCCCAGCGGTATGAACATTGACTTCTCCAATTTCTGGTAGTCCCTGCTTTCTCCCTCCTTCCCCTCCCCTTCCCAGCTCTCCCACAGCCCACTGTCTCCTGTCTTCTTCCTGCCCCCCCCCCCCCATCCCCACATCAGTCTGAAGAAGGGTCTACACCGGAAACGTCACCTATTCCTTTGCTCCATAGATGCTGCCTCACCCGCTGAGTTTCTCCAGCATTTTTGTCTACCTTCGATTTTTTTTTTCCAGCATCTGCAGTTCTTTCTTAAACATCTCGCTGGTCGCTGCGTTCAAAGTAAATTTGACCTTTTAGTACAATCGCTCCCCCCCAGAACGGAATGGTTAACAAATGAATGAATTCACAAATCTTGCACTCGGAGAGTTCCCTGTCCCACTGAAGCGACAGTTTTTGTGACGTCACGATATGGCAGCAGCTAGCGGGCAGGATCTTTCCTCTGGATAGTCTGGTACCACACTGCTGTTGGCAGGTTCTGGCAGCCCATGTACTCCCTCTTCACCTCCTCCGGAGTCAGTGGTGGGTTGTTGTAGCAAGGGCCTCCATAGATAGTGCTGTTCATCAGGCCGGGAGTGGTCTCCACGATGCCGAGGCTCGAGGGGGCAGTCCAGGCAATATTCTGCAGAAGCAACCCAACAATATCAGGTTTCAGCATGAGGTCCCACAACACAATAGACAATAGACAATGGTTCAGTCTGAAGAAGGGTCTTGACCCGAAACGTCACCTATTCCTTCACGCCATAGATGCTGCCTCACCCACTGAGTTTCTCTAGCATTTTGGTCTGCCTTCGATTGTTCCAGCATCTGCAGTTCCTTCTTAAACATAGGGGCAGGAGTAGGCCATTCGGCCCTTCCAGACAGAATTCATAATTAATAAAATACATTATTAATAAGTATTAATAATGTATTTAGATGCTTCACAAGTTGTTTCCTCTACACACCTGCAAGATCTGAAGAAGGGTCTCGACCTGAGAGGTCACCTATTCCTTCTCTCCAGAGATGCTGCCTGACCTGCTGAGTTACTCCAGCTTTTTGTGTTTACTCCTTCTTTGCTAAGTGACAATAGACAATAGGTGCAGGAGTAGGCCATTCGGCCCTTCAAGCCAGCACCGCCATTCAATGTGATCATGGCTGATCATCCCCAATCAGTACCCCGTTCCTGCCTTCTCCCCAGATCCTCTGACCACTATCTTTAAGAGCCCTATCTGACTCTCTCTTGAAAGAATCCAGAGAACCGACCTTCACCGCCCTCTGAGGCAGAGAATTCCACAGACTCAAAACACTCTGTGAAAAATTATTTCCTCATCTCCGTTCTAAATGGCTTACCCCTTATTCTTCAACTGTGGCCCCTGGTTCTGGACTTCCCCCAACATCGGGGACATGTTTGCTGTCTCTAGCTTGTCCAAACCCTTAATAATCGTATGTTTCAATAAGATCCCCTTTCATCCTTCTAAATTCCAGAGTATACAAGCCAGCCGCTCAATTCTATAAACATATGCCAGTCCCGCATCCCGGGAATTAACCTTGTAAACCTACGCTGCACTCCCTCAATAGCAAGAATGTCCTTACTCTAATTTGGAGACCAAAACTTCACAATACTCCAGGTGTGGTCTCACTAGGGCCCTGTACAACTGCAGAAGGACCTCTTTGCTCCCATACTCAACTCCACTTGTTATGAAGGCCAACATGCCATTCGCTTTCTTCACTGCCTGCTGTTCCTGCATGCTTACTTTCAGTGACTGACGAATAAAGACCCGCAGATAATCTGCCTTCCTGTTTTTGCTCAATCAGAGATACAGTTGACAATTTACAGTTCAGTTTATTGTCACGTGTACCGAGGTACAGTGAAAAGTTTTCACTGTCAGCGGAAAGACTGTAGGTGATTAGGTTGGGCGGTCGTGTTGCAGTTGTACTAGACGTCGGTGAGGTCGCATTTAGAGTACTGTGTTCAGTTCTGGGCACCGTGTTATAGGGGAGATGTTGTCAAGCTGACATAGGTCCTACACAGTGAATGGTAGAGCTCTGGGGAGTGTTGGAGAGCGGAGGGATCTAGGAGCACAGGTGCATGGTTCCTTGAAGGTCGCGTCGTAGGTAGATAAGGTGGTCAGAAAGGAGTTTGGCACTTTGGCCTTCATCAGCCAGAGTATTGCGTATAGAAACATAGAAAATAGGTGCAGGAGCAGGCCATTCGGCCCTTCGAGCCTGCACCGCCATTCAATATGATCATGGCTGATCATCAAACTCAGTATCCCGTACCTGCCTTCTCTCCATACCCCCTGATCCCCTTAGCCACAAGGGCCACATCTAACTCCCTCTTAAATATAGCCAATGAACTGGCCTCAACTACCTTCTGTGGCAGAGAATTCCAGAGATTCACCACTCTCTGTGTGAAAAATGTTTTTCTCATCTCAGCCCTAAAAGACTTCCCCGTTATCCTTAAACTTTGACCCCTTGTTCTGGACTTCCCCAACATTGGGAACAATCTTCCTACATCTAGCCTGTCCAACCCCTTAAGAATTTTGTAACTTTCTATAAGATCCCCCCTCAATCTTCTAAATTCTAGCGAGTACAAGCCGAGTCTATTCAATCTTTCTTCATATGAAAGTCCTGACATCCCAGGAATCAGTCTGGTGAACCTTCTCTGTACTCCCTCTATGGCAAGAATGTCTTTCCTCAGATTAGGAGACCAAAACTGTACGCACGTATGTGAGTATAGAAGTTGGGAGGTCATGTTGCAGTTGTATAAGACGATGGTGAGACCGCATTTAGAATATTGCGTTCGTTTCTGGGGACCATGTTATAGGAAAGATATTGTCAAGTGGGAACTACCAGAAACGTTTAAGAAACAGTTAGACAGGTACATGGATAGGACAGGTTTGGAGGGTTATGGACCAAGGTGGGACTAGTGTAGCTGGGACATTGTTGGCTGGCCTGTTTTCACGCTGTATCACTCTATGATTACAATCGAGCCATTCACAGTGTACAGATACATGATAAAGGGAATAACGTTTAGTGCAAGGTAAAGCCAGCAAAGTCCGATCAAGGATAGTCTCCAATGAGGTAGATAGTAGTTCAGGACTGCTCTCTGGTTGTGGTCGGATGGTTCAGTTGCCTGGTGGACAGACAGCATCTCTGATGAGAAGGAATAGGTGGCGTTTCGGGTCGAGACCCTTATTTGTGGAATTCCGTGCCACAGAGGGCAGTGGAGGCCAAGTCACTGGATGGATTTAAGAGAGAGTTAGATAGAGCTCTAGGGGCTAGTGGAATCAAGGGATATGGGGAGAAGGCAGGCACGGGTTATTGATTGGGGACGATCAGCCATGATCACAATGAATGGCGGTGCTGGATCGAAGGGCCAAATGGCCTCCTCCTGACCCTATTTTCTACGTTTCTATGTTTCTATAATTCAGACTAGTTAGGGGAAAGGACTGTAGAGATATGGAAGAGTAAGGTGTGAAAACGACAGATCAAAGCTGACGATGATAAAGAAATGTAGAATGGATCATTGTTGGCTGCGGGGAAGGTGAGAGGAAGGAAGAGGCTGTGGAGGCCACAAGTCAGCGGATATATTTAAGGCAGAGATAGACAGATTTTTGATTAGTACGGGTGTCAGGGGTTATGGGGAGAAGGCAGGAGAATGGGGTTATGAGGGAGAGATAGATCAGCCATGATTGAACGGTGGGGTAGACTTGATGGGCCGAATGGCCTAATTCTGCTCAACTACAATTAGAACTACCTCATTTAATTTTCAATCGGACTTTGCTGACTTTACCGTGCACTAAACGTTATTCCCTTATCCTGTATCTGTACACCGTGGATGGCTCGATTGTAATCACGTATTGTCTTTCCACTGACTGGTTAGTACGCAACAAAAGCTCTCGGTACACGGGACAATAAACTACACTCAAACTGAAACTACCCCAATAACATAGAAACATAGAAAAATAGGTACAGGAGTAGTCCATTCGGCCCTTCGAGCCAGAACCACCATCCAATGTGATCATGGCTGATCATCTAAAATCAATCCCTCATTCCTGCTTTCTACCCATATCCCTCGATTCTGTTAGGCCTAAGAGTTCGAAACATAGAAACATAGAAAATAGGTGCAGGAGGAGGCCATTCGGCCCTCTCAGCCCTTCGAGCCAGCACCGCCATTCATTGTGATCATGGCTGATCGTCCCAAATCAATAACCCGTGCCTGCCTTCTCCCCATATCCCTAGATTCCACCAGCCCCTAGAGCTCTATCTAACTCTCTCTTAAATCCATCCAGTGATTTGGCCTCCACTACCCTCTGTGGCAGGGAATTCCACAAATTCACAACTCTCTAGGTGAAAAACTATTTTCTCACCTCAGTCTTAAATGGCCTCCCCTTTATTCTAAGAATGTGATCACTGGTTCTGGACTCGCCCAACATTTGGAACATTATTCCTGCATTTAGCTTGTCCAGTCCTTATATAATTTTATATGTTTCTATAAGATCCCCCTCATCCTTCGAAACTCCAGTGAATACAAGCCTAGTCTTTTCAATCTTCCCTCATATGACAGTCCCGCCATCCCAGGGATCAACCTCGCGAACCTTCGCTGCTACTGCCTCAATCTCAAGGATGTCCTTCCTCAAATTAGTTAAATCCAGCTCTCTCTTGGAAACTATGAATAGACAATAGACGACAGACAAGACAATAGACAATAGGTGCAGGAGTAGGCCATTCGGCCCTTCGAGCCAGCACCACCATTCAATGTGATCGTGGCTGATCATCCCCAATCAGTACCCCATTCCTGCCTTCTCCCCATATCCCTTGATTCCATCAGCCCTAAGCTATTGAGCTATTGCTATTGAGAGAGTGCAACGTAGGTTTACAAGGTTAATTCCCGGGATGGCGGGACTGTCATATGCTGAGAGAATGGAGCAGCTGGGCTTGTACACTGGAGTTTAGAAGGATGAGAGGATATCTCATTGAAACATATAAGATTGTTAAGGGCTTGGACACACTAGAGGCAGGAAACATGTTCCTGTTGGGGGAGTCCTGAACCAGGGGCCACAGTTTAAGAATAAGGGGTAAGCCATTTAGAACGGGGACGAGGAAACACTTTTTCTCATAGAGAGTGGTGAGTCTGTGGAATTCTCTGCCTCAGAGGGCGGTGGAGGTGGGTTCTCTGGATACTTTCAAGAGAGAGTTAGATAGGGCTCTTAAAGATAGTGGAGTCAGGGGATATGAGGAAAAGGCAGGAACTGATTGTGGATGATCAGCCATGATCACATTGAATGGCGGTGCAGGCTCGAAGGGCCGAATGGCCTACTCCTGCACCTATTGTCTATTGTCTAAGAGCTAAATCTAACTCTTGCTTGAAAACTATGAACTGACCTTGAGGATGTAATCACTGATGCATTGGTTGGGCTGCAGTTCTGCCCAGAAGTCCGTGAAGGTGGAGGCCCACGTGAAGTCAGAGCCCCTGCTATTGCCGATGATGACAACATTGGGATGCTTGCTGGAGGAGCGCAGTTTCTTCACCAGTGTCCCGGGGTAACTCTGGTCGATGAAGATGAACACTCTGTTGGCTTTACACCCTTCCAGATCCATCAGCAGCTCCCCCACTGTGTACCTCTCCTTCTGGTCAGCCTGGGAAGTGGAACAGGCACACACAGTCACCCACACGGCCATCAACAACTAGCGATCTGTCCTCACCTGCGGCAGAGGTTCACCTGCACCTCCTCCAACCTCATCTATTGCATCCGCTGCTCTAGGTGTCAGCTGCTCTCCATCTGTGAGACCAAGCGTAGGCTTGGCGATCGCTTCGCCCAACACCTCCGCAAGGTTCGCAATAACCAACCTGATCTCCCGGTGGCCCAACACTTCAACTCCCCCTCCCATTCCGAATCCGACCTTTCTGTCCTGGGCCTCCTCCACGGCCAGAGTGAGGACCACCGTAAATTGGAGGAGCAGCACCTCATATTTTGCTTGGGTAGTTTGCACACCGGCGATATGAACATTGACTTCTCCAATTTCAGGTAGTCCTTGCTTTCTCCCTCCTTCCCCTCCCCTTCCCAGCTCTCCCACAGCCCACTGTCTCTGCCTCTTCCTTTCTTCTTCCCGCCCCCCCACCATGACATCAGTCTGAAGAAGGGTCTCGACCTGAAACGTCACCTATTCCTTCGCTCCATAGATGCTGCCTCACCCGCTGAGTTTCTCCAGCATTTTTGTCTACCTTCCTCACCACTCAATGAGAGCACAAGGCATGCTGGCCTTACTCCAGGAGCAGACCACTGCCCAGGCCATCACCGTCTCTGACCTCCCCACCATCGAAGGGATCTATCGAAGTCAATAGACCATAGACAATAGGTGCAGGAATAGGCCATTCGGCCCTTCCAGCCAGCACCGTCATTCAATGTGATCACGGCTGATCATCCCCAATCAGTACCCCGTTCCTGCCTTCTCCCCATATCCCCTGACTCTGCTATCTTTAAGAGCACTATCTAGCTCTCTCTAGAAAGTATCCAGAGAACCGACCTCCACCGCCCTGAGGCAGAGAATTCACAACTCTTTGTGTGAAAAAGTGTTTCCTCATCTCCGTTCTAAATGGCTTACCCCTTATTCTTAATCTGTGGCCCCTGGTTCTGGACTCCCCCCAACATCTGGAACGTGTTTTCCGCCTCTAGCGTGTCCAAACCCTTAATAATCTTATATGTTTCAATAAGATCCCCTCTCATCCTTCTAAACTCCAGAGTATACAAGCCCAGCCGCTCCATTTTCCCAGAACTAACCTAACCAAAAAGGCAGCCAACATTATCAGAGACCCACACCATCCTGGCCACACACTCATCTCACCACTGCCATCGGGAAGAAGGTACAGGAGCCTGAAAACTGTAACGTCCAGGTTCAGGAACAGCTGCTTCCCCACGGCCATCAGGCTATTAAACACGACATCAAATAAGCTCTGACTATAACAGACTATTATTATTATTGCACTATATTTGTTATTTATTGAGTATGTGTGCGTGTGTATATATACACACTTTACTTTTTTTCTTCTCCCGTTATGTCCTACGTTTAAATATTCTGTTGTGCTGAAGCAAAGCAAGAATGTCATTGTCCTGTCTGGGACACATGACAATAAAACTCTCTTGACTCTTGACTTAGTGAAAGGTGACTTTGCCAATAGTGAAAGGCCATTTTATTAGCCAAGTACTCACATACAAGGAATTTGCCTTGGTGCTCCGCTCGCAAGTAACAACACGATATACAGTAGACAATTAAAAGTAAAACATTATAGTTTACACATGTGAAGAATGAAATAGAATACCAGAGCAAAAGGAGGCTACAGATCTTTGGCTGTTGAGTGGAGAAATACTGTGGCAGCTTTGACAGTCCGGAGTCGCCTTCCAGAGGGAAGTGATTCAAAGAGTTTGTGGCCAGGGTGAGAGGGGTCAGAGATGATCTTGCCCGCTCGCTTACTGGCCCTTGCAGCATACAGTTCATCAATGGGGGGAAGGTTGCAGCCAATAACCTTCTCTGCTGATCGGAGGATTCACCGCAGCCTCCGGGTGTCGTGCTTGGTGGCTGAGCCAAACCAGACCATGATGGAGAAGGTGAGAACAGACTCCGTGTAGAATTGGACCATCATTGCCTGTGGCAGATTGTTTCCTCAGCTGCTGCAGGAAGTACAGCCTTTTTGACTGTGGAGTCGATGGTGGCCCCCCATTTAAGGTCCTTGGAGATGATGGTTCCCAGAAACATAAAAGACTCCACAGATGTGACTGTTGTGTTGTTGATGGTGAGTGGGGTGAGGGGAGGGGGAGCTCTAGGAGAGTCTACTATCTACAGTCTACGTGAGAGTCTAGGACCAGAGGGCACAGCCTCAGAATAAAAGGACGTTCCTTTAGGAAGGAGATGAGGAGGAATATCTTTAGTCAGAGGGAGGTGAATGTGGAATTCTTTGCCACAGACGGTTGTGGAGTCCAGGTCAGTGGATATTTTTAAGGCAGAGAGACAGAGAGATTCATGATTAGTGCGGGTGTCAGGGGTTACGGGGAGAAGGCAGGAGAATGGGGTTAGGAGGGAGAGATAGATCAGCCATGCATGAATGGCGGTAGACTTGATGGGCCGAATGGCCTAATTCTGCTCGTATCACTTATGAACATGAACTTTTAGACTGTGGAGATACAGCACGGAAGCAGCCCGCACTGACCAGCGATCCCTGCACACTAACACGATCCTACACACACTGGGGACAATTTACAGTTTCACCAAAGCCAATTAACCTACAAACATGCACGTCTTTGGAGTGTGGGAGGAAACCGGAGCACCCGGAGAAAACCCACGCAGATCACGGGGAGAACGGACAAACTCCGTACAGACAGCGCCGGTAGTCAGGATCGAACCCGGGTCTCTGGCGCAGTGAGGCAGCAGCTCCACCCGCTGCGCCACCGTGCCGCCCCCATCTACTGAACTCTGCTTCCAAGTTGTCTTAACTACTGGCATGACTGCGTCGTATAAAATCACTCGCCCAGAGTAGGGGAATCGACATAGGTTTAAGGTGAGGGGGGAAAGATGTAACAGGAATCAGAGGGGTAGCTTTTTCCACACAGAGGGTGGTGGGTGTATGGAACGAGCTGCCAGAGGAGCATCTGCAGTACGATGCTGCAGATGTTCTACCAATCGGTGGTGGCCAGTGCCATCTTCTCCACTGCCGTGTGCCGGGGCAGCGGGGCAAAGGCCGCAGACGCCAACAGGATCTACACACTCGTTACTGGCCAATGAAATAAACACCTTCTTTGCCCGCTTCGAAACTGGCAACACCACCAGGAGAGGAACAACCCCGGCCATGGCCGAGGGACAGGCCTTAACACTGAGTACAGTGCGCTCTGCGTAGGTTCAATCCACGCAAGGCTGCAGGCCCGGATGGAGTCCAGGGTAGGGTAGTGAAGGACTGTGCTGTACAGCTGGCGGAGGTATTTACGAGGATCTTCAACCTGTCTCGATCTCTGGCAACGGTCCCCATGTGCCTGAAGACAGCTACCATAGTGCCGGTGCCGAAAAAGTCTAAAGTCACCAACCTGAATGACTACCGCCCGGTTGCCCTAACTCCAATACCAATGAAGTGCTTTGAAAGGCTGGTCCTCTCCCACATCAAATCCAGCATCCCTGCATCATTGGACTCTCATCAATTTGCATACAGGGCAAATAGATCCACCTGGAAAAGCAGGGCACCTACGTGAGGATGCTCTTCATTGACTATAGCTCTGCCTTCAATACGGTCATCCCCACCAAGCTCACCACCAAACTCCACCAGCTAGGCCTCAGCTCACTGATATGCGATTGGATCCTGAATTTTCTGACGGAGCGACCGCAGGCAGTGAGACTGGGGCCGCACCTGTCCTCCACTATCACCCTGAGCACCGGCACACCACAGGGCTGTGTACTGACCCCATGCTCTACTCCCTCTTCACCCACGACTGTGTTCCTGCATTCGACACCAACACCATTGTCAAGTTTGCAGACGACACAACGGTGATCGGGCTGATCACCAACGGTGATGAAACAAACTATAGAGCGGAGGTGCAGAACCTGGCGGACTGGTGCTCACGGAACAACTTGTCGCTAAACACCTCCAAGACCAAGGAGCTGATTATCGACTTCAGGAGGTCACAGAATGGGGAATACGCCCCAATCTCCATCTACAGGGACAGTGTGGAGAGAGTGTCCAGCTTCAAGTTTCTGGGCACTCACATCTCAGAGGACCTCACATGGTCCACCAACACCGCTGCGCTGGTCAAAAAGGCACAACAACGACTG
The DNA here is from genome assembly GCA_035221665.1 of Okamejei kenojei. Classification (NCBI taxonomy): domain Eukaryota; kingdom Metazoa; phylum Chordata; class Chondrichthyes; order Rajiformes; family Rajidae; genus Okamejei; species Okamejei kenojei. Next base: position 2,206,077 of record CM069137.1, read on the forward strand.
TTCTTCCTAAGAACATTGAAACGGACTGGTCTGCCCCAACAGCTGCTGACAACCTTCTACCGCTGCACGGATCTCAGCTGCACGGAGACGGAGAGGAGAGCTCTTCAGCGCGTCGTCCACAGAGCGCAGAAGATTATTGGGACACCGCTACCAGCCTTGGAGGGCATCTACCACACACGGTGCCTCAGGAAGGCCGTCAGCATCCATAAAGACTCCTCTCACCCTTGTAATGGACTGTTCGAACTACTCCCTTCCGGCAGACGTTACAAGGCCTTCTACGCCCGCACCTCCAGACTCAGGAACAGCTTAATTCCCAGAGCTATAGCGGCTCTGAATCGGCCCTGCTGAGTGTCCCCCCCCCCATGGACTGTCTCCCTCGGATGGTCACATCGCACAGACACATCTGCACTTTAGTCTGTTTTGACTTTACTGGTCTAATGTTCGTTTTTACAAACCTTGTTCTCGGGGTATCTAAACCTAAATTTTATTTGTCGATTAAGTTATGACATCGGATGGAAGCTGCAAAGCAAATCTCGTTGCACTTATGTGTAATGACAATAAAATATATAATAATAATAATTATTATTATATATTATTATTAGGAAGGCCGGCTCCGTCCTGGGGGCGGAGTTGGAGTTGGATTCACGGGGAGGTTGGTCTTGGAGGGGAGGATGCTCCTCAAACTGCGGAGCATCCTGGAAATACAGCTCACCCCCTCCGTGACGCACTGGTCAACCTGAGGAGCGCCTTCAGCAACAGACTGGTTCCACCAAGATGCAGCACAGAACGCCACAGGAGATCCTTCTTCCCCGTGGCTATCAAACTGTACAACTCCTCCCCCTTTCTGTCGTGCTGTAGACTGAGACTGAGACTGACCTAGGAGGTAGCTGAGGCGCAGGGTTGTTGTCGGAGTGGCGCAGCGGGTAGAGCTGCTGCCTCACAGCGCCAGAGACGCAGGTTCGATCCCGACTACGGGTGCTGCCCGTACGGAGTTTGCACGTCTCCGGGTGGGTTTTCTCCGGGTGCTCCGGTTTCCTCCCGCACAAATCCACAAGACGTGCAGCTTTGTAGGTTAATTGGGTTTGGTAAAATTGTAAATTGTCCCCTAGTGTGTGTGTAGGATAGTCTTAATGTACAGGTGATCGCTGGTCGGCACGGACTCAGTGGGCCGAAGGGCCTGTTTCTGCGCTGTATCTCCAGTGTCTAAAATAAAGTGCAAGGTGCTTCTTGAAGCTGGAGGTCACGGTTTTCAGGCTCCTGTACCTTCTTCCTGATGGTAGCAGCGAGATGAGAGCGTGGCCAGGGTGGTGTGGGTCACTGATGATGCCGGCTGCCTTTTTGAGGCAGCGACTCCTGTAGATCCCTTCGATGGTGGGGAGGTCAGTACTGTGATGGACCGGGCAGTGTCCACCACTCACTGTAATCTCCATCGTTCCTGGGCGTTTGAGTTGCTGAACCAGTCCGTGGTGTGACCAATCAAGATATTAATCGACGAACCAAACCTCCTCAATCCTCTACGGACGTTGAGCAACTTGGTCCGCTCATTTGTGGAAGGACATTCTTGCTATTGAGGGAGTGCAGCGTAGGTTTACAAGGTTAATTCCCAGTATGGCGGGACTGTCATATGCTGAGAGAATGGAGCGGCTGGCTTGTATACTCTGGAGTTTAGAACGATGAGAGGGGATCTTATTGAAACATGTAAGATTATTAAGGGTTTGGACACGCTAGAGGCAGAAAACATGTTGGGGGAGTCTAGAACCAGGGGCCACAGTTTAAGAATACGGGGTAGGCCATTTGGAACGGAGATGATGAAACATTTTTTCACACAGAGAGTTGTGAGTCTGTGGCATTCTCTGCCTCAGAGGGCGGTGGAGGCCAGTCCGCTGGATGCTTTCAAGAGAGAGCTAGATAGAGCTCTTAAAGATAGCAGAGTCAGGGAATATGGGGAGAAGGCAGGAACGGGGTACTGATTGTGGATGATCAGCCATGATCACAGTGAATGGCGGTGCTGGCTCGAAGGGCCAAATGGCCTACTCCTGCACCTATCGTCTATTGAGGCATTGGTGGGCTGTCTTTATGATTGCATTAAGGTGTTGGTCCAGGACAGATCATCAGAGATATCCACGCACTGGAACTTGAGGTTACTGACTCCCACCAGAAGGCAGGTCATAAATTGTTCATCCCAGTATTGTTCATCCCAGTATGGCAAAAGAATAAATCAGGGAAGGTGGCACATCCATGGATAACGAGGGAAATCAGGGATAGTATCAAAGAAAAAGATGAAGCGTACAAATTAGCCAGAAAAAGCAGCCTACCAGGGGACTGGGAGAAATTCAGAGACCAACAGAGGAGGACAAAGGGCTTAATTAGGAAAGGGAAAATGGAGTATGAAAGAAAACTGGCAGGAAACATAAAAACTGACTGCAAAAGTTTTTATCGATATGTGAAGCGCAAAAGATTAGTTAAAACAAATGTAGGTCCCTTGCAGTCAGAAACGGGTGAATTGATCATGGGGAACAAGGACTTGGCAGACCAATTGAATAACTACTTTGGTTCTGTCTTCACTAAGGAAGACATAAATAATTTGCCGGAAATAGCAGGGGATCGCGGGTCAAATGAGAGGGAGGAAATGAGTGAAATCCAGGTTAGCCGGAAAGTGGTGTTAGGTAAATTGAATGGATTAAAGGCCGATAAATCCCCAGGGCCAGATACGCTGCATCCCAGGGTACTTAAGGAAGTAGCCCCAGAAATAGCAGATGCCTTAGTGATAATTTTTCAAAACTCTTTAGATTCTGGAGTAGGTCCTGAGGATTGGAGGGTAGCTAATGTAACCCCACTTTTTAAAAAGGGAGGGAGAGAGAAAACGGGGAATTACAGACCAGTTAGTCTAACATCGGTAGTGGGGAAACTGCTAGAGTCAGTTATTAAAGATGGGATAACAGCGCATTTGGAAAGTGGTGAAATCATTGGACAAAGTCAGCATGGATTTACGAAGGGTAAATCATGTCTGACGAATCTTATTGAATTTTTTTGAGGATGTAACTAGTAGAGTGGATAAGGGAGAAGCAGTGGATGTGTTATATCTGGACTTTCAGAAGGCTTTCGACAAGGTCCCACACAAGAGATTGGTATACAAACTTAAAGCACACGGTATTGGTGGTTCAGTATTGATGTGGATAGAGAACTGGCTGGCAGACAGGAAGCAAAGAGTAGGAGTGAACGGGTCCTTTTCAGGATGGCAGGCAGTGACTAGTGGGGTGCCGCAAGGCTCAGTGCTGGGACCCCAGCTATTTACAATATAGATTAATGATCTGGACGAGGGAATTAAATGCAACATTTCAAAGTTTGCGGATGACACAAAGCTGGGGGGCAGTGTTAGCTGTGAGGAGGATGCTAGGAGGCTGCAGGATGTCTTAGACAGACTTAGACAGGGTGAGTGGTCAAATGCATGGCAGATGCAGTATAATGTGAATAAATGTGAGGTTATCCACTTTGGTGGCAAAAACAGGAGATAAGACTATTATTTGAATGGTGACCGATTAGGAAAAGGGGAGATGCAGCGAGACCTGGGTGTCATGGTACACCAGTCATTGAAAGTAGGCATGCAGGTGCAACAGGCTGTGAAGAAAGCGAATGGTATGTTGGCATTCATAGCAAAAGGATTTGAGTACAAGAGCAGGGAGGTTCTACTGCAGTTGTACAAGGTTTTGGTGAGGCCACACCTGGAGTATTGCGTACAGTTTTGGTCTCCTAATCTGAGGAAACACATTCTTGCCATAGAGGGAGTACAGAGAAGGTTCACCAGACTGATTCCTGGGATGGCACGACTTCCATATGAAGAAAGACTGGATAGACTCGGCTTGTACTCGCTGGAATTTAGAAGATTGAGGGGTGATCTCATTGAGGTTTACAAAATTCTTAAGGGGTTGGACAGGCTAGATGCAGGAAGATTGTTCCCGATGTTGGGGAAGTCCAGGACAAGGGGTCACAGTTTAAGGATAAGGGGGAAGTCTTTTAGGACCGAGATGAGGAAATTGTTTTTCACACAGAGAGTGGTGAATCTGTGGAATTCTCTGCCACAGAGGGTAGTTGACGCCAGTTCGTTGGCCATATTTAAGAGGGAGTTGGATGTGGCCCTTGTGGCTGAAGGGATCAGGGGGTATGGAGAGAAGGCAGGTACAGGATACTGAGTTGGATGATCAGCCATGATCATATTGAATGGCGGTACAGGCTCGAAGGGCCGAATGGCCTCCTCCTGCACCTATTTTCTATGTTTCTATGTTTCTATAAGGTCATAAGTGATAGGAGCAGAATTAGGCCATTCGGCCCATCAAGTCTACTCTGCCATTCAATCATGGCTGATCTATCTCTCCATCCTAACCCCATTCTCCTGCCTTCTCCCCATAACCCCTGACACCCGTACTAATCAAGAATCTATCCATCTCTGCATTAAGTATATCCACTGACTTGTGGCCTCCACAGCCGCCTGTGGCAAAGAATCCCACAGATTCACCACCCTCTGACTGAAGAACAGTCACAGTGTGCGTGCACCTGTTGAGTTCCTGCTTGCATTAACTCGTTATCACCTACCCCATCGCCAACAATGGACCATTGTGAGCTCCACATTTCCTGGGTCATCGTTGCTTTCTGCATTCATCTGTCCTCAGTACCATCTACATCTCTCGCTCCCCTCTCCCCTGACTCAGTCTGAAGAAGGGTCTTGACCGCAAACCTCGCCCATTCCTTCTCCCCAGAGATGCTGCCTGTCCCAACTGAGTCAACCTTCTGGCTTTAAACCAGTTCCTTCCTCCACATTTTGTGATGGAGTGGGCTCTGAGCACAGGCCGACAGAGTTTAGTTCAGAGATACAGCGCGGACACAGGCCCTTCGGCCCACCGGGTCCGCGCGACCAGCGATCCCCGCACACTAACACTATCCTGCACGCACACCAGGAACAATTTGTACACATACACCGAGCCAGTTAACCTGCAAACCTGCACGTCTTTGGAGTGTGGGAGGAAACCGGAGCACCCGGAGAAAACCCACGCAGGTCACGAGGAGAACGTACAAACTCCGTACAGACAGCGCCGGTAGTCGGGATGGAACCCGGATCTCCGGCGCTGTGAGGCAGCAGCCGTGCCGCCCAGAGGGGGTGAGGGAGTGTTGACTCTCCCGCTCGCTCCGTACAGATACCTACTATCCCGTCGTTGTTGACGTCCCACAGCAGCATGGTCCCGTCATTCCTGGTGGGGCTGTTGAGGTACAGGACCATGGAGTCAGCGCAGTTGGTCGCTCGGCAGATGTAGGAGAGATGGCTGCGTATCATCACCTTCTCCGTGGCCGGGTAGACACCCTCGTTCTCCTCGCCCACTGCCGGGAACAAGGAGAAAAGATCAGCTCTCTGAACGCTTCAAACATCCCAGGAGTCAATATCACCGGCGACTTGGATCCTGGATCAGTCATATTGAAGCAACGATCTAGAAAGCGCACTGACGCCTCAACTGCCTAAGAAGGCTCAAAGATAGTCCAAGGGTCTCCAATGAGGGATGGGAGGTCAGGACCGCTCGCTAGTTGGTGAGAGGACGGTTCAGTTGCCTGATAACAGCCGGGAAGAAACTGTCCCTGAATCTGGAGGTGTGCGTTTCACGCATGTCCCCTACAACTCTCACCAACTTCTACAGATGCGCCGTAGAGAGCATTTTATCGGGATGCATCACGGCACGGTTTGGGAACAGCTCCATCCAAGACCCGCAAGAAATCGCAGAGAATTGTGGACGCAGCCCAGACCGTCACACACACACACAAACCAACCTCCCTTCCATCGACTCCATCTACACCTCACGCTGCCTCGGCAAGGCCAGCAGCATCATCAAGGACCAGTCTCACCCCCGGTCACTCCCTCTTCTCCCCTCTCCCATCGGGCAAGAGGTACAGAAGTGTGAAAACACACGCACACCTCCAGATTCAGGGACAGTTTCTTCCCGGCTGTTATCAGGCAACTGAACCGTCCTCTCACCAACTAGAGAGCGGTCCTGACCTCCCATCTACCTCATTGGAGACCCTCGGACTATCTTTGATCGGGCTTTATCTTGCACTAGAAGTTATTCACATTATTCCTTTATCCTGTATCTGTACACTGTGGATGGCTCAATAGTAATCATAATTGTAATTGTAATTGTAATTGTAATCATAATTGTAACGTCTTTTCGCTGACGTTAGCACGCAATAAAAGCTTTTCACTGTAGCTCGGTACACGTGACAATAAACTAAACTGGAACTCAGACTGATCTTTCACTCAGCTGCATCTATCATGGTGGCACGGTGCCAAGTGGTAGAGTGACACAGTGTGGAACCAGGCCGTTCGGCCCAACATGCCCATTCCCACCACCATGCCCCATCTACACTGGTCCCACCTGCCTGCGTTTGGACCCCTATCTCCCTCTAAACCTGTCCTATCCATGTACCTGTCTAATAGTCCCAGCCTCAACTTCCTCCTCTGGCAGCTCGTTCCATACACCCACCGCCCTCTGTGTGTAAAAGTTACCCCTCAGATGGTAGACAAAAATGCTGGAGAAACTCAGCAGGTGAGGCAGCATCTATGGAGGGAATAGGTGACGTTTCGGGTCGAGACCCTTCTTCAGACTGATGTGGGGTTGGGGGGGTGCGGGAAAAAGAAAGGAAGAGGCAGAGACAGTGGGCAGGGGGAGCTGGGAAGGGGAGGGGAAAGAGGGAGAAAGCAGGGACTACCTGAAATTGGAGGTCAATGTTCATACCTCTGGGGTGTAAACTACCCAAGCGAAATATGAGGTGCTGCTCCTCCAATTTGCGGTGGGACTCACTCTGGCCGTGTAGGAGGCCCAGGACAGAAAGGTTGGATTTGGAATGGGAGGGGGAGTTGAAGTTCTGATTCCTATTAACCCTTTCCCCCCCCCCCACCCCACCTTAAACCCATGTCCTCTGCTCCTCAATTCCCCCTGCCTCAGTGTACCACTGCTGTACACTTGTACTGTATCAGAGATGTTCCTCTCACATATATCTGTGATGTACAAATGATACTTGTACTGAATTGTGTACAGAACTGAATCTCGTGACACCTGACAAACCACTGTAACCTAACTCGGGGTGGGGAATGTAAAGAAGGGTCTCGACCCAAAACGTCACCCATTCCTTCTATCCAGAGACGCTGCCAGTGCCTGTCCAAACTGTGTGCAGGTTTGACAATAGACAACAGACAATAGGTGCAGGAGTAGGCCATTTGGCCCTTCGAGCCAGCACCGCCATTCACTGTGATCATGGCTGATCATCCCCAATCAGTTCCCCGTTCCTGCCTTCTCCCCATATCCCCTGACTCTGCTATTTTTAAGAGCCCTATCTAGCTCTCTCTTGAAAGCGTACAGAGAACCTGCCTCTACCGCCCTCTGAGGCAGAGAATTCCACAGACTCACCACTCTCTGTGAGAAAAAGTGTTTCCTCATCTCCGTTCTAAATGGCTTACTCCTTATTCTTAAACTGTGGACCCTGGTTCTGGACACCCCAAACATCGGGAACATGTTTCCTGCCTCTAGTGTGTCCAAGCCCTTAATAATCTTATATGTTTCAATAAGATCCCCTCTCATCCTTCTAAACTCCAGAGTGTACAAGCCCAGTCGAGCCATTCTCTCAGCATATGACAGTCCCGCCATCCCGGGAATTAACCTTGTAAACCTACGCTGCACTCCCTCAAATTAGGGGACAAAAACTGCACACAATACCCCAGGTGTGGTCTCACTAGGGTTCTGCACAACTGCAGAATGATGCTGCCCTCCCCTGTCAAAACTGTGTGCAGGTTTGGTCCCCTAATTTGAGGAAGGACATTCTTGCTGTTGAGGGAGTGCAGCGTAGTTCACCAGGTTAATCCCCGGGATGGCGGGACTGTCATTTGATGAAAGAATGGCTCGACTGGGCTTGTATTCACTGGAATTTAGAAGGATGAGAGGTGATCCGTTGCAAACATATAAAATTATTAAAGGATTGGACAAGCTAGATGCAGGAAAAATATTGTCCATGTTGGGGGAGACCTAGAACCAGGGGTCACAGTTTAAGAATAAGGGGTATGTTTAAGAAAGAACTGCAGATGGTGAAAAAATCGAAGGTGGACAAAAATGCTGGAGTAACTCTGCGGGTGAGGCAGCATCAATGGAGCGATGGAATAGGTGACGTTTCAGGTAGAGACCTATCTTCAGACAATAAGGGGTAGGCCATTTAGGACTGAGATGAGGAAAAACTTTTTCTCCCAAAGAGAGAATCTGTGGAATTCTCTGCCACAGAAGGCAGTGGAGGCCAATTCACTGGATGTTTTCAAGAGAGAGTTAGATTTAGCTCTTTGGGCTAACGGAATCAAGGGATATGGTGGAAAAGCAGGAACGGGGTACTGATTGTGGATGATCAGCCATGATCATATTGAATGGCCGTGCTGGCTCGAAAGGCCGAATGGCCTACTCGTGCACCTATTGTCTATGTTTCTAAGTCCCGCTGAGTTACTCCAACATTTTGTGTCCAGGCTGGTTCAGTTGCCTGATAACAGCTGGGAAGAACTCACGGGTCAGGCAGCATCTGTGGAGAACATGGATAGGTGACGTTTCACAGAGTGCTGGAGTAACTCAGCGGGTCAGGCAGCATCTGTGGAGAACATGGATAGGTGACGTTTCAGGTCGAGATCCTTCTTCAGACTCTCGAGGTGCTGAGTGTATTTGGGAATGCTGTGCCGGTGTTCCGGTTACCGGGAAGTTGCCCGTCTCCTGCGAAAAAGGTCTTGATGTTTTCCGATCGGAAGCCGTTGGCTCGGAGCATCCGCTGGAAGCGGATCAGGTTGTTGACGTGTTGCTGGTTCGTCAGATGCTCCTTCCAACCCCCTGCGGGCCAAACACAAGGGGTTAGCACGGCCACGTGGGCTGAACTACAGACAACTACAGGCTTTCCCCTTGCGTGCTACCCAGACACAGCAGATCATAGAGGTCAGACACAAGTTCATGAGAGGGATAGATCGGATAAGCAGGCCCTTCGGCTCAACTTGCCCAAACCGGCCAACATGCCTCAGCCATGATTCACATTGAATGGTGGTGCTGGCTCAATAGACAATAGACATTAGGTGCGGGAGGAGGCCATTCGGCCCTTCAAGCCAGCACCGCCATTCAATGTGATCATGGCTGATCACCGCCAATCAGTACCCCGTTCCTGCCTTCTCCCCATATCCCCTGTTTCCGCTATCTTTAAGAGCCCTATCCAGCTCTCTCTTGAAAGTATCCAGAGAACCGGCTTCCACAGACCTTGAGGCAGAGAATTCCACAGACTCGCATCTCTCTGTGTGAAAAAGCGTTTCCTCGTCTCCGTTCTAAATGGCTTACTCCTTATTCTTAAACTGTGGACCCTGGTTCTGGACTTCCCCAACATCGGGAACATGTTTCCTGCCTCTAGTGTGTGCAAACCCTTAATAATCTTATATGGTTCAATAAGATCCCCTCTCATCCTTCTAAACCCCAGAGTGTACAAGCCCAGCCATTCTCTCAGCATATGACAGTCCAGCCATCCCGGGAATTAACCTTGTAAACCTACGCTGCACTCCCTCAATAGCAAGAATGTCCTTCCTCAAATTAGGGGACCAAAACTGCACACAATATTCCAGGTGTGGTCTCACTAGGGCCCTGTACAACTGCAGAAGGACCTCTTTGCTCCTATTCGAAGGGTCAAATGGCCTAACTCCTGCACCTATTGTCTATTGTCCACACTAGTCCCACTTGCCCACGCTTGGTCCATATCCCTCCAAACCTGTCCTATCCATGTACCTGTTTAACTGTTTCTTAAACGTTGCGATAGTCCTAGCCACTACTACCTCCTCTGGCAACTTGTTCCATACACCCACCACCCTCTGTGTGCGGAAAAGTTACCCCTCAGATTCCGATTAAATCTTTTCTCCTTCACCTTGAACCTATGTCCTCTGGCCCTCGATTCCCCTACGCTGGGGAAGAGATTCTGTGCATCTACCCAATCTATTCCTCTCATGATTTTATACACCTCTATAAGATCACCCCTCATCCTCCCGCGCTCCATGGAATAGAGTCCTACCCCCTCTCACACTTTCACGCACCCCCTCCCTCCTTCTTCTCTCCCTCCCCCCCCTCCCCCTCTCTCTCTCCCCCCCTCTCCCCCTCTTTCCCCCTCTCCCTCTCCCTCCCATTTCTCTCCCCCTCTCTCCCCACACTCCCTCCCACTCCCTCTCTCCCTCCCCCCCCTCTCTTTCCCCCCCCTCTCTCCCCCCTCCCCCTTCTCTCTCCCCACACTCCCTCCATTCCTCCCCTCCCTCTCCCTCCCCCCCCTCTCCCCCCTCTCCCTCCCCCCTCTCTCTCCCCCCCTCTCCCTCCTCCTCCCCCCCCTCTTCTCCCCCCTCTCCCCCCTCTCCCACCGCCCTCTCTCCCCCCTCCTCTCTCTCCCCCGCTCTCTCCCTCCTCTCTCTCTCTCTCCCCCCTTCTCTCTGCTCTCTCCCCCCTCTCTCCCCCCTCTCTCCCCCCCCTCCCCCCCACTCTCTCCCCCCTCTCCCCCCCCCCTCTCCCCCCTCTCCCCCCCTCTCTCCCCCTCTCCCTCCCTCCCCCACTCACCAGAGAGCAGTACGCCGTGGTCGCAGGTCTGGTACATGCGGCAGGATTTATGTGAGGAGAGCTGCTGCCGATGACACCGCTGCGTGTTCTTGTTCAGTTCGCAGTCGGCGGAGGCGGGGTGGGGGCTGCCGAGGGCCAGGGGCCGCGGGCACGGAGCAAAACCCTTCTGTTCTGCAACGAGAAGGCAGGCGGTTACTGGCTACCAGCGCGGCAGGACCCTGGGGAATACTGTAGCAGAGATGGGCAGAAGGCCAGAGATGGGCCAAAGGGCCTGTCCCGCTGAGTGACTCCATGTTCCCCACATCCAACTCCCTCTTAAATATGGCCAATGAACTGGCCTCAACTACCTTCTGTGGCAGAGAATTCCACAGACTCACCACTCTCTGTGTGAAAAATGTTTTTCTCATCTTGGTCATAAAAACCTTCCCCCTTATCCTTAAACTGTGACCCCTTGTCCTGGACTTCCCCAACATCGGGAACAATCTTCCTGCATCTAGCCTGTCCAACCCCTTAAGAATTTTGTAAGTTTCTATAAGATCCCCCCTCAATCTTCTAAATTCTAGCGAGTACATGCCAAGTCTATCCAGTCTTTCTTCATATGAAAGTCCTGCCATCCCAGGAATCAGTCTGGTGAACCTTCTCTGTACCCCCTCTATGGCAAGAATGTCTTTCCTCAGATTAGGAGACCAAAACTGTACGCAATACTCCAGGTGTGGTCTCACCAAGACCCTGTACAACTGAAGTAGAACCTCCCTGCTCCTATACTCAAATCCTTTTGCTATGAATGCCACATACCATTCGCTTTCTTCACTGCCTGCTGCACCTGCATGCCTACTTTCAATGACTGGTGTACCATGACACCCAGGTCTCGCTGCATCTCCCCTTTTCCTAATCGGCCACCATTCAGATAATAGTCTACTTTCCTGTTTTTGCCACCAAAGTGGATAACCTCACATTGATCCACATTATACTGCATCTGCCATGCATTTGCCCACTCACCCAGTCTATCCAAGTCATCCTGCAGCCTCCTGGCATCCACCTCATAGCTAACACTGCCCCCCAGCTTCATGTCATCCGCAAACCTGGAGATGTTGCATTCAATTCCCTCGTCCAAATCATTAATATATATTGTAAATAGCTGGGGTCCCAGCACTGAGCCCTGCAGTACCCCACTAGTCACTGCCTGCCATTCTGAAAAGGACCCGTTTACTCCTACTCTTTGCTTCCTGTCTCCCAGCCAATTCTCTATCCACATCAACACTGAACCCCCAATACCATGTGCTTTAAGTTTGCATACTAATCTCTTATGTGGGACCTTGTCGAAACCCTTCTGAAAGTCTAGATATAACACATCCGCTGGTTCTCCCTTATCCACTATACTAGTTACATCCTCGAAAAATTCTATAAGATTCGTCAGACATGATTTACCTTTCATAAATCCATGCTGACTTTGTCCAATGATTTCACCGCTTTCTAAATGTGCTGCTATCCCATCTTTAATAACTGACTCTAGCAATGTTAGACTAACTGGTCTGTAATTTCCCGTTTTCTCTCTCCCTCCCTTTTTAAAAAGTGGGGTTACATTAGCTACCATCTAATCCTCAGGACCTACTCCAGAATCTAAAGAGTTTTGAAAAGTTATCACTAATGCTCCCACTATTTCTGGGGCTACTTCCTTAAGCACTCTGGGATGCAGCCTATCTGGCCCTGGGGATTTATCGGCCATTAATCCATTCAATTTAACTAACACCACTTCCCGACTAACCTGGATTTCACTCAGTTCCTCCATCTCATTTGACCTCCGGTCCCCTGCTATTTCCGGCAGATTATTTATGTCTTCCTTAGTGAAGACAGAACCAAAGTAATTATTCAATTGGTCTGCCATGTCCTTGTTCCCCATGATCAATTCACCTGTTTCTGACTGCAAGGGACCTACATTTGTTTTAACTAATCTTTTTCTCCTCACATATCCATAAAAGCTTTTGCAGTTAGTTTTTATGTTCCCTGCCAGTTTTCTTACATAATCTATTTTCCCTTTCCTAATTAAGCCCTTTGTCCTCCTCTGCTGGACTCTGAGTTTCTCCCAGTCCTCTGGTAGGCTGCTTTTTCTGGCTAATTTGTATGCTTCAACTTTTGCTTTGATACTATCCCCGATTTCCCTTGTTAGCCACGGATGCACTACCTTCCCTGATTTATTATTTTGCCAAACTGGGATGAACAATTGTTGTAGTTCATCCATGCAGTCTTTAAATGCCTTCCATTGCATATCCACTGTCAACCATTTAAGAATTAATTGCCAGTCTATCTTGGCCAATTCACGTATCATACTCTCAAAGTTACCTTTCTTTAAGTTCAGAACCCTTGTTTCTGAATTAACTATGTCACTCTCCATCCTAATGAAGAACTCAACCATATTATGGTCACTCTTGCCCAAGGAGTCACGCACATCAAAACTGCTAACTAACCCTTCCTCATTACTCAATACCCAGTCTAGAATAGCCTCTTGTTGGAGGGGGGGGGGGGGGGGGGGGGGGGGGGGGGGGGGGGGGGGGTGGGTGCGAGGGGGGTGGGTGCGGTGTGCGAATGGTGGGCGAGGGGGATGGGTGCGGGGTGGGCGAGTGGGGTGGGTGCGAGGGGGGTGGGCGCGGGCACCTACCTACACAGTGCAGTCGTTGCTCCTTGTTCTCGTCCCTCTGCCCCACGACCAGGGGCACAAAGTGGATCTCACACAGACCCACCAGCCGGTCCTCCCGGCGAGCCCTCCCTGCCGAGCCGGCGCTCTCTCTCCGCGGTCTCCCACCGCCCACCGGCCCCACCGGCCTCTTCTTCCCGCGGCCTCTGGCGTTCTGCCGCTCAGCGCGGCTGGTTCGCCGCTTCAGCACGTTCTCACAGCGGCTCTTTAATGCCAGCATCATACACTCATGGTTACCTGCGGAGTAGACATCGATACAGGGACATGTAGACCATCACAGACACATAGACACAACACAGACACAACATAGACACAACATAGACACAACATAGACACAACATAGACACAACATAGACACAACATAGACACAACATAGACACAACATAGACACATCATAGACACAACATAGACACAACATAGACACATAGACACAACATAGACACAACATAGACACATCATAGACACAACATAGACACAACATAGACACAACATAGACATAGACACATAGACACAACATAGACACAACATAGACACAACATAGACACAACATAGACACAACATAGACACAACATAGACACATAGACACAACATCATAGACACACATAACATAGACACAACATAGACACAACATAGACACATAGACACAACATAGACAAAACATAGACACATCATAGACACAACATAGACACAACATAGACACATAGACACAACATAGACACAACATAGACACAACATAGACACAACATAGACACAACATAGACACAACATAGACACAACATAGACACAACATAGACACAACATAGACACAACATAGACACAACATAGACACATAGACACAACATAGACACATAGACACAACATAGACACAACATAGACACATAGACACAACATAGACACAACATAGACACAACATAGACACAACATAGACACAACATAGACACAACATAGACACAACATAGACACAACATAGACACATACAACATAGACACAACATAGACACAGAACAGAACACATAGACACAACATAGACACAACATAGACACATCATAGACACAACATAGACACATAGACACACAACATAGACACAACATAGACACAACATAGACACAACATAGACACAACATAGACACAACATAGACACAACATAGACACATCATAGACACAACATAGACACAACATAGACACAACATAGACACATAGACACAACATAGACACAACATAGACACACAACATAGACACACATAGACACATAGACACATCATAGACACAACATAGACACAACATAGACACATAGACACAACATAGACACATAGACACAACATAGACACATCATAGAAACATGGAAACATAGAAATAAATAGGTGCAAGAGTAGGCCATTCAGCCCTTCGAGCCTGCACCACTTCAATATAGATCATTCTGAACATCCAAATCAGTACCCCGTTCCTGCTTTTTCCCCATATCCCTACTATCTTTAAAAGCTCTATCTAGCTCTCTCATAAAAGCATCCAGTGAATTGGCCTCCACTGCCTTCTGAGGCAGAGAATTCCCCAGATTCACAACTCTCTGTGTGAATACACACACACACACGACAACACCATCCTACCCGCCTCAGCACTGCTCACTGCTTGTGATAGGATGATACTGTCATCAGGCAACTTAACCATTTAGTGAGCCCAATCTGGACATAGATTAAAGATAAGCCATGATCACATTGAATGGCGGTGCTGGCTGGAAGGGCCGAATGGCCTCCTCCTGCACCTATTGTCTATTGTCTATAAAATATGGGCGGCACAGTGGCGCAGCGATGGGTTTGCTGCCTTACAGCACCTGAAGCGCCGGAAACCTGGGTTCCATCCCGACTACGGGCGCTGTCTGTACGGAGTTTGCACGTTCTCCCCGTGACCTGCATGGGTTTGCTCCGGGCGCTCAGGTTTCCCCCCACAAAAGACGTGCGGGTTTGTAGGTTAATTGACTTTGGTAAAATTGTAAATTGTCCCTAGTGTGTGTAGGGCAGTGTTAGTGTGCGGGGTGATGGCTGGTCAGTGCGGACTCGGTGGGCCGAAGGGTCTGTTCACAGTGTAAGGACACAAGATAAAGGGAATAACATGAATGACGTTTAGTGCAAGATAAATCCAGTAAAATCTGATTAATTGCGGAAGAAGGAACTGCAGATGCTGGTTTAAACCGAAGATGGACATTGCGTGCAGTTTTGGTCTCCAAATCTGAGGAAGGACATTATTGCCATAGAGGGAGTGCAGAGAAGGTTCACCAGACTGATTCCTGGGATGTCAGGACTGTCTTATGAAGAAAGACTGGATAGACTCGGTTTATACTCTCTGGAATTTAGGAGATTAAGAGGGGATCTTATAGAAACTTACAAAATTCTTAAGGGGTTGGACAGGCTAGATGCAGGAAGATTGTTCCCGATGTTGGGGAAGTCCAGGACAAGGGGTCACAGCTTAAGGATAAGGGGGAAATCCTTTAAGACCGAGATGAGAAAGACTTTCTTCACACAGAGAGTGGTGAGTCTCTGGAACTCTCTGCCACAGAGGGTAGTTGAGGCCAGTTCATTGGCTATATTTAAGAGTGAGTTGGATGTGGCCCTTGTGGCTAAGGGGATCAGAGGGTATGGAGAGAAGGCAGGTACGGGATACTGAGTTGGATGATCAGCCATGATCATATTGAATGGCGGTGCAGGCTCGAAGGGCTGAATGGCCTACTCCTGCACCTAATTTCTATGTTTCTATGCTGCTTTAAACCGAAGATGGACACAAAAAGCTGGAGTAACTCAGGTAACATCTCTGGAGAGAAGGAATGGGTGACGTTTCTGGACATCTGAAGAAGGGTCTCGATCTGAAACATCACCTATTCCTTTTCTCCAGAGATGCTGCCTGACCCGCTGAGTTACTCCAGCATTTTGTGTTTAAAGTCGGATTAGAGATAGTCTGAGTTAGACACAGTTTATATAGTTTAGGTCATTGTCACGTGTACCGAGGTGCAGTGAAAAGCTTTTTGTTGCGTGCTATCCAGTCAGCGGAAAGACAACACATGATTACAATCGAGCCGGCCACAGTGTACAGATACAGGATGGAGGGAAGATAGACGCAAAAAGCTGGAGTTACTCCACGGGACAGAAGGCATGAGAAAAGGGTGATGTTTCGGGAATAGACCCTTCTACAGTCTGAACCTGAAGAAGTGTCTGGACCTGAAACGTCACCCATTCCTCCTCTCCAGAGATGCTGCCTGTCCCGCTGAGTTACTCCAGTGCTTTGTATCTATCTTCGGTTTCAATCAGCATCTATAGTCTCTTCCCACACGTGCTAAGGGAATAACGTTTAGTGCAAGGTAAAGCCAGTAAAAGTCTGATTAAAGATAGTCCGAGGGTCTCCGATGAGGTAGAAAGTTTAGTTTATTGTCCCGTGTACCGAGGTACAGTGAAAAGCTTCTTATTGCGTGCTGACCAGTCGGCGGAAAGACAATTCCTGATTACAATCGATCCGTCCACAGTGTACAGATACAGGATAAGGGGAAGATAGAAACAAAAAGCTGCTTCAGTCCGAAGAATTGTCTCGACCTTAAACATTACGAAACAGCTTTTAATGTTTATCTTCAGTTTAAACCAGCATCTTAAGTTCCTTCTCACACATGATAAGGGAATAACGTTTATAGACAATAGACAATAGACAATAGGTGCAGGAGTCGGCCATTTGGCCCTTCGAGCCAGCACCGCCATTCAATGTGATCATGGCTGATCATCCCCAATCAGTACCCCGTTCCTGCCTTCTCCCCATATCCCCCGACTCCGCTATCTTTAAAAGCCCTGTCTAGCTCTCGCTTGAAAGTATCCAGAGAACCGGCCTCCACCGCCCTCTGAGGCAGAGAATTCCACAGACTTACAACTCTCTGTGAGAAAAAGTGTTTCCTCGTCTCCGTTCTAATTGGCTTACCCCTTATTCTTAAACTGTGGCCCCTGGTTCAGGACACCCCCCAACTTCGGGAACATGTTTCCTGCCGCTAGCGTGTCCAAACCTTTAATAATGATATGTTTCAATAACATCCCCTCTCATCCTTCTAAACTCCAGAGTGTACAAGCCCAGCCGCTCCATTCTCTCAGCATACGACCGTCCCGCCATCCCGGGAATTAACCTGGTGAACCTACGCTGACAATGTAAGTGGAAAGACGATGCATGATTACAATCGAGCCGTCCACAGTGTACAGATACAGGATAAGAGGAATAACGTTTAGTGCAAAGTAAAGTCCGATTAGAGATAGTAGATAGTTAGCACGCAACAAGAAGCTTTTCACTGTACCTCGGTACACGTGACAATAAACTAGGGGAGACACAAAATGCTGGTGTGACTCAGCGGGTGAGGCCGCATCTCTGGAGAGAAGGAACGGGGTGACGTCAACTTTATTTGCCACATACACATATGAAATGAAAGTGGCAATGCCTGCGGATTGTGCAGAACAACAGAAAACATAGAAATATAGAAATTAGGTGCAGGAGCAGGCCATTCGGCCCTTCGAGCCTGCACCGCCATTCAATATGATCATGGCTGATCATCCAACAGAACAACAATTCTGAGCAACAGAACAGAACCAGTATTTTAGAAAAAAAAAAGAAAAATTAAAAAAAGGCACAACACAACAGTAAATTAGTGCCTGGTGAGGTTAGAGTTTAGTCCTGATGGCCTGTGGGAAGAAACTCCGTCCCTCTCTGTTTGACAGCGGAGGCGCTTGCCTGACCGTAGCAGCTGGAACAGTCCGTTGCTGGGGTGGTAGGGGTAGGGATTCCACCGCCGCAGCAACCAACCTCAAAAAGGCAGCCAACATCATCAAGGACCCACACTCGTCTCTCCGCAGCCATCAGGTAGAAGGTACGGGAGCCTGAAATCTGCAACATCCAGGTTCAGGAACAGTTTCTTCCCCACAGCCATCAGACTGTCAAACACAACATCAAACAAACTCTGAACGTCTGAAGAAGGGTCTCGACCCGAAACGTCGCCTATCTCCTTCGCTCCTTAGATGCTGCTGCACCCGCTGAGTTTCTCCAGCCTTTTGTGTAACCCTCTGAACTACAACAGCCTATTGCTCTTTATCTGAGTCTGAAGAAGGGTCTCGACCCGAAACGTCGCCTATCTCCTTCGCTCCTTAGATGCTGCTGCACCCGCTGAGTTTCTCCAGCTTTTTGTGTACCCTCGATTCTCCAGCATCTGCAGTTCCTTCTTTTAAAAAAATATATATATATTGCTCTTTATCTGTTTATTTATGTGTGTGTATATATGGTCTATGGTATATAGACACACTGGTCTGTTCTGTATTTATGCTTGCAATATTCCGTTGTGCTGCAGCAAGCAAGAATGTCATTGTCCTGTCTGGGACACGCGACAATTCCTAACAATTCCTGGTGACCTCCTTAACACCCTCCTCACAGTTCACACTGCCACCCAGCTTTGTGTCATCTGCAAATTTGCAAATGTTACTTTGAAGTCAAGTCAAGAGAGTTTACTGTCATGTGTCCCAGGCGGGACAATGAAATTCTTGATTTGACGATGTTTCTCGGCCTGATTGAAGAGACGGCGTCCAGTGAGCCTGTCCCTTGCACTAGACGTTGTGTGAGAGGCCAGAGGGTGGGTGGTGTGAGCGGCGGGGCTAGTGGTACTTACCCAGGTAGAGCCCACTGCGGGCCAGACAGCGGCGTTCGTTGACACTGAAGTCGATGAAGAAGACGGTGAGAGGGTGTCCGTAGCTGAGCTCGGGGCTGGGGTCCAGGGTGATGACCGCGTCGTGCGGAGCCCCCAGCCTGAGGCCGGAGTCGGGCAGGATGGTCAGCACCTTCTCCCCGGCCCGCGGCTCGGCGGCGAACACGCTGACCGCCGTCTGGGGGATCTGGGCCAGGCGGCCGCACTCGGCCGCGGACAGGAAGGACACTCGCTGGCACAGGCGGTGCTTCAGGTAGCCCAGGCCCGCCGCTGACCAGCGGTGCAGGCGGGCCGACTTGAACGGGGAGCCCGACACCGCGGCCAGCAGCAGCGGCAGCAGCGGCAGCACCGCCCCCGGCCCACACACTGACCGCACGGCCCGCATGCTCACCGCCACACACTGACCGACTGACTGACCACTGGACCTGCACACTCAGTCCGCAGCCCCTCTCCCTCTCCCTCTCCCTCTCGCTCTGTCACTTTCTCTCTCTCCCTCCCTCTCGCCCTCACTCTCTCTCACACCCTCTATCTCCCTCTCTCTCTGTCACTTTCTCTCTCTCTCCCTCCGCTCTCACACCTTCCTCTCACTCTCTCTCACACCCTCTATCTCCCTCTCTCTCTGTCACTTTCTCTCTCTCTCCCTCCCTCTCTCCCTCTCACTCTCTCTCACACACCATCACTCTATCTCCCTCTCTCTCTGTCACTTTCTCTCTCTCCGTTCTCTCGCTCTCACACTCACTCTCTCTCACACCCTCTCTCTATCTCCCTCCTCTCTCTCTCTCTGTCACTTTCTCTCTCTCCCCCCTCTCGCTCTCTCTCTCTCCTCACCTCTCTCTCACACCCTCTCTCTATCTCCCTCTCTCTCTCTGTCACTTTCTCTCTCTCCCTCCCTCTCGCCCTCACACCCTCTCTCTCACTCTCTCACACCTCTATCTCCCTCTCTTCCTCTCTCTCTCTGTCACTTTCTCTCTCTCCCTCCCTCTCGCTCTCACACCCTCTCTCTCATCTCTCACACCCTCTCTCTATCTCTCTCTCTCTCTCTGTCACTTTCTCTCTCCCTCCCTCTCGCTCCCCCTCTCTCTCTCCGCTCTCTCACTCTCTCTCACACCCTCTCTCTATCTCCCTCTCTCTCTCTCTCCCTCCTCTCTCCCCCTCTCTCTATCTCTCTCTCTCTCTCCCTCTCCCCCTCTCCCTCTGTCACTTTCTCTCCCTCTCCCTCCTCCTCTCACACCCTCTCTCTATCTCACTCTTTCTCTCCCCCTCTCTCCCTTCCTTCCCTCTCACTCTCTCTCTCTTCCTCTCTCTGCCTCTGTAACTTTCTCTCTCTCTCCCTCACTCTCTCCCCTCCTCTCACTTTTTCTCTCTCCTTCTCCTTCTCTCCCTCACTCCCTCTCCCCCCTCTCTCCCTCTCACTCCCCTTTCTCCCTCCTCTCACTCTTTCTCTCCCTCTCCTCTCTCTCTCAACCCCTCTCTCTCTTTCTCTCTCTCTCACTCTCCCTCTCCTCCTCCCACTCTCTCTCTCCCCCTCTCTCCCGCTGGCCAGCGCAGACAGAGCTGTGAGCTGCTGTGGGCAGGAGCAGAGTGAGGAGGGGCTGGGTTACTGGGGCGGGTTCCAGCTCCACCCTCCCTGTCAGACCCTGCAAGGAGGAGCTCAGCTTCACTCTCTCCCCAACACCAGCTCCATCGACAACTCTGTGCACAGGGAGAGAGAGAGAGCGAGGGGAGAGAGAGAGAGAGAGAGAGAGTGAGGGGTGAAGCGAGCAGAGAGGATAGTGTGGAGTTAGTACCTGCACCAATGTAAAGCACTTTGGTCAACGAGTTGTTTTTTAAAATGTGCTATAGAAATAAAAGTGACTTGACTTGACTTGGAGTGAGATAAGGGTTGGAGAGCCAGGGAGAGGCGGGGAGAGGAAGAGAGGAGAGCGAGTGGAGGGAAAGGGGGGAAAGAGATGGGCAGAGATTTAAAAAAAAAGACAGAACGACCTGTCGGGGAGAGTTCCTCACGTCTCTCAGAGAGAGGAGGAGAGACGGAGATAGAGAGAGTCAATATGCACATGTGCACGCACACACTAATTGACATTAACTGACACTAAGAAATTAATATTGAATTGCTAAACTTGCTATTCTGTTATGCTGCTTACAGCTGCAAGCACGTGTAGCAATCAGTCCACATGTCTATTGCGAGTTTATGTACAGGGACAGATCTATCCATGCACTGTATATCTGTGCATTTTTAATATGCATGGCATGTTTTATACTTTGGCAATATAACGATGTATTTTTTCATGCCAATAACGTTTTTTAAATTGAAAAATTGAAATTTAATTGAATTGAGAGGGAGACAGAGAGAGGGGGAGGGAGAGGGAGGGGGGGGGGGGGGAGAGGGAGAGAAGGAAGGAGAGAGGGAGGGAGCAGAGGGGATAGCGTGGAGAGAGAGAAGGGTTGTACAGCCAGGAAGAGCGAGTGGAGAGAAAGGGGGAAAGGGATGGGCAGAGAGAGATTTAAAACAAAAGACAGAACGACCTGTCAGCGAGAGAAGGTGGACAAAAATGCTGGAGAAACTCAGCGTGTGAGGCAGCATCTATGGAGCGAAGGGATAGGTGACGTTTCGGGTCGAGACCCTTCTTCAGAGAGGGAGTTCTCACAAGAGGGAGAGAGGGGGGAAGAGAGCGAGGGGGAGGGAGAGAGGGTGGGGGAGAGAGAGAGAGGGGAGAGGGAGACAGAGGGGGGTGGGAGAGAGAGAGAGAGGGAGAGGGAGGGGGGGGGAGGGAGAGAGAGAGAGGGAGAGGGGGGAGAGAGAGGGGGGGAGAGAGAGAGAGAAATAGAGAGAGAGAGGAAAGAGAGAGAGGGGGGAAGGAGAGAGAGAGGGAGCGGGAGAGAGGGAGAGAGAGAGAGGGGGAGCGGGGAGAGAGAGGGAGGGGAAGAGAGAGAGAGGGAGAGAGAGAGAGAGGGAGGGGAGAGAGAGAGAGGAGAGAGAGAGAGAGAGAAGGAGCGGGAGAGGGAGGGGGTAGAGAGAGAGTGGGCAGGACCTTTGCAAACTCTCTGCTTCGCTAAATGTCCGTGGCCATGGAGAGGTCAGAGTGAGCGGGGCTGGAGATGGCCAGGGACGGACATCCACGCTGCTGGTCCCGGCCTGGGATGGAACTGTCTGACCATATTGGGCCAGTGAGGGGTGGGGAGGAGAGAGGGAGGGGAGATGGTCGTGGGGCATGTGGAGGATGGTGGGGGGGGGGGGGGAGAGGAGATGAGTGAAAGGAGGTGAAGAGAGGGAGAGGGTGGAGTGGGGTAGGGAGGGAGGAGGAGAGCTGGTGGGGAGGGGGTAGAGAACTCGTGGGGCTAGAGGGGGGGGCAGTGAGGGAATTCAGAAGTTATAGTAGCAGAATTAGGCCATTCGGCCCATCAAGTCTACTCCGGCATTCAATCATGGCTGATGTATCTCTCCCTCCTAACCCCATTCTCCTGCCTTCTCCCCGTAATCTCTGACACCCGCACTGATCAAGAATCTATCCATCCCTGCCTCAGAAATATCCACTGACTTGTGGCCTCCACCGCCGTCTGTAGCAAAGAATCCCACAGATTCACCCCCCTCTGGCCAAAGGAATTCATCCTCATCTCATTCCTGTACAGTGTAGGAAGGAACTACAGACGCTGGTTTACACCGAAGATAGACACAAAATGCTGGAGTAACTCAGCGGGACAGGCAGCATCTCTGGAACAAAGGAACGGCGGACGTTTCGGGTCGAGTTTGAGGAAGGGTCTCGGCCCGGGTCGAGTTACATAGAAACATAGAAACATAGAATGAGCCTGCACCGCCATTCCAGGTCTCCATACCCTCTGATCCTTAGCCACAAGGGCACATCAACTTAGCCAATGAATGATTGCTGTCCTGGACCCATTGCATCTAGCCTGACCCATTGTGTTACTCCAGCTTTTTGTGTTTAATATCGGATTAAAGATAGTCTGAGGGTCTCCAATGAGGTAAATACAGTTTAGTTGATTGTCACGTCTACCGAGGTGCTGTGAAAAGCTTCTGTTGCGTGCTAACCAGTCAGCGGAAAGACAATACATGATTACAATCCAGCCGGCCACAGTGTACAGATACATGATAAAGGGAAGATAGACAGAATGCCGGAGTAACTCAGCGGGACAGGCAGCATCTGTGGAGAGAAGGAATGGGTGACGTTTCGGGTGGAGACCCTTCTTCAGACTTTTGTAGAGTTGTCTGACTTTCCATTGATCAGGAATAAATATAATTCATTTGCTACATTTGCATGGGAGTCTTACAACTGGTTAGCACGCAACAAAAGCTTTTCACTGTACCTTGGTACACGTGACAATTTTGTTCCTAAACTAACTAAGAAGGTGGAGGGAGGGAGGAGGTTTAGTTATGCCGCCATTCACTGGGATCATGGCTGATCATCGCCAATCAGTACCCTGTCCCTGCCTTCTCCTCGTATCTCCTGACTGCTATCTTTAAGAGCCCTTTCTATCTCTTGAAAGCATCCAGAGAACTGGCCTCCACCGCCCTCTGAGGCAGAGAATTCCACAGACTCACAACTCTCTGTGTGAAAAAAGTGTTTCCTCGTCTCTGTTCTAAATGGCTTCCCCTTTATTCTAAGTCTGTGGCCCCTGTTCTGGACTCGCCCAACATTGGGAACATGTTTCCTGCATCTAGCTTGTCCAATCCTTTTATAATTGTATATGTTTCTATAAGAAATCCCCTCATCCTTCTAAACTCCAGTGAATACATGTCTAGTCTTTTCAATCTTTCCTCATATGACAGTCCCGCCATCCCAGGGATCAATCTCGTGAACCTACACTGCACTGCCTCAATTACAAGGATGTCCTTCCTCAAATTAGGAGACCAAAACTGTACACAATACTCCAGATGTGGTCTTACCAGAGCCCTATACAACTGCAGAAGAACCTCTTTACTCCTATACTGAAATCCTCTTGTTATGAAGGCCAACATTCCATTAGCTTTCTTCACTGCCTGCATGCCAACTTTCAGTGACCGGTATACAAGGACACCCAGGTCTCGCTGTACCTCCCCCTTACCTAACCCAACATAATTGAGATAATAATCTGCCCCCTCGTTTTTGTCACCAAAGTGGATACCTCACATTTATCTATATTATACTGCATCTGCCACGCTTCTGCCCACTCACTCAACCTGTCCAGGTCACCCTCTGAAGATAGACACAAAGTGCTGGTGTAACTCAACAGGCCAGGAGGCATCTCTGGAGAACATGCATAGGTGAGGTTTCTCAGACAGAAGAAGGGTCCGACCTGAAACGTCACCTATCCCAGTTCTCCAGAGATGCTTACTGATCCGCTGAGTTACTCCAGCACTTTGTGTCTTGCTTTGATAAGAAGTGATAGGAGCAGAGTTAGACCATTTGTCCCATCAAGTCTACTCAGTCATTCATTCATGGCTGATCTATCTCACCCTCCTAACCGCATTCTCCTGCCTTCTTCCCATAACCCATCACACCCATATTAATCAAGAACTTTCTATCTCTGCTTTAAAATATCCACTGACTTGTGGCCTCCACAGCCGTCTGTGGCAAAGAATTCCAGATTCACCTCCCTCTGACTAATGAAATTCCTCCTCATCTCCTTCCTAAAGGCACGTCCATTTATTCTGAGGCTGTGACCTCTGGTCCTTACAGTCACAGGCCCGGGTTCGATTCTATCCAAGGGTGCTGTCTGTACGGAGTTTGTACGTTCTCCCCGTGACCTGCGTGGGTTTTCTCCGGGTGCTCCGGTTTCCTCCCCCACTCCAAAGATGTATAGGTTTGTAAGATAATTGGCTTCTGTAAAATTGTAAATTGTCCCTAGTACGTGTAGGATAGTGTTAGCGTGCAGGGATCGCTGGTTCGAGCGGACTCAGTGGGCTGAAAACAAAGTGTGAAAACACACGCCTCCAGATTCTGCAAAGACCGCTCCCTCCGCAACTCCCTTGTCAATTTTTCCCTTCCCTCCCGCTCTACCCCTTCCCCGGGCACTTTCCCTTGCAACCGCAAGAAATGCTATACTTGTCCCTTCACCTCCCCCCTCCACTCCTTTTAGGGACCCAAGCAGTCCTTCCAGGTCCGACTGAGGTTCACCTGCACCTCCTCCAACCTCATCTACTGCATCCGCTGCTCCAGATGCCAGCTGATCTATATCGGTGAGACCAAGCGGAGGTTTGGCGATCGTTTCGCCGAACACCTCCGCTCGGTCCGCAATAACCAACCCGACCTCCCGGTGGCTCAGCACTTCAACTCCCCCTCCCATTCCGTATCCGACCTCTCGGTCCTGGGCCTCCTCCACGGCCAGAGTGAGCAACACCGCAAGTTGGAGGAACAGCATCTCATATTCCGCTTGGGGAGTCTGCATCCTCTGGGCTTGAACATTGATTTTTTCTCAATTCTGTTAACCCTTGCTGTCTCCTCCCCTTCCCACCTCTCCCTCAGCCCTCGGGCCCTGGAATTCCCTCTCTCTCTATCTCTCCCCCACCCTAGTCGCACTAGCTTCTCATTTTCACACTAGAAACAGCTTACAATGGCCTGTTCCCTTTATCATCGATACTTTTTTGCATGTCTTTCATTCATTGTTCTTTATCTCTCCACATCACCATCTATATCTCTCGTTTCCCTGATCCGTGATCAGTCTGAAGAAGGGTCTCGACCCGAAACGTCGCCTATCTCCTTCGCTCCTTAGATGCTGCTGCACCCGCTGAGTTTCTCCAGCCTTTTGTGTACCCTCCAGATTCAGGGTCAGTTTCTTCCCAGCTGTTATCGGGCAACTGAATCATCCTACCACAAAAAGAGAGCAGTGCTGAACTACTATCTTCCTCATTGATGACCCTCAGACTATCTTTAATCAGACTATTCTGGACTTTGTCGAAATATAGAAAGTAGGTGCACGAGTAGGCCATTCGGCCCTTTGAGCCAGCACTGCCATTCAATATGATCATGGCTGATCATCCAAAGAGCCCCGGCATTCCCTCTCTCTCCATCCCTCCACCATCCAAGTCACACCAGCTTCTTGTTTTCACCCAACAAACAGCTAACGATGGCCTGTTTCCTTTATCATCGTTACTTTTTGCATATCTTTCATTCATTTATTCTATATCTCGCTACATCACCGTCTATATGTCTTGGTTAGTACGGTGTCAGGGGTTATGGGGAGAAGGCAGGAGAATGGGGTTAGGAGGGATAGATAGACGAGGCATGATTGAATGGCGGAGTAGACTTGATGAGCCGAATGGCCTAATACTCCTCCAATTCCGTATGACCTTATGACCTATGTCTCTCGTTGCCCTTTTCCCTAACCAGTCTGAAGAAGGGCCTCAACCCGAAACGTCACCCATTCCTTCTCTCCAGAGATGCTGCCTGTCCCGCTGAGTTACTCCAGCTTCCATGTTCATACGGCTGGGGTGTAAGCTGCCCGAGCGCAATATGAGGCGCTGTTGCTGCAATGTCCTCCGTAACTGAGTTATTCCAGATGTCAGAAGGTCGACAAAAATGCTGGAGAAACTCAGCAGGAGAGGCAGCATCTATGGAGCAAAGGAATAGGGTCGAGACCCTTCTTCAGACTTCAGTAGTCTCGACCCGAAACGTCACCAATTCCTTTGCTCCATAGATGCTGCTTCACCCACTGAGTTTCTCCAGCATTTTTGTCTACCTTCGATTTTCCAGCATCTGCGGTTCCTTCTTAAATGTTCCAGATGTCAGATCCTTCTTTCCCCAGTATCTCAGCACCACCTTGTGGTGGTTTACAGTCGGTGACGTTTCATGCCCAGTGTCAGGAGTCAAGAGAAATGTCCCGGACGGGACAATGAAATTCTTACTTGCAGCAGCGCAACAGAATATACAATAGACAATAGGTGCAGGAATTGGCCATTCGGCCCTACGAGCCAGCACCGCCATTCAATGTGATCATGGCTGACCATCCCCAATCAGTACCCCGTTCCTGCCTTCTCCCCATATCCCCTGACTCCGCTATCTTTAAGAGCCCTATCTAGCTCTCTCTTGAAAGTATCCAGAGAACCGGTCTCCACCGCCCTCTGAGGCAGAGAATTCCACAGACTCACAACTCTCTGTGAGGAAAAGTGTTTCCTCATGTCCGTTCTAAATGGCTTACTCCTTATTCTTAAACTGTGGCCCCTGGTTCTGGACTCCCCCAACATCGGGAACATGTTTCTTGCCTCTAGCGTGTCCAAACCCTTAACAATTTTATATGTTTCAATAAGATCCCCTCTCATCCTTCTAAACTCCAGAGTGTACAAGTCCAACTGTTCCATTCTCTCAGCATGTGACAGTCCCGCCATCCCGGGAATTGACCTTGTAAACCTACGCTGCGCTCCCTCAACAGCAAGAATGTCCGTCCTCAAATTAGGATGTCCAGGCAGTTCAGGATGTCCCCAGCCTCGACGCCGGACTCACATCACCCCGGCGAGAGGGCCTGAACATCGGGCCGCCAGTAGCGGCGACAGCGGAGGGCTCGGGGAGGCCCCGACCACGGGTGAACATTGGGGAACATTAGAGGAAGATGACTGACTTTGGTGCTGTCCCTCACAGTGGGAAACTTTGATTCTGCTGTGTGGGGATGTTTTTATGTTGAACTAATCGTGTGTTGTGTTCTTTATTTTTATTGTATGGCTGTATGGTGACCACACATTTTACTGCGCCTACTGGTACATGTGACAAATAAATGAATCTTGTATCTAAATGAAGCGTGATGCACAAAACGATCTTTTGACAAGTCCAGCAAGCCCCTTAAACCTCTCTCCAGTGGACAGGTTGTTCGCCTCCAGATCAACAAGGGCTATGGCCGCCTGGGTCACATCCACAGCCCCGCTAAAGAACCGCGCTCCCACCTGGTTAGAGCGGACGGGGCCATTTACAGACGCAACCGTCAACATCTCCTTCCTGTGAAGGGACCACGTCCTGCGACTCCGAATCCAGAGGTCACACGTTTTATTTACCCTCTCAATACCGGGCCGGCTGCTCCGCAAACACCGACTGCGTCCCCCACGGCGTTCTGCGCCCAGCTCTCCTATTTCCCCACCTCCACTCGGCAGATCTCCGGTGCCGTCCCCGGTCACTTCACCGGTGAAAGGCGGAGATGCGGATTTATACCGCATGCGCTACGGACTGGTCAGTAGGCCGCCCCTTAGATACGGAGATTGTGTGTAATCATCTATAATGCCCCATATGCCTCATTAGCGTTTCGACTACTGTATTATTTAGCCACCACGTATCTATGCCTTATTTTGTTTCTACAAGGAAAGATGTAGATTGGTTACTTCTTATTAACCAATTGTAGTGCTTGTTAGTAGAAGCTCCGCCTCCTATGCGGTTTATATTATCAGAAGTCTGCTTAAGTGTTTAGTCTGAGTAGCTGCTGGTTACTGTAACACCATGCAGGTGAATGCTGTAAGTGTACTTTAATTACACGTGTTGTACCTGGACGTGCATACTACTTGACTCATTACAATCAGTGAGACCAGGCGTAGGCTTGGCGATCGCTTCGCCCAAACACTTTCATTCAATAGACAATAGACAATAGGTGCAGGAGTAGGTCATTTGGCCCTTCGAGCCATCACCGCCATTCAATGTGATCGTTGCTGATCATCCCCAATCAGTACCCCGTTCCTGCCTTCTCCCCATAGCCCCTGACTCCGCTATTTTTAAGATCTAGCTCTCTCTTGATAGCATCCAGAGAACCTGCCTCCACTGTCCTCTGAGGCAGAGAATGCCACAGACTCACCATTCTACTGTGAGAAAAAGTGTTACCTCGTCTCCGTTCTAAGTGGCTTACTCCTTATTATTAAACTGTGGCCCCTGGTTCTGGACTCCCCCAACATCGGGAACATGTTTCCTGCCTCTAGTGTGTCCAAGCCCTTAACAATCTTATATGTTTCAATGAGATTCCCTCTCATCCTTCTAAACTCCAGAGTATACAAGCCCAGCTGCTCAATTCTCTCAGCATATGACAGTCCCGCCATCCCAGGAATTAACCGTGTGAAACTACGATGCACTCCCTCAACAGCAAGAATGTCTCCGTTCGCAATAACCACTTCAGCACTTCAACTCCTTCTTCCATTCCAAAACCGACCTTTCTGTCCTGGGTCTCCTCCATGGCCAGAGTGAGTCCCACCACAAATTGGAGGAGCAGCACCTCATATTTTGCTTGGGTAGTTTACACCCCAGCGGTATGAACATTGACTTCTCCAATTTCAGGTAGTCCTTGCTTTCTCCCTCTTTCCACTCCCCTTCCCAGCTCCCCCACAGCCCACCGTCTCTGCCTCTTCCCCCACCACCCCCACATCAGTCTGAAGAACATTGCCCAGTCTACCTCCTGGAGTAGTCCTGGAGTTCCCCCGACCAGCTCTGTACAGTCCTCACCTCTGGCGGTGCGCTCTTCAGTTGCTGCCTGTAGGCAGGAAGAAGCAGCACCGCTGAATGGTCAGATTTTCTCGAAGTGAGGGCGAGGGATAGAGCAATAGGCGTCTTTGATGGTCGTGTAGCAGTGGTCGAGGGTGTTTGGTCCTCTGGTGCTGCAGGAGACATGTTGGTGGAAGTTAGTGAGTGATTTCTTCAGGTTGGCTTTGTTGACGTCCCCGGCTGCGATGGTAAATGGCTCGGGGTAAGCCGTCTGGGGCTTGTTGACCACGGTCTGCAGCTCCTTCAGTGCCAGATGGACATGAGCCTGGGGTGGGATGTAGACCGCAGTCAGGATTTGATGGAGGTGAATTCCCTTGGTAGGTAGAAGGGATGACACTTCACCGCCAGATGTTCCAGGGGTGGATGGCAGGAGCTAGGCAGGATTGCCACGTCTGAGCACCACGAAGAATTGACCATGAGACAATTGCCCCCTCCTCTCCCTTTCCCAGATGCCTGCGTATGGTCCATACGGTAGATGGAGAAACCTTCAGGCTGGACCGCTGAGTCTGGGGAGCTGGGGGTGAGCATGTCTCTGTGAAACAGAACGCAGAGCATTCCCTCCGCTCCCTTTGGTAAAGCAACCTTGATCTTAAATCCTCCTCTTTTTTTCTAGTGACTGTACGTTGGCTAGTAGGATGGTAGGGAGAGGGGGCCGAAGTCCCCAACGCTTCAGTCTTACTTGTAGTCCTGTCCGACGGCCACGTTTCCGTACTCCATGAAGCCCTCCTCGGTGTTTAAAGGTACAGTACTTGCGAATCTCCGCGAGGTCGGGGATTCCCTTACAGTCAGCATCTCCAGCTCCTTTGCTGCTGGGAGATCCAGCCCAATGGCCTCGATTCCAGACTCCATGAAGGCCTCCCCGGTGATTAAAAGGACCGGACAAGTTAGATGCAGGAAAAATGTTCCCATTGTTGGGGGAGTCCAGAACCAGGGACAGAGTCTAAGAATAAAGGGGAGGCCATTTAAAGGGTCTGTCCCAATTAGCAGCTTTATCGGCGACTACAGGCGACTAGGCTGTCGCCACATGGTTGTGGGATGACGCCTGCATGGTCCAGGCATAAAACAGGAAAAATATGAAAAAAGAGGAAGATGGCTGATCATCCACAATCAGCACCCCGTTTATGCAGAGAATTTTTGATTATTATACCTTCAAATGACACAATTTCCTTGCTTGTTCAGCATAGGTTCACAAGGTTAATTCCTGGGGTGGCGGGACTGTCATACGCTGAGAGAATGGAGTGGCTGGGCTTATATACTCTGGAATTTAGAAGGATGAGAGGGAATCTTATTGAAACATTAAGGGTTTGGACATAGTAGAGGCAGGAAACATGTCCCCGATGTTGGGAACATGTTTCCTGCCTCTACTATGTCCTTCTTAAAGATCTTAAAGATAGCGGAGTCAGGGGATATGGGGAGAAGGCAGAAATGGGGTACTGATTGGGGATGATCATCCTCTGCTGCCCTCGGGCAAAAGGTATCGTAGTATAAGGAGCAGAACAGCCAGGGTTTGCAAGTTTCTTCCCCCGAGCCATTAGACTCTTGAATTCCATGTAATGTGCCTCCACTATTATCTATTTTATCTTTTTATCCTTTTGTTATTTTATGTTGCACAGCGAGCCAAGTGCAACGAGATATCATTCAGACTTGACTGATTGATGATCACAGTGAATGGCAGTGCTGGCTCGAAGGGCCGAATGGCCTACTGCACCTATTGTCTATTATTGTTTATCCTTAATTTATACTGTAATTTTCTTAAATTACTACTTAAAATAACACATTTTACCTGATAAAAATCAGGTTAAAAAACATTGTAGTTAGTGTCTGTGACATACAGACTCTTGAATGCTTTTGTTTTTCAAATGAAACAGTTGTTTATTTTAACACTGTAAGAAGTCATATTCTACATGGATGCAATGTTTTCCCGTTACCTTTCACAGGTTTGACGTCTTGACCTAGACTCTCTTCTTGCAGAACATGTTGGGGGGGGGGGGGGGGGGGTAAGGGGATTGTACCCAGGGGGGGGGGGGGGGGGGGAGTGGGGGTCGCGGCGACCACCACCGTCCCGAGGCCCGGCTGAGGTCCGTCCGTTCCCCACCTTCCGTGTCCGTGCCAAAGCGTCTGCTTTCTCCCGTCCGCCGTTCCGTCCCCTTTTTTCCGCCGCCAGTTACCTCATCCCGCTCTCCCCCCAAGCGGCGCCTGCGCGCCCAGTCCATCCAGCTGACCCAAACGATACCGCATACGACATGACGCGGAGAGGGGTTTAAAAAAAGATAGACGTCGTGACGCTGGGAAGGGCAGACGAAGACGTGAACTGGATAGGGGCGGGCGAACCGTGACGCTGGAAGAGGGAACGGACGTCATGTGACGCTAGAGAGGGGGCGGATGTCCATGTGACTCGAGAGGGGCGGGGCGTTCGAGACTCTGGAGAGGGGCAGACGACGTGACGCGGGATAGGGGCAGTACGACGTGACCACTGGAGAGGGGCGGGGGAGAGTGGGGGGGCGGGGGAGAGGTGGGGGGGCGGGGGGGCGACCGTGACGCTGAGAGGGGGGCAAGACGACGTGACGCTGGAGAGAGGGGCGGCGACGTGATGACGCTGTAGAGGGGCGGGGCGAAAAAGAAAGCGACGGACGCTGGAGAGGGGGGGGGGCGGGGCGACGTGACGCTGCAGCGGGGCGCAGCGGCGGATAGAGAGCGCGCAGACCAAGGGTGAGCATCGGCAGAAGGTCCCAAGAAATGGAAGTTTTGGGCCTTGGGGCCTCGGGACGTGGCCCAAACCGCCCACCCAGCAGCGCAGGTGAAAAAAAGCTGAGGAGGGCCTGAGGTTAAGGGCCTCAGAATTGAAAGTCACAAAGGTGGAGATGAGAAGCCCGAGTCCACCCAGGAGATTGAGGTGATTGAGATCACGGAGGAGGGGAGGCCATGGAGGAGACATGGAGGTAATGTCGTGTCCCAAACCATCATACATCTATCCCAAACCACATACACCCCCCCACAGGCAAGGTACTGATTAAAAATACTTATTGTACATTGATAATGTGATTGTCAATAGGACAAAAGTGCAGAGTAGGTAGGCCATTCGGCGGGACGCGGAGTGTACGGCCCTTCAAGCCAGAGAAGCCCGGCCCGGCCTTTCTATGTGGACATGCTGATCTTCCACCAACAGTACCCCTTTTTGCCTTTATGGTTTATGTATGTACATCAGAGAAATAAGATAAGAGAAATAGAGCGTTGCTTGAAATCAAAGTGCTTCTATCCATGAGGGAAGCTTTTGGAGGCTATATGTTTCCCTATCTTGCTGGCTCTCTACACACACAAACACCAATTGTGTGTGTAATAATATAGTGTGTGTGGTGAATGCATAGTGTGTGTTAGGAGCAATACAAGGAAACTGCAGAAAAAATGAGGGGGTGGGGAGGAAGGATGGAGGGAAAAAAGGGCATAAACAGATAGATTAAGCAGGGAGGAAAACATTATTTTATTTAAAAAAAATAAAGAAACAAAATGTGAATTTGGTAGATGAGCTAATATCACACAACCACCTACTGTTTCCCGCCACCACACTAATTACACAGCAAGAGGCATACGGGGGTCTGGTTATTCATCCAAAAATGAAGATAGTTAAAGGGATTGGACAGACACTAGAGGCAGAAACCATGTTTCTTGGATGTTATTGTATGTATTGGTAATATCTTTAATGTCATTTTTTCGGAGGTACTTACATACCCAGAGAAAACAAAAAAATAGTTTCTCACCAGTGTGTGGTAAAAAATTAATTAGAATAAGAATAAAAGTACATATATCGACGAGGTTTTTTCGATCGCAGTGGCCACGACAATGTATTAGGCTCTGCTTCATGTGTCCAGGTTAGGTTTTTGGTGCGCGATACTTTGGCAGGGGTCAACGAAGTCCGTTTATTCATCTTATAGCCTGCGGGTAAGAAGCTGAGGTACATCCTGCTGGTTTTGCAGGCGACACTCATACCTCCTGTACCTCTTCTAGATGGCAGGAGGGAGAATATGAGATTCCGACCTCTTCCTGTATAGCCACAATAAAGGAGTGGAGCAACCCAAAATCCTGCTGGCGGTCTTTTCACAATCCTGTCCAGTTGGTGCCGTTCGTACACTTGCAGCTTGCAGTCTCTGCTCCCGAACCAGGAGGAGATGCCCGTAGGTTTTGGCCTCTTAAATTGCCCCCCTATAAAAAGTTCGAGGTGTGCAGTGGGGAGACCTCCTTTCCGTAGTCTTCTTTTTTTCCGAAGGGTGTTAGTCGCTGCTGCTGCTGGCTCCTCCTTGAGACCAGTGCTGTGGTGTTTTGGTCGTGGACTGCAGGTCATCTGACAGGTGGAGTCCTAGGAACTTTCACCACTGCTGGCCTTTCCCCACATCAGCCTTCCATCGCTGTGCAGGAGGTGTTATGGGCGTTGTTTTCCCCGCCGCTCCTGAATCAAGCACCATCTCTTTCGTTTTTTATTTTTTTTTTTTTCCTTCTTTCCTTTTTTCTTTTTTTCTCCTTCTTG
Source organism: Okamejei kenojei (assembly GCA_035221665.1). Classification (NCBI taxonomy): domain Eukaryota; kingdom Metazoa; phylum Chordata; class Chondrichthyes; order Rajiformes; family Rajidae; genus Okamejei; species Okamejei kenojei. The sequence goes on from CM069137.1 coordinate 2,240,058, forward strand.
TCCCACGTTGAGTAAATGAGGTGTGGGATTTGCACCATCCTGTGAGCAGCTCCAATTTCCATCCTGGTAACTACGGCCGACATCATTTTCATTGTCACGGATGATCCCCTACCACTGTGTGTTGTTTCAGCGAACTTGTTGTTGAGTCTACAGTAACAGTCGTGTGTAAGCAGACACTAAACAGCAGGGGGCTTAGGACACAGCCTGGGATGAGCCAGTGGCTCACGCTATGGTTTTTTGATGTCCTACTGCCCACCCCGACTGTCCTGCAAGCAGCCCGTTGTGAATAGAAAAGTTCAGACCCAGTTACAGTGCCAGCAAGCAACTCCCAATAACTCCACCCAACTTTTCACCACTGCTGCGAATGATTTGTTGTTAAAAGCGAGCTGAGTCTATGAAGAGGATCCCTGCATAAGTATTTTTTTTTCGATCAAAGGTGTAGCAGTAATACGAGGTTCAGTTTGTGTGAGACTGCTTCCTTGTGGATCGGTTTGGCTCTGTAATGGCGAACTGCAGTGGATCCTAGGTTGGCAGGTAGCGATTTTTTGGTAGGCTTGCATAACCAGCTCGCTCAAAACCACTTCGATTACTTACTATCGGTTAGAGGCCAACTGGGAAAGTCATATGGCAGGGGGCTGGGTTTGGTTTCTTCGGGACAGAACGATGGTGGCACTCTTAAGACAGTTGGGCCTACTTGCCTGGCTGACGATTTATAAATATCTGTGAAACATCTTCAGTTGCTCGGCGGAGTCCTTATTAGCAACAGCACACCCAGGGAATGTTGTTGTCCGGGTGCCTGTGGCTTTTTGGCGTGGGGTTGAGCTGGCAAAGGGGCGGGGGGGGGGGGTAGGGGTGGGGGGGGGGGGGGGGGGGGGGGGGGGGGGGGGGGGGGGGGGGGGAATGTGTAGGAAGAGTGGGGCAGGGGAGCGCGTAGGA
>CM069137.1:2241493-2343421 GCA_035221665.1 Okamejei kenojei
AACCAAAAAAGTGATCTCAACTCCTCAGAGACACACTCCTCAAAATAGAGATAGATATCATACAATATGATCACGCCAACTTAAATAAACAAGACAATGTTACCATTTAATTCTGTATGTCTCGGAAAATGCGTATCTCTGAAACTATACACCTAAACACACGGTTTCTAATGTTCTAATCCTTTCAAACACAACATAAAATCACCCCAGAGGCACAGATTGGTCTTATTACAAATCCCATAAGTTAGAATAAAATTAACTATGGGTTACAAAACATTAAATGTAAAAAATTACTTTATCTTTACAAAGTTCACTGAGGTTTTTAATTAATTTAATTCAACACACTCCCCTAGCTCCAAACACACAGGGCCATATAAAATGTCCTTCTTGATTAACGATAAATTGCCTCTGGCCAAGCTCGAGGCCTCTTATGGCTCTGTGTTTCCATACTAACAGCATTACACAGAGCAAATAGAATGTTACAAATCTAATTGGTGACCCCAATCACTATTAATCTCAGGCCAAAGTTACGTTCCGAGTATATATATAAACATAAGAGTACCAACTTATACAAAGGCACATAACTATCACCCAATGCCTTTTAAATGTCTTATCCCTATCTTTAAATTTAAACCGAGCAAAAGACCACAATATCCATTATTATCTTATGTCAGAGGCACCTATTCTCAGAGGCGCCCTGCAGTCTAAGATATGTAAAAACAGTTTTAGAGCCTGTCGCTACAAGGAAGGTGACATCGAGAATGTGACCTCAGAAAGAGTCCATTGAAAACTACTTTAAAGATACAACTACATTTCAATATCAAGATTATACAATATGCCATTTAATATGAATTATAATATAAACTAAAATATTCCCATTGACTTTTCCCCGTTCAAACCTTAACCTATGTCCTATGGTCCTCGATTCCTACTCTGGCAAGAGACACTTGTGCGTCTACCCGATCTCCTCTCATGAATTTATGCACCACTATAAGATCACCCATCATCCTCCTGCGCTCCAAGAATAGAGTCCCAGCCGATTCAACCTGTCCCTGTAGCTCACGCCCTCCTAGGTCTGGCAAATCTCTTGGTAAATCTTGACAATAACCTTCCTTTGTAATATATATATATACAAATACACACACACACACACACACACACACACACACCCACCCACCCACCCCCACCCCCCCACACCCCCCCACCCCCCCCACACCGACCACCCCGCCCCCCCCCTACCTCGAGGATCGTTCTAATTTAAGTTGCAGCTCGTGCAGCAGGTGCAACGACCAGGGATTCCACACACTCCACCACACAGCCCCAGACACCACATGAGAGGTCTGTTACCACCCTTTCGTAATCGACCTTCAGAGATGCTGAAGATTCTGAAAAATTCTGTAGATAACTTACACCATAGACTAGCCTTGTCGCATGACATGAAGCTTCTCCCGCCGTAATATCTTTTATTAAAATTTTTGGAAATTGCGAAGAACATTTGACTTTAATATCCTGACTTAAATTAATGTTTTTTGTCTGAAATATTGACAATGAATTCATTGTTTGTCTTTGCAGCTCTGCAGCACAAGGCATTCTTGGGCAACCCACATATGGGACTGATGATAGTTAACGGTTCGTTTTAACTTCAAACAGATACCAACCAACACAAATTAGAGATAAAACATATAAACGCCCTCTTTACTTCGCCAGGCGGGTAATGGCAGTAAACTATTACAGTATGTAAAATACAGACATATGTACACTCTATCCCCACACACAAAGGCGATGTTCAATCAGATATTTGTCTCCAATTAATCAGCAATTCAGCAATACTTATCATACCAGAGCATTGCACAGCCTTGTGCCTGTTAAGATTGACACAGGTTCTTCTGAAAGAGGTAAGGTTAGCCCATATATGGTTATGTTGAAGAAGCTGTTTAACTGCAGATCAAGCACTGTGATTTTTTTAAACCTTATTGACTCACATATTAAAATCTTATAAGAGTAAAGAGTATTGGCCAAGTGTCTGAACAATCTCCTGATGTTTATATCATAACGGGAAAACATTCATGTTGTTGTGCTGTTATCACTCTCACTAGTGTTATGGAAACATCAAAAATTGCGAAAACATCTTTAGTTATAGTGCAATAGCCTTGCTAGTGTAATAGAGAAAGGTGAAAGCATCAATTTTATTGCTTCTAAAATCAGCTGAAACATCCGTTTATCTATATACTATTAAAACTCTGTATGTGTGTGTCTGTCTGCCGATACGACCGGGTTGTGTCAGATTTTGCCCTTTGCAAATTCTATGGTTCGCCAAAACCACACTTTCAAACCCCGAGATATTTTCTATTTTGCCACACATTACACTTTTTACATTCACCCATTTACTCCTCATTACATTTAGACATTTTACATTTATTATCCTTCACCACCCCCCCCCCACACACACACACCTCACTGTCATTTTGTGGCCTCCTGCTGACCTCCAGCACACCATAATGCCAGCTGCTACAGCTCGCTCTCCTCACAAAAACGCCGCCATCATTTTCTCCCCGCGGCCGATTTTTTGTGTTGAAGCACGTTCGGGGACCAGACCCAATGGGTCCTGCTGCACTTTGGTCTAGTAACTTTTAAATCCTTAAACTTTCTCATGGACCACCAACAACACCAGCAGGCTCACCAGGTATCTAATGTTGTAATACTTTTTGTGAATTGGACTTGAAATTCTTTTGTCACACACAGTTTGTGAAAATTTTTAATTTGTTTGCCTTCCAATGGACAATAGAAGACCTCCGACCGCCAGTCCTGTGCCTATAACATCCTGAAGCTGCAGTCTCCGGAATGAAAGTGCCGATTCAGATGCTCCAAGCGGGATGGGTCGGGGGGCGAGTGTGTTCGACCTGTCCTGACATTGGAGTCGGAGGATGGATCATCCCGACGAGAGGGCCTGTAAAAATCCGGCTGTCCGTAGTGGCGACTACGGAGGTTCATGCCCAGACTCACGGATGAACTAAGGATAAGGACTGACTGAATTTTGTTGTCCTTCCACCATAGCGAAGAATACTGTGGTGGATGTTTGTGTTAAATTCTAATTGTGTATTGTGTATTTTTAAGTGTATCCTCCTGGCAAATTCATTTCACTGTAGCTTAGTTGGGTGCTTGTGATGAATAAATCAGACTTTGACAATACGTGCAGGAGTAGCCCATGCGACCCCTTCGAACCAGTCACCGCCATTCAATGGATCATGGCTGATCATCCCCAATCAGTACCGCCCGTTCCTGCCTTCTCCCCATATCCCCTAACTCCGCTATCTTTAAGAGCCCTATCAGCTCTCTCTCTTGAAAGTATCCAGAGAACCGGCCTCTACTGACCTCTGAGGCGGAGAAATTCCCACAGACTCACAACTCATCTCTCTCTGCGTGGAAAAAGTGTTTCTTCATCTAAGTTCTAAATGGCTAACCCCCTTATTCTTAAACTGTGGCCCCTGGTATGTTCTGGGCTCCCCCAACATCGGGAACATATTCCGTTTTGTATTGATGAGAAATGGCCTCCCCCTGCACCTATGTTTCTATGTTTCTATGTAGTCAGTAAAGCTTAGATTAATTTAGTTTAATTATTTATTATTCATTTATTTTATTATAAAGCTTTATTCATTGTACTTTGGTTCACGTGACAATAAACGAAACTCAAAACTCTACAAACGTGTACCAAGGTACCAATGAAATGTTTTTTGTTGCGTGCTATCCAGTCAGCGGAAAGACTACACATGATTACAATCGAGCCATCCACAGTGTAACAGATACAGGATAAAGGGAATAATGTTTAGTGCAAGAATAAAGTCCAGTAAAGTCTGATTAAAGATAGTCCGAGGGTCCCCAATGAGGTAGATGGAGGTCAAGACCACTCTCTAGTTGGTGATAGGAAGTTTAGATGGGAATTGACGGAAGGGAGGGGTTGGAGCTCTATGCCTTGGATCCGATGTGATCTATCCTTCCAGAGCAGCCTACCATGTGGAACCTTGAGTCTCTTGCCCAGAGTAGGGGAATCAGGACCAGAGGACATAGGTTCAAGGCGAAGGAGAAAAGATTTAATTGGAATCCGAGGGGTGACTTTTTTTCACACAAAGGCAGTGGGTGTATGGAAGGACTGCCGAGGAGGTAGTTGAGGCTGGGACTACCCCAATATTAAGAAACAGTTAGACAGACACATGGATAGGACAATTCTGGAGGGAAAAACAGGCAGGTGGGACTAGTGTATGCTGTGGACATGTTGGTCTGTGTGGGCAAATTGGGCCAAGGGCCTGTTTCCACGCTGTAAGGTTCTGTGACTCTATGACACCATGTCCCATCCTACACTAGTCCCACCTGCCCTCGTTTGTCCCGTATCCCTACAAACCTTGTAGAAATTAGGGAATTGCACATGCCAGTGTTTCATCAGTTTTTGGAAACTTGTAAGACACAATTTCCCATATTACAAAACATACGGACAATCCCCCTCAGCCCATGTCTATCCGAAGGCGTGTAGATCTCATCTCTCAGAATCTTCTCCCAGAAACCTGCCGGCCATAGATATCAGACTCACTGGTCTATATAGTTCAAGGGTCAAGTCCAGAGTGGTTCTATTGTCACGTGTCCCAGACATAGAACAATGAAACTCTCTACTGGTCTACATTGTGTAAGACCAAGCGCAGGCTTGGTGATCACTTCACCCAACACCTCCCGCTCAGTTTTTTTTTTTAATTTAAAAATAGACCTTATTCGAGAAATAAATATATACAACTCACATGATCCTTACAAAACTCCATCTGACATTGTCGGAGGCAAGACATACATACAACAATAGTTTTCCTTAAATCACAATGTTTAACCCACACCCATGCCACTCATGTGCCTCCCCCGGCGTGGAATCTCTCCGTTATTTTGAGGGGCGTCGCCACCAATGAAAACCCTGCCCCCCCCCCCATGTCCAGCAGCAGAAGGAACCCTAGACTGTGGCCCTCCCCCACCGAGCCTTGGTGTTGGCTGCACCGAGCTTCAGTGCGTCCCTCACACGGACTCCTGCAGTCTGCGAGCGGGCCAGTTCGGCTACAATTCCCCGACGGACACCTCGCTCCGCTGGGAAGTCCAACAACGCTCGGGCAGACCAAAGAGCGTCTTTCACCAAGGTGATGACCTTCTAGCAGCACACTCGATGTCAGTCTCTGAATACGTCCCTGGGAACAGTCCGTAAATCACAGAGTCCTCTGTGATGTGGCTGTTCGGAATAAACCGTGACAGGGACCCTTGCAGACCTCTCCAGACTCCTCTTTGTAAATCCACATCAATCGATGTGGAGTCCTGGAGAGCCTTGCAGCTGACCGCACGAGGTGAAGAGTGTCCTGAACCAACATCTCAAAACGGGGGAAGAGAAACTTATGAACACAGCGGCAGACAAGCGGGCACACAGAAAGGAGCAACTTGAACAAACCAGAGACCACACACAAATGTGACCTTTGCCACAGAGACTGTCACTCCCGCATTAGTCTCTTCAGCCACAAGCTGCTCTAGCCGAGGTTTGGAGAAAGCAGCCAACAATTAGGATGCATCACTCGCGGTCAGTCATGACTGAGGGGGGCCTACTGATGGTCTGCATCCCAGGGTACTCAAGGAGGTGGCTCTAGAAATCGTGGACGCATTAGTGATTATTTTCCAATGATCTATAGATTCAGGATCAGTTCCTGTGGATGGGAGGGTAGCTAATGTTATCCCACTTTTCAAGAAAGGAGCGAGAGAGAAAACAGGGAATTATAGACCAGTTAGCCTGACATCGATGGTGGGGTAGATGCTGGAGTAAATTATTAAAGAAGTAATAACGGCACATTTGGATAGCAGTAAAAGGATTGGTCCAAGATAGCATGGATTTACGAAGGAGAAACCCTGCTTGACAAATCTTCTGAAATGTGACAAGTAAAATGGATGAAGGGGAGCCAGTGGATGTAGTGTATAAGATTTTCAGAAAACCTTTGATAAGGTCCCCACACAGGAGATTTGTGTGCAAATTTAGAGCACATGGTATTGGTGGTAGGGTATTGACTTGAATAGAGAATTGGTTGGCAGACAGGAAACAAAGAGTAGGAGTGCTGCAAGGCTTGGTGCTGAGACCGCAATTACTTACAATATATATTAATCCACTAAGGGCGTTGCATTGAAGGCGCCTCTGCCTACAGCCTGTCTGTTTTTTCCCCCCCTTTTTTTGTTTTAGTTTGTCTAAACAGTTTTGTTTTGGGGATTCTTTCGTTTTTCTATGTGGGGGGGGGAGGGGTAAGGGGGAAACCGTTTCCCAGGCGCTGCCTGGCGTGGATGCGACTATTTCTCCAAGTCGTGTCCTCGCCCCCCCCTCTTCGCGGCCTACCACTGGATCGGAGCGGTCATTCCTACCTGAGACAGGGGACCGGACCAGAGCTTCGGCAGCGGCGACGTGGCGCTGGATTCACCGCGGAGCGGGCGATGCCCTCCTGGATCGCCGTTTGGAGCTCCGGAGCATTGGGCCCGTTGCTCCAACATCACGGAGCTGTGGTTCGCGGAGCTCCCAACGCGGGCGGCGCTGACCGACATCGCAGAGTCCTGGGGCCCTTTGTCGAGGGCCACCAGTGTGAATCTCCCGCACTGCCTGGGGACGTCGGGAGCCGCAGACTCTGGTAGGAAGCAGCCGATTCGGAGGTCCAAGCCACTGAGGTTGGCCGACGTCGGAGTTCCAACATCGCGGCGAGCGGGCCTGAGCGGCGGGCTGCCTGTAGCGTCGACTGCGGAGGGCTCCGAAGGTGTGTGAACATCGAGGAAGATACTGACTTTGGTGCCTTATCTCAGTGGGAAACTTTTGATTCTGCTGTGTGGAGTTGTTTTATGTTGAACTCACATGTGTATGGTGATCACATTTCACTGTGCCAACTGGCACATGTGACAATTAAATATATCTTGTATCTTCACAAGGTTAATCCCCGGATTGCGGGACTGTCATATGAGGAAAGATTGGGCTTGTATTCACTGGAATTTAGAAGGATGAGAGGGAATCTTAAAATGATGAAAGGACTGGACAAGCTAAATGTAGGAAAAATGTTTCCCAATGTTGGGAAGTCCAGAACCAGGGACACAGTCTTAGAACAAAGACAAGGCCATGTAAAGGCCGACCCACTTAGCGATTTTATCGGTGACTACAGGCGACTAGGTTGTCGCCACATGGTCGCGGGAAAAAATTGAAAAAAGATGAAGCTGGAGGTACCGTGGGCAGCGCCCCATTTATGCAGAGAATTTTTTGATAATTATACCTTGAAATGACACAATTTCCTTGCTTGTTCAGCGTGCGGTCACAAGGTTAATTCCCAGGATGGCGGGACTGTCATATGCTGATAGAATGGAGTGGCTGGGCTTTTATACTTGAGAATGGAGCGCGGGGCTTGGAATTTAGAAGGATGACAGGATATCTTATTGAAGCAAATAATATTATTAAAGCCCCTGTCCCATTTTCCCGAGTTACACACAAATTCTCCCAGGTGTTCCCCTTGATTCAAACTTGGAGAATGTCCCAGCGAATCCATAGGAGGCCGTAGGAGTCCATAGATATTTTGTAACGGCTCGTTATGATATTTCGTAATGGCTCTAATCCGGAAGTGGCGGCGTTGCATGGCAGCTGCGGCTCGCTAGCTGTCCATATAACCATATAACAATTACAGCACGGAAACAGGCCCTCTCGGCCCTTCCAGTCCGTGCCGACCATTTGTTTTCCCCTAGTCCCATCTACCTGCACTCAGACCATACCCCTCCATTCCCCTTCACGTCCATATACCTATCCACTTTACTCTTAAATGCTAAAATCGATCCTGCCTCCACCACTTCTGCTGGAAGCTGATTCCACACAGCCACCACCCTCTGAGTAAAGAAGTTCCCCCTCACGTTACCCCCCGAAACCTCTGTCCCTTAATTCTCATGTCATGCCCTCTTGTTTGAATCTTCCCTACCCTCAATGGAAAAACGTATCCACGTCAACTCTGTCTATCCCTTTCATCATTTTAAAGACCTCAATCAAGTCCCCCCTTAACCTTCTGCGCTCCAAAGAATAAAGACCTAACTTGTTCAAACATAGTTGCTGTAACCCTGGCAACATTCTAGTAAATCTCCTCTGTACTCTCTCTATTTTGTTGACATCCTTCCTATAACTAGGCGACCAAAATTGTACACCATACTCCGGAATTGGTCTTACCAATGCCTTGTACAATTTTAACATTACTTCCCTACTCCTATATTCAATGCTCTGATTTATAAAGGCCAGCACACCAAAGGCTTTCTTTACCACCCTATCTACATGCGATTCCACCTTCAGGGAACTATGCACAGTTATTCCTAGATCCCCCTGTTCCACAGCATTCCTCAATTCCCTACCATTTACCATGTACATGTCCGTCTGTTTTTTCTTTTCTTTTTGTCTTCTTGTGTCTGTTTTAGTTCAAATTTTGGTTTATTAGGCTGTGTATATGTGGGGGAGGGAGGGTGGGTGGGAGAAACAGGGTTTTACTCTCTCCTTTCAAGGGGGTGCGGCTTTTCTTGTCATGTCCCCCGTCACCATGTCCGTCTGTGCTGAGGCCTAATGGCGGAGCTGGCGGTCTCGGAGCTGTGGCGGCGTTCCAGCGGCAGCGGCGGCCCGGCTTCAGAGCTGTGGTGCTCCAGCGTTCCAGCGGCGACCCGGCCTCCGAGCTGCGGTGCTCCAGCGGTGGCGTTCCAGCGGCGACCCGGCTTCAGAGCTGCGGTGCTCCAGCGTTCCAGCGGCGGACCCGGCTTTAGTGCTGTGGCGGTGCTCCAGCATTCCGGGATGGCGGTGGCGGCAGCCTGGCTTCGGAGGCTCGGCCTCGGGCCTAGTGGACGACAACACCGGAGGCGTGGATCGCCTCAGCGCAGCGGGAGAACAAGGAGGGAAGAAGACAAAGACTTTAAGACAGGGGTGTCCAAACTTTTTGCAAAGAGGGCCAGATTTGGTAAGGTGAAAATGTGTGGGGGCCGACTATTTAGCCTGACATTCTTTGAACCATTAACATTAAATACAAATTAACTTTTTGGGATTTTTTTTAATTACAAATGGCATACTTTTACTTTTACATTTTTTTTTACATTTAGGTTTTTACCGAAATCACAAACCACAAAAAATTAAGAAAACTATAAAGGATATCTAAGTTCATGTGAAACATTACATATTATTCACTATTATATGCTCACTGTAGGAAAAGTGCTGAAAACAAAACAATGATCACTGCATATTCAAACTGTGATTTTGACCATCACAAAAAAATTAATTAACTGAGATTTAAGAATTTATTCAACTCAGAGGACTTAACAAAGGTCTTGCCTGCACTAATGTGAAGGGTGATACTGGGATCTTGACTGCAGTATGTAGTCCATGTCTGGCTCAAGAGCAGTGGTTTTGATGCGCAAGACGTCACGCAGGTGAGAGTCACTCAGTCTCGTCCTCATGCGGCTCTTGTTAATGTTCATAACGGAGAATGTCTTCTCGCACATGTATGTGGAGCCAAACAAGCTCAGCATTTTCTTAGCAAATGTCCGAATTGCTTGGAACCTGCCTTCATCCAGCTGGCGGTAGAAGTTGACAAGAGGGAGCTGTTGGTGCCGACTGCGATGCTCGGCGTCACACTGCAGCTCAATGAGCTCCAGTTGCAGGTGGTCTGGAGCGTCATCAGGGTCCACGGAGAAAGGAGAGGAAAAAAGCGTGATCTCCTTTTCAATAGCTGCAAAGTCCCGAAAGCGCTGCTGAAACTCCTCAACCAGAGATGAGATGTCTGCTGCATACTTTGTCATTTGCGCACTGATATTGATCTGTGGGAAACTGGTCACAATTTCCTGCAGCGACGGGAAATGTGCGGTATTGGGCTGCGCCTGTGACAGGTGTCTTTGGAAAAGTAGCAGCTTGGTCCGAAAGGCTTTGATGTGTGAATACAGTTGGCTTACCACTGCATTTTGCCCTTGAAGGCTTGTGTTTCAGCGCATTCAGATGTCGCGTTATGTCAACTAAAAATCCCAAATCAGCCAGCCAAACAGGATCATTTAATTGTGGCATGGGTTGTCCTCCCTGAGAGTCAAGAATTGTCCAATTTCCTCCCTGAGAGAGAAGAAGCGCTGCAGCGCAGACCCCCGACTGAGCCACCTTACGTCGGTGTGATACAAAACATCTCCGTATTCAGCCTGGATGTCGAGAAGAAACTGTTGAAACTGGCGGTGGCACAGCGCTTTGGAGCGAATATAATTAATAGTCTTTATCACCGGTTTCATAACATTATCATATTTCATATATTTGGCACAGAGAACTTCTTGATGAATAATACAGTGAGTTTAATAGCGCTGCCCTCCTTCTTCGCTGACTTTGTTACAGACAAGGCTTGATAATCCACTCTCCGCTCGCCAGCCATGGCAGGTGCGCCGTCCGTAATAATCCCGGTGACTTTATTCCACTGTAGTTTCATGTCATCTACGGTGGAACAAACAGAAACAAATAAATCCGTTCCTCTTGTTTGGCCCTTCAGACTCTGGAGGTCCAGAAGCTCTTCACTCACGTTCATGTCATTGTCCACTCCTCTTAAAAAGATCAGTAACTGAGCGGTGTCGGACGCATCCGTGCTTTCATCGCACGCTAACGAGAAAAAGTCAAACTCAGTTCCTTTTGCCTCTAACTGTCTCTTAATATCTAATGAAACGTCTTCAATTCTCCGTACCACAGTATTACGAGCCAGGCAAATATTGGCAAACTCTTGCTTCTTCGCGGGACAAATTTTCTCAACCATTTTCATTACACAGTCTTTAATAAATTCACCCTCAGTGAAAGGTTTGCAGTGCTTTGCAATCAGCGTTGCCACTTCGTAGCTTGCCTCTGTGGCATTTTCATTTGACTCACGGACTCTTGTGAAAGGTTTGCAGTGCTTTGCAATCAGCGTTGCCACTTCGTAGCTTGCCTCTGTGGCATTTTCATTTGACTCACGGACTCTTGTGAAAAAGCTTTGCTGTGCCGTTAAAACAGCTTCCAGTTGCTTCACTTTTTCACCGCGTTTGTTCCCAGTTAGCTTGTCGTAGCTAGCATGTTTCGTCTGGTAGTGCCTATTGATGTTGAATTCCTTGAAAACAGCCACAGTCTCTTGGCAAATTAGGCAGACACAGTTGTTTCGTATTTCAGTGAAAAAATACTCAAATTTCCACTTGTCCTGGAAGCGGCGGCCCTCGCGGTCAACTTTCCTTTTTTTGTTTACAGACGCCATGTTAGAAATGGGCTGGGCTGAAACGATCACGCAAGGTCAAGGGTCACGGCGGCCAGAGTGCGGCCACAGGGCTACTGCCATCTTCTGGTGAAATGAAAAATATGAAAAATAGCTTTTTGTACACATGTACTTTATACTGTGGTCAACAGTGCTGGCGGGCCGCATATTATTGATTTCATGATAGAGGCCGCGGGCCGGTAAAAATTTGTCCACGGGCCGCAATTGGCCCGGGGGCCGGACTTTGGACATGTCTGCTTTAAGACTTTTGCCTTCCACCACAGTGAGGAGATGCCTGGTGAACTCACTGTGATGGATGTTAAATGTGTGTTTATTGTGTGTTTTGTTTTTTATTTATATGTTATGACTGCAAGGCAACGAAATATTGTTCAGACCGAAAGGTCTGAATGACAATAAAGGATACTTTACTTTACTTACACCAGCCTTGGGTATGCAGGGCATCAGGTAAGTCGGGACGTTTATTCAGCATGCTGAAAAATGTCCACGAGTAAAAAAAATGTGGAGAAGGCAGGAACGGGGTACTGATTGGGATCGATCAGCCATGATCACATTGAATGGCGGTGCTGGCTCAAAGGGCCGAATGGCCTACTCCTGCACCTATTGTCTATAATTGTTTACCCTTAATTTATACTGTAATTTTTTGAAATTATACTTTACACATTTTACCTGTTTGAATCAAGAAAAAAAAGAATATTGTAGTGTCTGTGACATCATTACTATTGAATGCCTTTGTTTTTCAAATGAAACAGTTCTTTATTTTAACACTGTAAGAAGTCATATTCTACATGGATGCAATGTATTCCCGTTACCTTTCACGGGTTTGACAAGTTGTACCAGGGCAGGGACTGGGCTGGGGAGGGGTGTAAGGGGAGCGTTGTACTGGGGGGGGGGGGGGGCGATGACCACGTCCGTCCAACCCCGGGAGAGGGGCAGCAGCACCCGCTTCACGCACACTGAGGCCGCGGCTGAGCTTCCTCCCTCCCTCCGTCCGTCCCTCCGTCCGTGCCGGCGTCCGCTTTCCCTTCCTCTGCCGCCGCCATTTACCTCATCCGCTCCTTTTACCTCATTTTGCATCCTTTGGGCTTGAACATTGAATTTTCTCAATTCTGTTAACCCCTGCTGTCTCCTCCCACTCCCACCTCTCCCTCGGGCCCTGGCATTCCCTCTATCTCTATCTCTCTCCCCCACCCCAGTCGCACCAGCTTCTCATTTTCACACCACAAACAGCTTACAATGGCTTGTTCCCTTTATCACCCATACTTTTTTGCATATCTTTCACTCATTGTTCCTTATCTCTCCACATCACCGTCTATATCTCTCGTTTCCCTGATCCCTGACCAGTCTGAAGAAGGGTCTCGACCCGAAACGTCGCCTATCTCCTTCGCTCCTTAGATGCTGCTGCACCCGCTGAGTTTCTCCAGCTTTTTGTGTAACCCTCGATTCTCCAGCATCTGCAGTTCCTTCTTTAAAAAATACCTCATCCGCTCTCCCGCCAGCGGCGCCATCTCGGCCCAGCTCCAGCTGACCACGCCGTCTGACGTCATGACGCTAGAGAGGGGCAGACGTCGTGACGCTAAAGCGGGCGGACGTCGTGACCCTGGAGAGGGGCGAACGACGTGACGCTGGAAAGGGGCAGACGACGTGACACTGGAGAGGGGCGGGCGTCGTGACGCTGGAGAGGGGCGAACGACGTGACGCTAGAGAGGGGCGGACGTCGTGACGCTGGAGAGGGGCGGACGTCGTGACGCTGGAGAGGGGCAGACGACGTGACACTGGAGAGGGGCGGGCGTCGTGACGCTAGAGAGGGGCGGGCGACGTGACGCTGGAGAGGGGCGGACGTCGTGACGCTGGAGAGGGGCAGACGACGTGACACTGGAGAGGGGCGGGCGTCGTGACGCTGGAGAGGGGCGGGCGTCGTGACGCTGGAGAGGGGCAGACGACGTGACGCTGGAGAGGGGCGGGCGACGTGACGCTGGAGAGGGGCGGGCGACGTGACGCTGGAGAGGGGCGGACGACGTGACGCTGGAGAGGGGCGGGCGACGTGACGCTGGAGAGGGGCAGACGACGTGACGCTGGAGAGGGCGACGTGACGCTGGAGAGGGGCGGGCGACGTGACGCTGGAGAGGGGCAGACGACGTGACGCTGGAGAGGGGCGGGCGACGTGACGCTGGAGAGGGGCAGACGACGTGACGCTGGAGAGGGGCGGGCGACGTGACGCTACAGCGGGCGGATAGAGCGCGCAGACAAGGGTGAGCATCGCAAGAATGGTCCCAAGAAGATGGAAGTTGCTGCCCGGGAGCGAGGCCCAACCCCCACCCAGCAGGCAGGTTAAAGCTGAGGAGGGCCTGGAGGTTAAGGCCCAGGAGATTGAAGTCAAGGTGGAGGAGGAGGAGACCCAGGCCCAGGAGATTGGGGTCAAGGAAGAGGAGACCCAGGCCCAGGAGATTGGGGTCAAGGAGGAGGAGACACAGGCCCCGGAGATTGAGGTGGAGGTGGAGGTGGAGGAGGAGGCACAGGCCCCGGAGATTGAGGTGGAGGTGGAGGAGGAGGTGGACCTGGGGGAGACCATGGAGGTGTGTCGTGTCCACACCGCCACCCCACCCTGGATTAAGGTACTCACGGCCACAGCTGGTGCTGAGCCAGGCCCAGGCTATGCACAGGACACTGCTGCCTCAATTGTGATGAAGAAGGTGAGGAGACGCGTTACACCACCATGTGACTTCAGCAGGGAACAAGAGGGGGAGCTGGTAGATTGGTATTGTGCAAACCCTGAGCCACAATCTGATCTCTGTATCATAATCCACAAACATCCACTTCATTATTTCAAATCAAATTCATTATTTTTTTTCCAATCATGCCGTAAGAACATCTAAATTGTCTATATTTTGTGTTCTTGTCTATCCATGATCAATATTTTCATACTAAAGGGCCTGTCCCACTTTCACAACCTAATTCAAAACCATTTTTACTCGTGGACATTTTCCATCATGTTGAAAAAACGCCCCGACCTACTTGATGCCACGAGTACCTACGACAGGGATGTGTGGTCAGGAGAGGCAGGTCCTCATCTGTCATACTCCCAATGAAAATAGCTTGTTAAGAAAAATAAAGAAAAATAATAATAATAAAATAAAATAAATATAAAGATTTTTCCACTGTGTTATAAATGTAATTTCTATATGAATCTAATCATGGTCAAAATCACCAAATTTCCGCTGCAAATACAGGGAGAGATGAGGCAGCGACGAGCTGAGCCTCTCCTCTGATTGCGCAACCCCTCAGAAACTGCATGGAGCACGGGCAATAAGCGTGTGCCTGTTACTACCTCTATGTATGTCATCAATAATGTTTCAGGTAACTTATTTCACATATAAATATATTAAATTTGTGCTTGCTGGTCTCATCATAAATCTGCAATGAAAAAGCAGCAGGGGAGGCAGGGATCACATCTGCCTCACAAGGGGGCGTGTCTTGAGCCCAGTGGAGGAAGAGCGAGCGTCAATTACGTAGGCTCAGCCCACGTAATGGACGCTGCTGCGCTCTCCCTCCACGTTAGCTAGCTTCAGCAGCGGCGGCGCAGCACTGGATTCCACCGCAGGCGGCGCTGACTTTCCAGCCGCGGGCGGCATTGACCTTAACATCGCGGGGGTCGCCAGCGTTGAATCTTGGACCAGCTCGGCCTGTGGACTTCGAAAGCCGTGGTCTCCGGTAGGGAAGTGGCTGATTCTGAGGCTCTGGGCCATAGCGGCGACTGCAGAGGCCTCAATGGGCCCCGACCACGGGTGAACAGAGGAAGAGGACTGAACTTTCAAAGTTCAACTTTGGTGCCTTCCCTCACAGTGGGAAACGTTGATTCCGCATTGGGGGATGTTTTTATGTTTAATGTTAAATTCTAAAGTGTTGAGTTTATCTTTTTTGTGTGCTGCATTGATAAGGCTAAATGATGTTAATAATATAAGAAATATATTAAATGAATTTCTGGGCTAGATTGATACAGAAAGACAAGCCCAGATAAGCCCAGACTTCTCCATGGTTGCTGTGTATTGAGATAATGACTGATGACTTTGAAATGCGTCTACCATTTGACGAAAGAGGAAGCCCAGATTAATCCCAGTAAGGGGTATTGAGACAATGTCCGATGCCTTTGAGGTATGCAGTGACTGATGACTTTGATATGTAAGTACCTTGTAACAATGTCCGATGCCTTTGATATGTAAGTCCTTGTACCAATGTCCGATACCTTTGACATGTTAGTGCCTTGTACCACATGACAAGATGCCTTTAATGCAACTGATGATTGATGAGACAAACTCAGATGCATCCTGTAGTATTGTGTATTCTCTGTACCTCTGACCATAATGTCTTTGGAATGTGCTTAGGTGACAAAAGAACAGTATATAGTACCATGTAATTTTGTGTTCAGGGAAATGGAGAGAGGCCAGCCAAGAGTCTGTATTGCTCCCTTGGCAGGGGGTTTCCTTGCCACTTCCATCGGCCGATAATTAGTAAAGTTAGAAAAGTGGCCGCAAAAATGGAAGACAATAGACAATAGGTGCAAGAGTAGGCCATTTGGCCCTTCGAGCCAGCACCGCCATTCAATGTGATCATGGCTTATCATCCACAATCAGTACCCCATTCCTGCCTTCTCCCCATATCCCCTGACTCCGCTATTTTTAAGAGCCCTATCTAGCTCTCTCTTGAAAGCATCCAGAAAACCTGCCTCCACCGCCCTCTGAGGCAGAGAATTCCACAGACTCACCACTCTCTGTGAGAAAAAGTGTTTCCTCGTCTCCGTTCTAAATGGCTTACTCCTTATTCTTAAACTGTGGCCCTGGTTCTGGACTCCCCCCAACATCGGGAACATGTTTCCTGCCTCTCGCGTGTCCAAGCCCTTAACAATCTTATATGTTTCAATGAGATCCATATCCTTTCAATAAGACGTTATATCTAACCTTAAAAATTTCTCAAAATTGGACTTTCATTCAAAACAGGGAGTGATAAACACTGGAAGACCAATGCCTGAGCTTAAGGACCTACTTCAAACGAAGGGACAGAAAGCAACACGTTCGTTTCAAATGGAGTGGTACCAACGAAAAGACTGGCTGTGTGGCTGTGCTGCGAAGAATCGCCTTTACTGCTTTCCCTGCCTTCTGTTTTCCACTACTGACAACGTTTGGACTAATGCGGGATTTTGTGACTTGAAAAATCTACCAAGGAGCCTCAAAAAACATGAACAATCAACAGCTCACATTCAAAGCCAAATTGCTTTAAAAACTTTTGGAACTTCAAGGATAGATCTCGCTTTGAATGAACAGCGGAGATTAGATATCAGCACCCACAATGCTAAGGTAAAGGAAAACCGTGAGATTTTAAAAGACCTTATTAATGCGACCTGCTTCCTAGCCAAACAGGAATTAGCATTTTGTGGTCGCGATGAGAGTGCAAGCTCTTCTAATCGTGGCAACTATGTGGAGCTATTACATGCTTTTGCTGAGAAAGATGAAAAGTTAGCTAGACATTTGGAGACATCCACTGTGTTTTCTGCCTTATCAAACGGAATACAGAACGATTTAATCGAAGCAGTCAGTGATGTAATTAGAAATGATATCAAAGAGGAGATTAATGCAGCCCCATTTGTTTCAGTCGAAGTAGACGAGACAACGGATGGTACAAACAAAGCCCAGGTCTCTGTAGTTTTGCGTTATGTGGCTAAAAGTGAGGTGAGGGAGGCATTCTTGGGATTTAATGATGTGAGTGATGACAGACGAGCACCGGCTATTGCTGATTATGTTTTGGGAGTGTTGGGGAAATACAATTGCGTTGAAAAGCTGGTAGCTCAGACCTACGACGGAGCCTCTGTGATGGCATCAGATCTTAATGGGGTGCAGGCCAAGATTAAAGAAAAGGTACCCGAAGCCACCTTTACCCATTGTTACGCACACAAATTGAGCCTGGTGCTCTCGCATTCAGCAAGATGTATGCCTGAGTGTAAAACTTTTTTTAAAACAGTTGAGGGACTTGCGACGTTTTTCAATAAGTCGACCGAGCGCACCCACCTACTGGACGATGTTGTGAAGCGCCGTTTGCCAAGATCAGGGCCCACGAGATGGAGCTCACCTTCCAGACTAGTGCAGACGGTCAGCATGTACCAATCTGATCTGCGTGCTGTGTTCAGGATAATGAGTGAAAATCCCGATGGTTGGGACAATGACACCCTGCTGATGGCCACTGGATATGATCTCTGGCTGTCAAAAGCATCAACCTGCTTCTTCATAATGGCATACGAGGGCATTTTCAATGAAACCGACGCACTCTTCCGTGTGCTGCAGAATAAAGTGATGGACATTGGATTCTGCTGTGCGCGAATCCGCGACACAATGGGAGTTGTGGAACGGCAGAGACTAGAGTTTGACAGTTTCTATGATCGATTCGAGCAGAAATGCATCACACTTGGCCTGACAGACAATGTCCGAAGTAAACAGCCGATCAGAGACGAGAGGAAAAGAATGTTTTATAACATTCTGGACAATATCAGTGTTCAAATGAAAGCTCGGTTTGATCATTTCGGTGAGCTAGCTTTCATTGGCTTGGTCAATTGCACGAAATTTTATGAAATGTCACAACATTTCGATGACACCAAACTGCAGAGCCTATCAAAATATGCAAGGTACTTTGACTTTGCGAGACTAAAGGCTGATCTTATCGGATTGTATAGTTCACAAATGGTGAGGGACGAATGCAAATCACCCGGACAGCTCCTCAGCTTTTTGGCCCAGAATGATCTGATGCAGACTGTTCCCGAGGCGACAAAGTTACTCCAGCTGGTGCTCACTATGCCAGCTACAACAGCATCCGTTGAAAGGTCGTTCTCTGCTTTGAAACGACTCAAAACATACAGTCAGAATCGGACTGACCAAGGACGACTTTCATCCCTGGCAATCATTTCTATTGAGACGGAGAGACTTTTAAAACTAAAACAAAATAAAGAGGACTTCTGCAACAAAGTCACTGACATCTTTGTCCAGAAGAATAGGCGAATGGACTTCATTTACAAGTAAAAGTAAGACCATGCAATATTTATTTTCATTTGTGTTGAATGAGTATGAATAGTGGAACTGCATTTGCCTATAAAACGTCAATCGAATACGTAACTTACCTGTATGCGTGTATTGTAGAGAATGCTGATATGAAATATGAAACATACAGTTGCCTATCCAATAGTCATTGTGCAAAAAGAAATAAAGAGTGTCGGAATAGATAGACAAGCGAGTAGAAACAGATAGCCAAAGAAATACAGGACCGAGATAAGAAGCTAAAAAGATTGAAAGAAAAGGAGAAAGTAAAGGAAAGAGAGATTAGGAGAGATCTACCTATTTCGTATTTTTGCCCATCCGTCACCCGATTCTAAACCATTTAATTTCTTATGTTGCACCATCTGCTTGTAAAAAGTTGATAAAAGGAGACCAAGTCTTTAAGAATAGGTTTACTTTGCCTAGTAGGAGGAATCTCATTTTTTCAAGGTGTAGCATTTCAGACATGTTTGAAATCCACATTTTGAATGTTGACGCGGTAGCGTTTTTCCAAAATTTGAGCATAAGTTTTTTTGCTATTATTAGACCGTAATTAAGAAAAGCTTCTTGCAATATAGTTAGTTTACTTCCCTCTTCCATTGGTCCAAAGATAATCAGTTCTGTATTGGGGTTCAATTTTGTGTTAAATAGTTTTGTAAAGATTCCAAAAATTTCATCCAAAATTTATACAGTTTTATACAAGAGACAAAGGAATGTGCTGTAGTGGCATTTTGAGTTAAACATTTGTCACAGATGGGGGAAACATTTGAAAATATTTTATTCAGTCTAGTTTTCGAATAATATAGTCTATGTAAAATTTTTAATTGAATTAGGTTATGTCTTACATTAATTGAACATTTATTTACATATAATAATTTTTTTTCCCATCTATCATTCGGAATCTTTATCAATAACTCTTGTTCCCAGTCCCTTCTAATTGCCTCTGTCGTTGTTGTTTCTATATTTAGAATTGTATTATATAAGTAAGATATTAAATTGCTTGATTCTGCCTTTCTATTCATTCCTTCCTCCAATAAATCTGGAGGTAAAGTTTGATATCCTTGTATATATTTTTTCAAATAATCTTGAATTTGAAAATATTTGAAATATTGATTACTTTTCAAATTATATTTTAGTTGTAATTGTTGGAATGATAAAAGTTTTCCCATTTCATACATATCTCCCATCGTTTTAATTCCTATTCTTTCCCAATGGATAAACGTGTTATCAATAATGGATGGTTTGAATGAGGGATTATTAGCTTTTGGAGAAAGAAGCGATAATTTTCTTAATTTTAAAGTTAGTTTTATTTGTTTCCAAATTCTTCTTATATAGTATGTTGTTAAGTTTCATCGGGGAAAGAAGGATCGCTCCTATATTATAAGGGGAACAATCCTCTTTCTCCATTCTTATCCAATCTACCTGTTGGGCAGAACTGTCCAACCAATAGATTATATTTTTAATATTCACTGCCCAATATGGTAATACAGACCTCCCAACATTTGATTGTCAAAATTCATAATATTTCCCCTCAAAATTCATATTTTTAAATGAAAATTCATAATATGTCGCGGCGCCCTATTCGGGGTCCCATGTCACAAATTCTAAATTGTGAAGAAGTATTTTAAATGCCAAAATGTGAAAAAGGTACATGTATGCTGAAACATTTATAATTCTTTGTTAAACTTTGATAAACTTGGCACTAGACTCACCTTAATTTCTCTCACTTGGGTTGTTGCCGGCGGCTATGCGCCTGCGCACTGGTGCAGATCAGCGGGCTGCCGGCGGGCGGGTGCGGCACATGCGCACTTGGCCAGGTTGCCGGCGGGTCTGCGCCTGCGCACTGGGTGGGGGTGGGGGTGGGGGGGGAGGCCCGGTGATGGGGCTGCCGCGAGCGGCCGGCTGCCGGCAAGAAAGTGCCGCTGATCGCGCGGGCCGGCGCCGCCCGGTCTCTGGGCCGGGTGTGGCGTGGCTCGAAATGGCGCCAGGCCCGGCAACCCTCCCCCACTGCGCACGCGCGGCCACTGGGGCCCGGCAACCCTCCCCCACTGCGCACGTGCGTCCACTGGGGCCCGGCAACCCTCACCCACTGCGCACGCGCGGCCACTGGGGCCCGGCAACCCTCCCCCACTGCGCACGCGCGGCCACTAGGGCCCGGCAAAGTGCCGCTGATCGCGCGGGCCGGCAAACCGGGGACACATGGCGCCGGCGTTCACCACGGGAGGAAGAATTTAGCGAGATAATTAGGGTACAAATCGGGATGGCGGGAAGGGAACCTAAAAAGCGGGAATATCCCGCCAAAAGCGGGATAGTTGGGAGGTCTGGTGATACAATAAGTTAGGAAGTGTCAGTCCCCCTGATTCTTTAGATTTACACAAGTGTTTTTTTTTTAATTCTGTGTGATTTATAATCCCATATGAAGTTTATAATATCAGAGTCTAGTTTTTTAAAGAATTGTTTAGGTAAGTATATTGGTATTGATTGAAATAGGTACAATATTTGTGGTAAGAAGATCATTTTTATCGCGTTTATTCTGCCTATTAAGGACATCGGCAGTGTTTTCCAAAATGTAATCAACCCATTTAATTTAGTTAATAAAGGCATATAGTTTGCGTTGAGTAATGATTTATATTTCCTAGTGATTTGGATGACCAAATACTTAAATTTTTCTGTTGCAATTCTAAAGGGGAATTTCAACAAATGTGTCGGCTCTTGAGGTTTTATCGTCATAATTTTGCTTTTGTTCCAATTTATTCTATATCCTGAAAAAGAACCAAATTCCTCTATTAAGTTTAGTATATTTGGTATGCTAATTTGCGAATTTGTAATATTTAGTAGTATGTCGCCTGCATATAATGAAATTTTATTATTTGAGTGATTGGTATTATATCCATAAATATTCGGATGACTTCTTATACTTTCTGCTAAAGGCTCTATCACTAGTGCAAATAGCAGGGGCGATAGTACGCACCCCTGCCTATTGCCCCTTGCTAATTGGAATTTCGGGGATAATATATTATTAGTCAGTATTCTAGCCGTCGGCTTATCATATAATAATTTTACCCATGAGATAAAGTTATCTCCCATGTTAAATTTTTGCAATACTTTGAATAAATATTGCCATTCTACTTGATCGAAAGCTTTTTCTGCATCCAATGAAATAATTGCTAGCAGTATCAGTATTATGTAAGTACATTATATTAGACAGTCGTCTCAAATTGGTATAAACCCTGTTTGGTCTGGGTTTATTCGTTTGCTAACATATTTACTCAATCTTCTCGCTAGGGTCTTTGCTAATATCTTTGATCTGTATTTAGGAGTGCAATAGCTCTATATGAGCCTGGGTCTTCTAGATCGTTATCCTTTTTTGGTATAAGTATAATCGTTGATTCAGTTAATGTTTCTGGTAGTTTATTTTCTTTAAAAGCGTATATATATAAATCTTGCAGGCAAAATTATCTCATAGAATCTTTTATAGAATTCATTACTAAAGCCATCTGGTCCTGGCGTTTTGCCATTCTTCAACAAATTTATTGTTTCTTCTATTTCCTGTAGTGTAATCTGGGCTCCTGATCCCCCTTGTTCCACCATATTTAATTTTGGAAGATTACAATTGTCTAAGAAATTTGTAATTTGAGTATTATTTGCAGAGGTTTTCGATGTATATAAATTTTGATAAAATTGAGCAAATCTTTTATTAATATCTTTAGGTAGTGTTAGTAATTCCCCTTTGTCTGATTTAATTTTAGTAATTGTATTTTCTGTTTCCCGTTTTTTTTCAGTTGGCGTGCTAAGAGTTTATGTGGTTTATCACCAAATTCAAAATTTTCTTGTTTTATAGTTTGAAATAATCTTATTATTCTGGCCGATAAAATTGTATTTAATTTATATTTTAGTATTGTTATCTTATTATGTTTATCTATAGTTGGTTCTTTAGCATTTTCTAAATCTAATTGTCTAATTTCTTGTTCTAACTGCAATTGTTCAGCGTTATTTTTTTTATTTTGGAAAGCTTGATATGAGATTATAGTTCCTCTAATAAATGCCTTAAAAGTTTCCCATAATAAGGAGGGTGAAATATCTGGTGTATCATTTGTCTCAAAAAAGAATCCCATCTGCTCTTTTAAATATGTACATCCTTGTGAATTGTTTAAGATTTGGGGTTTTAAACCTCCAAAATGATTTTTTATCAGGCATTCCATCTAATTTTAAAGAAAAGGTTAGCGGGGAATGATCAGAAATAATACTATTATGATATTTAGAATTATATGTATATGGAATTAGTTTTGTGTCCACTAAGAAGTAATCAATACGTGAATATGTTTTATGTATCGTTGAATAAAATGAATATTCCCTACCTACTGGGTTAGCGATCCTCCGTACATCTGTTATGTTGGTATTTTTCATGTATGTATTTAGGAGTTCACTAGTTTTAGATTTTATGTTAATCCTTTTTTGTTTTGCTGATTTATCCAGATATGGATCTAAAACACAATTCAAATCTCCCCCTATTATCACATTTTGATAGTTAAGTTCTGTAATTGTATCCAAAATTTTACTAAAGAATTGGGGGTTGTCAAAATTAGAAGCATAAATATTTATCAAAGTAAGTGGAGTAGAATAAATTTCTCCCGTGACTATGACGTACCTCCCCTCTTTATCTGCTATAGTATTCTTTAATTTAAATGGTATACCTTTACGAATGATAATAGCCGTACCTCTAGATTTAGAAGTAAATGAAGAGTAGTATGTTTGCCCAATCCAATTTGCCTTCAATCTTATCTGTGTTTAATATTTCAAATGCGTCTCTTGTAAGAAAATGATATCACTGTTTAAGGCTTTTAATTGGGCAAAGATCTTACCCCTTTTAATTGGTTCATTAGCGCCCCTTATATTCCAACTACAGAACGTGATTCCTCCAGTTTTCTTTTGTTTATCGTCTTGCATTATGAATCATGTTAATACCTTTACTTCATATGGTGCAACCAAGAACCTCATAAATCTAGGTGGAGGATGGTCATCCCCAGCTGTTAAGTTTTGTTGGCATCTCCCCTTCAGAATATGCCATAGAGGGAGTGCAGAGAAGGTTCACCAGACTGATTCCTGGGATGTCAGGACTGTCTTATGAAGAAAGACTGGATAGACTCGGTTTATACTCTCTGGAATTTAGGAGATTAAGAGGGGATCTTATAGAAACTTACAAAATTCTTAAGGGGTTGGACAGGCTAGATGCAGGAAGATTGTTCCCGATGTTGGGGAAGTCCAGGACAAGGGGTCACAGCTTAAGGATAAGGGGGAAATCCTTTAAGACCGAGATGAGAAAGACTTTCTTCACACAGAGAGTGGTGAGTCTCTGGAACTCTCTGCCACAGAGGGTAGTTGAGGCCAGTTCATTGGCTATATTTAAGAGTGAGTTGGATGTGGCCCTTGTGGCTAAGGGGATCAGAGGGTATGGAGAGAAGGCAGGTACGGGATACTGAGTTGGATGATCAGCCATGATCATATTGAATGGCGGTGCAGGCTCGAAGGGCTGAATGGCCTACTCCTGCACCTAATTTCTATGTTTCTAATAGACCTTGAAAAAGACCAGAAAGTGTAGAGTTGTGAAAAGATACTTAATAAACAAAAAGTGATATTATAATTTCCAAAAATAAAGATATTATAATTAAAAACAGACCACCAACAGGTGGTAGAAATATTCTCGTTGACTTCTGTAGATGTTTTTATATGTTTCGCTCTGCCCCCTTGACCAGTTATTATTAATTGGAAGAGAGAGCGATACAAAGTTCAGAAATATATATATAAAATAAAACGCACTCCAATAGATAGATTAGAAATATATCTTCAAAGAGAAAAAACAAAATAAAAAGTTTCCGAGTATATATTTAGATATAACAGTAATTATGTTAATTATA
The DNA here is from genome assembly GCA_035221665.1 of Okamejei kenojei. NCBI lineage: Eukaryota > Metazoa > Chordata > Chondrichthyes > Rajiformes > Rajidae > Okamejei > Okamejei kenojei. Next base: position 2,265,785 of record CM069137.1, read on the forward strand.
TATCCATATCTATTGATATGCCTAGCTCTATTACAATTAAGTCTCAAACTTTTGTATCAGACACCAGCAGGTTCCAAGGGGTTAACCAGATTCAGACCCTTGGGTAACTTCCAAGCGTCTGAGTCTCCTCCCCCCTCTTTGCGCGCAATTTAGACTAAATCTACTATATCCATAAAATTTGTTTGTATGTTATTAGTACTTATCAATCATATTTAACTCGTTATTCTTATATTTAGCAAGTAATTAACATCATGAAATAAACATCAGCCATTATTAAGCTATGCCTTAATATTACACAATTTTATTAATTATATTTTATGTTAGTATGTAATTGTGTGTTTCTTAAATCATAAATTTCTATATACAAGTTCACTGATAATATTTTTCCATATTGTCAAGTTATTTTCTCCGCCACACTTTTTCTTCTTTGTCAATCCTTTGTTGAAGTGAAACATAAAATCCGACCTTGAGTTAACATTCCAAAGATAAAATGTCTTGACAACGTCTCGAGGAAAATTCTCCATCTAAACCAGAGCAGTACTTTTTGTATGTTAAAAAAAAAAGAAACACAGTTCTTTCTTCGTCGTTTCTCATGATCAGTAGACCTCCTTTGTGATACTTTGTGCATAATTAAATGCCTCTTCTGGATCCGTGAATGCACTTACTTGTTTGAGTACGTTGGCAGCAAACTCCTGAAAGTTTTGCCCACAGTTCTTTCCTTCTTTTACTCCAACTATCCTCAGGTTTTGTCTTATTGATCTTGCGTCCACGTCCGTACATTTATGCTTAATTTTAGCAAGCTCCCTCCCAGTGCTTTCTTGTTCCTTTTTTAGTCTCTTTATCTCCTTAGCCATCTCAGTTATCGTATTATCCATTCCTTCCATAGCCGCCTCAGTAGACTTTAACATTGCGTCCAGCTTTTTATTACAGTCCTTATCAACCCGCTTAATTTTTTTGTTTAAATCCTACTCAACCTCAATCACGCGTTTGGTTAAGTCATCAATTTTCCCCATCAGCGTATTATTACCTTGTTTAATTTTTTCAGAGAGGCTTTTGTCCAGCGCGACATTCCCCTCTTGTATCACTTTAGAAATAACTTCAGTGACTTGTTTCTACTGAATGCTGTTCAGTGATTTTTTTTCTTTACATTTTTCAGATCCCTCCGAAGAAGAAATGCAGAATTATCAATCCAAATGCCCTGACTGGCATAGCTTGAAGTGAATTTCTCTGTCATGCCCGAGTCTAAGATGGATCTTAAAAATGGAAACATCTTGTACTTGTATACCTCGTTTGGAAAAAGTGTGTCTGAAACTGGGAGACTGCTGAGTTCACATTTCCCTTTGTCGGATGCAGAAGGCTATTCATTTGTTGCTGTTATCACAAGGGTGATGAATTTCGTTAGGCCGACTTTGCGTAAGTTTCGAAATCTCTGCAATCCCAACCAACGTGGAAAATTTACGAAAATTTGTGGTGAAACTTTTAAACTTACAGAAGGTAGTCAACACATTTATTTACATGACATTCCTACCACCTGGTGCTCAAGATCCTGAATCCTTGACATCAGCTGAAATCCAAGTGCCCATATTTCAAGACACTGAGGACATGGGCTATGACAGTCATAGTCTGCATCCTCCACTGAATCTAGCAACGCCAACGACAGCTGCTGCCTCACCTGAATCAATGCCATCGACATCTAGTGTTTCAATAAGATATAGCAGAGAATACCAAGGGAACAGAAAATGAAGAAAAGACTAAACTTTCTGTCCATATCCAAGGTCTTTCTTGCATGAAAGTATCGCACAAAGATCAGTGAACTTGGGGCACAGTTGAAAACTCCCAAACGTGTAGTTAATCAAGCCTTAAAGGGAAAGCAAAACCAAATAGATTTGAAGGACAGAAAGATTCAGGAAGTCAAAACCAAATTATGTGGGAATATTTTGGCACGAGAGCTTGCTGAAACCAATGCAGAGTTTTTGAAACTTAAAAAAAGCACACAGACAATTGCTTGTTTCGTGGCAGTAAGAAAAAAGGGCAACTGTTTCAATTCACCAGTACAGAAAAATTCAGGGAAAACGTAAGGGACAGGGAAGAGGATGTGAGACGCCTCGAATTTGACAATCTTGTCTTCAAAGAAGCAATCGGAACTCTGGAGGCTGCCAGTATTGTCAAGTCAAAGATGGACAAGGGGTGGAAGATTGCAACCTTCACGTGGTCCGCCCTGTTTTGACTAATGCAATCAACTCGACGTGCACAAACGGAAGAGCAAATAGTTGTCCAACAACTTTAGGCTGTGCACGCAACACGAAAGACGAAGAAAGATGGACCAGAAGACTTACTCCTCCACAACAAGGATTGCTGCCATGACTGCATGGTACGAAATTTTGTTCAAACTTTTTGTTTGAATGACAATAAAGGAAATTCAATTCAATAGCAGAACATCTTGTGGGGGGTTGGGAAGCATCATACCCCATGACTTCACCCAGGCTGAAGCAAAAGTAGAACTTCAGATATTGGGCTTGCTTGGCAAATATCTGACTGGGCCTTGGATGAAGCGCTTCTACACTTCAAGCCAGAATCAGATCAACCATGTTGATGGTGTTAAAGGGGTGATTGCTGCTCTAAAGGAATCCACAGAAAATCCAGACAACTTGATATTGGCAACGGAAGATTTCTTTGGTGAGGAGGTGCATCTTAATGGGAAAGTAGTGGGCAGAAAAGCATGTCATGCGTGGTTTGAAGAGCATAAACTTGTAGTTTACAATGCCAAAATTGGAAAAAGTTGAGGAAAAACAAGGTGTACAGAGTTGCTTATTGGTTGCAGTCTGAGGATAATGATGATGCTACTGATTTTGATATACCAATGTACCAGCTAGCAGCTGTTCTTCTCCATAAAGACTTGGTCTTTTGCTAGAAATTGTAATGATTTACATATCTATAACGGACTTACAGTATATAATACAATAATATTCAAGTTCTGATCTTGAAAATATCATTTTTTAAAATTTTCAAGGCAGTCTGGGTGTTTATTACTATTTCCGTCACAACGGTCAATTTTGTAATTAGCTACAATTAGGTAACTAACTAATTATATGCTTTAATTTTGGGTCATCCAAGTAAGATTGTTTTTGATATTTGTTTCAGAATGTTTCAATCTATAATAACTGAAAATTTCATTCAGTTCTCTTAATTTTTAAGAAAGTTATGGGCTTTTGACTGTCCTCATCACAGCTTTTGTGTTAAGTCAATGGAAAAGCAATGGGGAACAAGATGCTAATTCCAGAGTATGAAAATGGCCATAACCTTTTAAATACTGAAGATATGAAAGTGAATTAGGTGTCAAATTAAACTTCTTTTTATGCTTTCTCTGATGGGATCAATTGCAGACTTGATTTTAAAAATCTCAAAATTTTGTAACATTGCTAATTGAATGCTTTTGTTTTTCAAATGAAACAGTTGTTTATTTTAACACTGTAAGAAGTCATATTCTACATGGATGCAATGTTTTCCCGTTACCTTTCACAGGTTTGACAAGTCTTGATCTAGACTCTCTTCTTGTTGCAGAACAGGGGCGGGTGTGGGGAGTGGTGGGGGGGGGGGGGTAAGGGGAGTGGGGGAGTTGTACGGGGGGGGGGGGGGGGGGTGGTGGGGGGGGGGGGGGGGGGGGGGGGGGGCGGATGGGGGGGGATGGGGGGAGTGGGGGACGCGGCGACCACCACCGTCTCTGAGGCCGCGGCTGAGGTCCGTCCCTCCCTCCCTCCCTCCGTCCGTCCGTGCCGGCGTCCACTTTCCCTTCCTCCGCCGCCATTTACCTCATCCGCTCTCCCGCCAGCGGCGCCATCTCGGCGCAGCTCCAGCTGACGACACCGTCACACGTCATGGCGCTAGAGAGGGGCAGACGTCGTGACGCTTGAGAGGGGCGGGCGACGTGACGCTGGAGAGGGGCAGACGTCGTGACGCTTGAGAGGGGCGGACGACGTGACGCTGGAGAGGGGCGGGTGACGTGACGCTTGAGAAGGGCGGGTGACGTGACGCTGTAGAGGGGCGGGCGACGTGACGCTGTAGAGGGGCGGGCGACGTGACGCTGTAGAGGGGCGGGCGACGTGACGCTGGAGAGGGGCGGGCGACGTGACGCTGGAGAGGGGCGGGCGACGTGACGCTGTAGAGGGGCGGGCGACGTGACGCTGTAGAGGGGCGGGCGACGTGACGCTGTAGAGAGGGGCGGGTGTGACGCGTGACGCTGTAGAGGGGCGGGCGACGTGACGCTGTAGAGGGGCGGGCGACGTGACGCTGGAGAGGGCGGGCGACGTGACGCTGGAGAGGGGCGGGCGACGTGACGCTGTAGAGGGGCGGGCGACGTGACGCTGGAGAGGGGCGGGCGACGTGACGCTGTAGAGGGGCGGACGGATAAGTGTGAGCATCGCAAAATGGTCCCAATAAGATGGAAGGTGCTGCCCTGGAGCGAGGCCCAACCCCCACCCAGCAGGCAGGTTAAAGCTGAGGAGGGCCTGGAGGTTAAGGTCAAGGAGGAGGCCCAGGAGATTGAAGTCAAGGTGGAGGTGAAGGAGGAGCAGGAGCAGGAGCAGGAGCAGGAGCAGGAGCAGGAGCAGGAGCAGGAGCAGGAGCAGGAGGAGGCCTTGGCCCAGGAGATTGAAGTCAAGGTGGAGCAGGAGCAGGCCTTGGCCGCGGAGATTGAGGTCCAGGTGGAGGAGGACGCACAGGAGATTGAGGTAAGTAAATAAGTTTTATTAATATAGTAGCACCGCAGGTCCCGCACCAGCAGGATGAGGAACCGCTTCTTTAATAACACCATCGCAATGCTGAACTCGGAGTCCCGCCAATAGGTTTCCACATCTGTATTTATTTATCTATATATTGCTATCACTACGTACTGACATTAAACTGCATTTCGTTGTACCCATACTTGTATCTGTGCAATGACATTAAAGTTGAATTGAAGCAATGTTCCAAAATGAGATTTGAGATTTTAAAAATCAAGTCTGCAATTTATCCCATCAGTTAAAGCAAAGTTTACTTTGACACATAGAAACATAGGCATAGAAAATAGGTGCAGGGGGAGGCCATTTGGCCCTTCGAGCCAGCACTGCCATTGATCGTCCCCTATCAATAACCCGTTCCTGCCTTCTCCCCATATCCCTTGACTCCACTGGCCCCCAGAGCTCTATCTAACTCTCTCTTAAATCCATCCAGTGACTTGGCCTCCACTGCCCTCTGTGGCAGGGAATTCCACAAATTCACAACTCTCTGGGTGAAAAACGTTTTTTCTCACCTCAGTCTTAAATGACCTCCCCTTTATTCTAAGACTGTGGCCCTTCTGGACTTGCCCAACATTGGGAACATTTTTCCTGCATCTAGCTTGTCCAGTCCTTTCATAATTTTATATGTTTCTATAAGATCCCCCCTCATCCTTCTAAACCCCAGTGAATACAAGCCTAGTCTTTTCAATCTTTCCTCATATGACAGTCCCGCCATCCCAGGGATCAATCTTGTGAACCTACGCTGCACTGATTCAATCACAAGGTTGTCCTTCCTTAAATTAGGAGACCAAAACTGTGCACAATACTCCAGATGTGGTTCTCACCAGAGCCCTATACTACTGCAGAAGAACTCTATACTGCCTAATTCACTTTCATAACTTCAATATAAAAAAAGTTATGGCCATTTTCATACTCGCAAATTAGCATCTTGTTCCCTATTGCTTTTCCAGTGGACTTAACTCAAAAGCTGTGACCGAGGACAGTCAAAAGCCCATAACTTTCTTAAAAATTAAGAGAACTGAATGAAATTTTCAGTTATTATAGATTGAAGCATTCTGAAACTAATATAAAAATCTTACTTGGATGACAATTAGTTAATTACCTAATTGTAGCTAATTACAAAATTGACCGTTGTGACGGAAATAGTAATAAACACCCTGACTGCCTTGAAAATGCAAAAATGTGATATTCTCAAGATCAGAACTTTAATAGATAGGTAAATAAATTACAATTTCTATCAATAGACCTAGTCTTTATGGTGAAGATCAGTTGCTGGCTGGTACATTGGCATATCATAATCAGTAGCATCATAATACACCTCAGATTGTAACCAATAAGCAACTCTGTACACCTTATTTTTCCTCAACTTTTCAATTTTGGCATTGTAAACTACCCAAGTTTTTGCTCTTCAAACCATGCATGACATACCTTTCTGCCCACCACTTTCACATTAAGAATGTCCTGTAGATTCCATTTCTTAAGAAAAGGATAATTTAAAAAATAGCCTAAGTATCCAAATAACAAACTAATCCCATTCACACACAAATTCAAATATAACATGATTTTTAATTCTCACAGTCATGAATTTATATGCCAGATGGAAGGAATTTAATGTTTAATTCCCATAGATTAATCTAGAAAAATCCACTCAATATAATCAAAATTATTATTTTTTGAACAATACATGTGGCTAAAACTGTTGAGTATATTTAGTATAAAAATATTGTCTATGGATAGACAATAACACAAAATATAGACGATTTAGATGTTCTTGTGACATGATTGTCCAAAAAAAATAGCATTTTAATCATCTTGCGAGTGGGTGTTTCTGGAACGCAATCGATTGGAACGTTGCATTTGCGGTAAATTTGAACCCCATATCGGCAGGAAAGACACTGCCGGTTCGTAAGGGGCCCAAATAACATTTTTGCAACGTAAAATTAGATTAAAGCCATCCCAAGAAGCAAGATTATATGTAAAATACACGACGTACACTTTGTTTTGTCCCGTTCTTGCGATCCTTCACATTGAGGGCGTTAGAAGTCGCATTTTATTTTAATCAAATTATTAAATTGTCTAGCGATTTATTTTAAAAAAAATTAAAAATAAAAAATGGGAATGGAAGTCCAATTGATTTTTCTTCAGCAGCCAGCAGCCCGAGGAAATCCGCCTCTGACAAGCAGTACAAAACCTGGATTTTAATCCTGCCCCCCCCTCCCCCCCCCCCCCCCCCCCCCCCCCCCCCCCCCCCCCCCCCCCCCCCCCCCCCCCCCTTCAAAGGCGTCAGAATCGCACGCATGGCCAGTGGCAGAACTCCAGCGCTGCTGAAGGTAGGTTTTGTAACATCGCTATATTGAGCACATTTAAATCAACTCGTATTGAAACCAAAGTGCTGTACATAGAAAAAAAATTGAGTTTCCATACATCCATATACGATAAAGAAGAAAAGACACAATACACTATAGAATTTAACATGAACGCCCCCCACATCAGAATCAACATTTTCCACTGTGAGGCAAGGCACTAAAAAGCAGTCCTCTTCCTCTATGTTCACCCGTGGTCGGTGCCTATTTGAGGCCTCTGCAGTCACAGCAGCGGAGGCCCAAAGTTTCAGGCCCTCGCGCCGGGATGATGGGACTCCGGCGTCAGAGAGAACGCTCTCAGCGGCATTGGAGTTCTGGATCGGCCGCTTCCTCCCGGAGACCGCAGCTCCCGAAGTCCACAGGCGGAGATATATTCACACTGGCGACCTCGGCAAAAGATCCCAGGCCCCCCACGATGTTGAAGTCAGCGCCGCCCGGAGCTGGAAGCTCCGTAACCACAGCTCCGCGATGTTGGAGTCGGCGGCCTCAGCACTCCGGAGCTTACCACACGGCGACCCTTGGTAAGACATCGCCCACTCCACGATGTTGCTTCAGCGCTGCGCCGCTGCTGAAGCTCTGGACAGCCCCAACAGGAAACGCCGCCCCAGTGCAGGTCGTAGGCTGCGAGGAGGGAGAGAAGATGCGACTCGGAGGAAAGATGCATCTCTGATCAGGTAGGGACTGAGAAAAACAGTTTCCCCCTTCCCCCCCACCCCCCCACATAAAAGAACTAGAAGATCTCCAACAAAACTTTTTAAACACACTAAAAAATTTAAAAAAGGGTGTAAGGGTGGACTGTAGGCAGAGCAGCCATACACAACGGCGCCCCCACCTACAGTCCACCAACTGAGAGTGATTGAGGTCAAGGAGGAGGAGGACCTGGACGAGACCATGGAGGTGTGTTTTGTTCACACCACCACGCCACTAAGGTACTCAAGGGTACAGGTGTTGCTGCTGCTGGTGCTAAGCCAGGCCCAGGCTATGCACAGGACACTGCTGCCAAAAGTGTGATGAAGAAGGTGAGGAGACGCGTTACACCACCGTATGACTTCATCAGGAAACAAGAGGGGGAGCTGGTAGATTGGTATCGGGCAAACCTGAGCCGCAATCCGATCTCTGTATCATAATCCACAAACATCCACTCTCAGCATAATCAAATTCATTATTTTTTGCACAATCATGTCATAAGAACATTTAAATTATCTACATTTTGTGTTATTGTCTATCCATGATCAATATTTTCATACTACTGTCCCACTTTCACAATCTAATTCACAACCTTTTTTACTTGTGGACATTTTTCATCATATTGAAATAAAGCCCCGACCTACTTGATGCCACGAGAACCTACGACTAGCACCACGACCTGCTACGACCTACCTGCAACCTCCTACGTCCTACCTACGACCTATTACCTCGTGACGAGCATGGTGCGAGTATGAGTCCACGGCAAACTCGGTAGAGGTCGTGAATTAGGTCGTGAAAGTGGGACAGGCCCTTAAATACCTGACTAAAAACTTCCACAGTACATCGTTTTTAGTCAGATATTTAGCATGAAAATATTGATCACGGATAGACAATTACACAAAATACAGATAATTTAGATGTTTTTATGACATGATTGTGCAAAAAATAATGATTTTGATTATCTTGAGAATAGATGTTTGTGGATTTTGAACACATGTCTGTGTGAAACGGCCCATGCCTGCTGCAGTGTTATAAACCAACAGAATAAAATTCATAGGAATTAAACATTCAATTCCTTTGATTTGGCATAGAAACTCATGACAAAGTGAGATTTAAAAATCATGTTATATTGTGAATTCATGTGTGAATGGGATCAGTTTGTTATTTGGATACTTTTATTACTGCTATTTATAACAACATTTGTTAGCCATTTCTTAAGAATTGGATAAATGTTTAGATCTAGTCATTGAATTTAGATGAATTTAATTGATTTGATGACTGAAGAATATGATTTTTTGATTTTTTTTGATGAATATGAATTTTTTGTTGGGTATTTACGATATGATACGATAATACTTTATTGTCAGAGCTAATCTGAAATTTGTTTTGCATCACAGAAGCTTCGCAAAAAAGACAAGAGGGGTGAGAGAGGACACACATCAACATATCAAGACAGCATCCCAGAATACCCGTATTCGACAAGACATTACAATAACAGAAGACCTGTCAGCGTACGTATGATCTGGGATTAAGCGCCGTGTTTAGCTCAAGGATTGACTGGTGCACAAAAGAGCCCCTCATTCTAACCTTATTAAATTTTGGAAGCCTATATCTCCGGTTTGATGGTAACAAATTGTACTCACTATTCAGAACCTGGTTGGTGACATAGGAAATATTATTGGCCATCCTTGGTATGTTTTTAAGGTAGGATGATAGATACAATTTTTGTAGTGGTTGACCTACAATCTTTGAGCAAATTTTTAATTGTTGGAGCAGTTTTGATTTAGAAGTAGCAGGCACTCTTGTACCATGTGGTGTTACAATACTGCAAAACACTCATTATCACGGCAGTAAAAAATAACAAAAGGATTTGTTTACTTGCTCCAAATGATCTTAGTTGGGGTGGAAGATTGCAACCTTCACGTGGTCCGCCCTGTTTCGACTAATGCAATCAACTCGACGTGCACAAACGGAAGATCAAATAGAACAAGTTGTCCAAAAACTTTATGCTGTGCACGTCACACGAAAGAAGAATAAGAATGATCTTAGTCGGCGGAGAAACCAGATTCTTGTTTGTCTAAGTGTTTAGAGATAATATGAACTAAGGAGGCAACAGCATCTTCTGTGCCATGGCCCTGCTTGTAGACAAATTGATTTGGGTCTAATCTTTTTTTTGTTGTACTGATGAAATGTCGGAGCAAAATTATTTCGAGAAATTTCATAATCACCGATGTAAGGGCTATGGGTCTGAAATCCTTATATTGTTTGGGACATGTATTCTTGGACAAAGGTTTTATATGCAAAGTTTTCCATGACAGAGGGACAGTATGTGTGTCTAAAGAGGCCTGAAAGATTTGTTGTCACACTGGAGCCAGCTGTGTTGCAAAGTTCCTCAAAAGGAAAGCGCTGCATCCATCCATCCGGCCCAGCAGCTTTCCTTGTATTCTTGTCATCTTCAACCGTGATGACAATTCTGTCGGAGACAGCAGGTATAACAGATTTAAGGATGTCAGTGCACTTGGTAGAATTATCTACGGATTCAAATCTGGCAAAAAAAAGTGTTGAATTCGTTGGAGAGAAATGGTTCGTTATCTGTCACAATAGATTTAGATGGGGTTGACATTCCTGTCGTAGATTTCATTGTATCCCACACCTTTTTCGAGTGCCAATTTTGCGTCCCTCAATCTTATTTTCAGTTCTTTTTCTGTCTAAGTGCTGCAGAATATTTGTTTTTGAAAGCCACTTTTCTTGTATTTATTACTTTTTTTATGTCCTTCGTTACAAATGATTTGTTGTTGGGATAGATTTTAATCTCCTTAGTGGGTACAACCAACTGTAGGCAAAAATCAATATAAGGGTCACAGCTTAAGGATAAGGGGGAAATCCTTTAAGACCGAGATGAGAAAGACTTTTTTCACACAGAGAGTGGTGAGTCTCTGGAACTCTCTGCACAGAGGGTAGTTGAGGCCAGTTCATTGGCTATATTTAAGAGTGAGTTGGATGTGGCCCTTGTGGCTAAGGGGATCAGAGGGTATGGAGAGAAGGCAGGTACGGGATACTGAGTTGGATGATCAGCCATGATCATATTGAATGGCGGTGCAGGCTCGAAGGGCTGAATGGCCTACTCCTGCACCTAATTTCTATGTTTCTATCATTTGTGACTATGGTTATTTCATCTGAATTTAGAAGGATGAGAGGGAATCTCTTTGAAACATATAAGATTGTTAAGGGTTTCGACACGCTAGAGGCAGGAAACATGTTCCCGATGTTGGGGGAGTCCAGAACCAGGGGCCACAGTTTAAGAATAAGGAGTAAGCCATTTAGAACGGAGACCAGGAAACACTTTTTCTTACAGAGAGTGATGAGTCTGTGGAATTCTCTGCCTCAGGGCGGTGGACGTAGGTTCTCTGGATACTTTCAAGAGAGCTAGATAGGGCTCTTAAAGATAGCGGAGTTATAGGAACATAGAAACATAGAAATTAGGTGCAGGAGCAGGCCATTCGGCCCTTCGAGCCTGCAACGCCATTCAATATGATCATGGCTGATCATCCAACTCAGTATCCCGTACCTGCCTTTTCTCCATACCCCCTGATCCCTTCAGCCACAAGGGCCACATCCAACTCCCTCTTAAATATGGCCAACAAACTGGCCTCAACTACCTTCTGTGGCAGAGAATTCCACAGATTCACCACTCAGGGGATATGGGGATAAGGCAGGAACGGGTTACTGATTGGGGATGATCAGCCATGATCACATTGAATGGCGGTGTTGGCTCGAAGGGCCGAAAGGCCTACTCCTGCACCTATTGTCTATTGTCTATCTAATGAACCCTCCTGAAAAGTTTCCCAGTCCTTCAATTCAAAACAGGCTTTTATTTGTTCCCTATGTTCATTTGTCCATGTCCTTATCACTTTCTTTTCTGGCTTCGATCTCTTAAATTTGACCTTATACACAGGAATCATGTGCACGACATTTTGTGATCAGAATTCAATATGGGTGGCTTACAGTTGGATGCATAAGCCACTTTGACATTTACAAAACATTTGTCAAAGATATTGTGTTTTCTGGTTTTGTCTGTGATGTACTGTTCGAATCCAGGTTTTTATAGTCTCCAAACGACGCTGATTCAAATCCCCAAGCACTATTGCCGGTGCGTCGGGGTAGTTAAGTTGTAGCTCATGAACGCAGTCCGCTATTGTCCCGGCCGCCAATTACGCTTTTGCCGCTGGGAGGCATGTATACAACAAACGGCAAAATGCACCCAAATTCTCGAGGCAAATAGAAAGGTCTTAACAACATGCCGACAATTTCTACATTAGGGTCGCAGATCTTATATTTTACTGAGTACGCACGGCACCAAAGATCGTTAATGTAGGCACAAATGCCGTCTCCCTTAGTTTTTCCAGGGACGGTTGCGTCCCTGTCTGCGTGCACTAAGGTGAATACTTCAAAGAGGGAATCTGTCACTCTCGATTGCAACCAGCTTTCCGCGAAGCACAATAAAGTGTATGTTCGTATCGCATCCACTTTGTTGTTTAAAGAGCGCAGGTTTAGACAATAGACAATATGAGGGTGAAGATGTCGACAAAGCATACAATGGATTTCTAAATATTTTTAAATCACTTCATGACAAAAACTGGCCTGTGAAACAATATAGTGATAGACAAAAACAAACAAATAGTCCATGGATCACTGAGGGTTTAAAAAATGCCTGCAAAAAGAAACACACACTATATAGACAATTCATAAAATATCGAACTTCAGAAGCAGAAAATAAACATAAAAAATATAAGAATAAATTAACCAATATTATGAGGATATGCAAGACAGAATACTATCATAAAATATTAGAGAATAATAAAAACAATATGAAAGGTTTATGGAATGTGCTAAATAGTATTATTAGAAATGGATCACAAAATACAGGCTACCCTGAGTATTTTATTGAGGAAGACAAGACAATAAATAATATGGATGATGCGGTTAATGGTTTTAACAAATTCTTTGTAAATGTGGGACCAGATTTGGCAGAAAAAATTAATGACCCAGAAACAAAAGAAGGGGCGGATACTGATCTTTGGGATAGAAATACTAGCTCTATCTTCCTTAGTGCAGTCGAAGGAAAATAAATCATAGACACGGTAAGAAAATATAAAAGCAAATCCTCTACTGATTGGAATTATATCGATATGATTATAATAAAAAATGTTATTGAAGAAATTGCAGAACTATTAACTCATATCTGTAACTTGTCTTATCAATCCGGTAAATTTCCAAACAAAATGAAAATAGCAAAAGTAATACCATTATATAAAACTGGGGATAGACACCATTTCACAAATTACAGATCTGTTTCTTTACTCTCCCAATTCGCCAAGATCCTTGAAAAACGTTTTACAGAAACACTTGACAATTTCATTGAAAAATATAAGCTTTTGGTCGACAGTTAATATGGATTCCGGACAGACAGATCAACATCCATGGCACTAATGGAACTAATCGAGGAAATCACAAATTGCATAGATAATAAAAAAACTTGCAGTGGGAATATTCACATCCTTAAAAAAAGCATTTGATACCGTAAATCACGACATTTTACTCATGAAACTGGATAGGTATGGCATCAGAGGGATTGGATTGGGTGAGTAGCTATTTAAGAAACAGGCAACAATTTGTAGAAATAGGTGAACATAAATCAACTTACATGAACATAACTTGTAGAGTACCTTAAGGGTCTGTGTTAGGGCCAAAGCTTTTCATAATATACATTAACGACATATGCAGAGTATCAAATATACTGAAATTTATTATATTTGCCGATTATACGAATATTTTTTGTTCCGATGACAATTTGAAGCAGCTTTTGGAGGTCATCACATCAGAAATGAATAAATTAAAACAGTGGTTTGATGTCAACAAATTGTCTAAATTTAAGCAAAACAAAGATTATGCTATTTGGAAAACAGAAAACAAACCCTCAAGTACAATTGGAAAATAGATAACATAAGTATAGAATGAGTATATGAATATAAATTTCTTGGTGTGATCTTAGACCACAAAATCTGCTGGAAACCACATATAAACCACGGCAAAGCAAAACTGGCAAACTATAGCAATATTGGGAAAATCAAGACACATTCTGGTCCACAAATCATTACATACTCTGTATAATACACTCATATTGCCATATCTGAGTTACTGTGTGGAGATATGGGGTAACACGTACAAAACCAACCTACAGCCGTTATGCACATTACAAAAACGAGCAATAAGAATTATCAATAACGTTGGATATCTTTAACATACTAATTTATTATTCTTAAAGTCACATACACTGAAGTTCACCGATCTGGTTAAATTTAAGACTGTACAAAGCAAGAAATCATTTACTTCCAGGAAATATACAAAAACTGTTTATGGAAAGACAGGGCGGGTATAATTTGAGAGGGGAGCATAATTTAAAAAAACTCAATGTCAGAACAACTCTTAAAAGCATGTGCATAGCAATCTGTGGGGTGAATTTGTGGAATGGTCTGGAACAGGAGATAAAACTTAGCACAAACATAATTCAGTTTAAAAAGATGTACAAAAACACTTTTTTGAAAGGATATTGGGATGAGGATAGGTGATTGTGAGTGTGATATTTGTTATACTGATTGAATTGGGAAGGGTGATTATAAGGTGATGGGTTGTATATGTGACTAAGAGATACTGCATAGTATATGAGGGGTTTTTTCTTTTCTTTTTTCTTTTTTTCTCTCTTTATTTGTATGGCTTTGTAAAGATTTGATTAGTGTATAAATGTAAATAATTTGGTGTACATATAGCTGCTGGTGTACATACGGTGTACATATAGCTGCTAAATTTGTATAAGATAATTATAAGCAGTTGAATAAGGGGTGGGAATTAATAAGCTTTGACTTCTTCCTGCACCTTTTCGGACACATACGATTTCATTTATTTATGGATATTGTTTATAACACTTTATAAATATTCTTGTTTTGTTTTTTTGTATGCTGTTTCACACTTGCTTTTTATTCTTTTATACTGTTCGAAATAAAGAATTAAATAACATTTTAAAAATAAAATTAAAATAGGTGCAGGAGTAGGCCATTTGGCCCTTTGAGCCAGCACCGCCATTCAATGTGATCATGGCTGATCATCCCCAATCAGTACCCCGTTCCTGCCTTCTCCCCATATCCCCTGATTCTGCTATTTTTAAGAGCCCAATCTAGCTCTCTCTTGAAAGCATCCA
The DNA here is from genome assembly GCA_035221665.1 of Okamejei kenojei. Taxonomy (NCBI): domain Eukaryota; kingdom Metazoa; phylum Chordata; class Chondrichthyes; order Rajiformes; family Rajidae; genus Okamejei; species Okamejei kenojei. Next base: position 2,280,865 of record CM069137.1, read on the forward strand.
GAGAACCTGCCTCCACCACCCTCTGAGGCAGAAAATTCCACAGACTCACAACTCTCTGTGAGAAAAAGTGTTTCCTCGTCTCCGTTCTAAATGGCTTATACCTTATTCTTAAACTGCGGCCCCTGGTTCTGGACTCCTCCAACATCGGGAACATGTTTCCTGCCTCTAGCGTGTCCAAACCCTTAACAATCTTATATGTTTCAATGAGATCCCTTCTCATCCTTCTAAACTCCAGAGTGTACAAGCCCAGCTGCTCCATTCTCTCAGCATATGACAGTCCCGCCATCCCAGGAATTAGCCTGGTAAACCTACGCTGCACTCCCTGAATAGCAAGAATGTCCTTTCTCAAATTAGTTTGTAAGGATGATAGATGGAAGGGGCGGCCGATTGAATCTCCGTCGTAGGCGGTTCCGAATACCCCCTCTTCTTCCTAGTTTCCTGTTCCTTTTAATTTTAATCAGTTCCTGAGGGATGTTATCCAACAGCGAACGGTAGAAGTGGCTTGAGTCTGCTTGGGTTGTAGCTCCAGCAAAGCCTCTAGGTTGTACAAACGTACCGGCCGTGGCTCCTCGCCACTCCTGTCTGTGACGCCACTCAGGTGTGTATTAGTTTGCACCGAGACACAAAGGCCAATAATCCACAGAAACAAAAGCCTAGGTTTCAGGGCACACATATCATACTATGTACAGACTTTACAGATGGGACCGGTTAGACGACGTTTTAAAAGTTTTTAAACAACTTTAAACCAGGCACAAACGGAGCAGACTGGAATACAGTGTGCAGAAGAGCAGCACACCTCCCACTATTTGTTTTAATATTTAACTTGTGTTAGGCATTTTGCTGATCAAAATAATTTCTACTTTTTTTTCTCAAAACTGCAAATAGAAACTTGTTTCTACTTAATGCTGTTCAGTGTTTTTTTTCCTTTACATTTTTCAGATCCCTCCGAAGAAGAAATGCAGAATTGCCAAACCAAATGCCCAGCCTGGCAAAGCTAGAGCTCACCTTGAAGTGAATTTCTCTGTCTTGCCCGAGTCTAGGAGGGATCTTAAAAATGGACACATCTTTTACTTGTATACCTCGTTTGGTAAAAGTGTGTCTGAAACTGGGAGACTGCTGAGTTCACATTTCCCTTTGTCGGATGCAGAAGGCTATTCATTTGCAACTGTTAACACAAAGGTGAGGAATTTCATGAAGCAGACTTGGCGTAAGTTTTGTTATATCCATAGTCCCAAGCAACTTGGAGCATTTATGAAATTTTGTGATGAAACTTTTAAACTTATAAAAGGCAGCCAACACTTTTCTTTAGATGACATTCCACCGCCTGGTGCTCAAGATCCTGAATCCTTGACATCTGCCGAAATCCAAGTGTCCATATTTCAAGATACTGAGGACATGGGCTATGACAGTCATAGTCTGCATCCTCCACTGAATCTAGCAACGCCAACGACAGCTGCTGCCTCTCCTGAACCAATGCCATCGACATCTAGTGTTCCAACAAGATGTAGCAAAGAACTTCTAAGTCTTACACCAAGGGAACAGAAAATGAAGAAAAGACTAAACTTTCTGTCTAGATCCAAGGTCGTTCTTGCTCGAAAGTATCGCACAAGGATCAGTGAACTTAGGGCACAGTTGAAAACTCCCAAATGTGTAGTTAATCAAGCCTTAGAGACAAAGCAAAACCGAATAGATTTGAAGGACAGAAAGATTCAGGAACTCAAAACCAAATTACGTGGGAATACTTTGGCACGAGAGCTTGCTGAAACCAAGGCAGAGTTTTTGAAACTTAAAAAAGCACACAGACAATTGCGCAAGTTTCGTGGCAGTAAGAAAAAGGGGGAGACTGTTTCAATTCACCAGTACAGAAAAGTTCAGGAAAAACTAAAGGACAGGGAAGAGTATGTGAGACGCCTCAAATTTGACAATCTTGTCCTCAAAGAAGCAATCGAAACTCTGGAGACAACGTTACAAATCTAAAGGAAGCCACAAAATATCCAGAGAACTTGATAGCGGCATGGGACGATTTATTCGGTGAGGAGGTGCATCTTGATGCCACGTTGACAAACCTTCGGGAGCTACCAGTACATCCACAGTTCAGTTCAAAGATGAGGAGTTGTCTTCAAGCTGTCATCACTGTGTTGGAGAGGCAGTATAGTAAATACTTTGAACTTGATGTAACTGAGAAACTGAGGGAGGAGACTGCATGAGCAAGATCACGCAACATTGATGTGGAGGAGATAATGGGAATGTTTAGGTCATTGAAACAGAAATCTCCCAATGCCTCCATGTGTTATTTGTCATGTAGGATGCGGGCCTGCAAGAATAGAACAGTCAACTTCCTTGATAATCTCGAGGAACAAAGTAGTGAGGAGGTGCTCTGTAAGGCAGTGACATGGGGGAGAGTGCCGAGGAACAGACGGAAGAAAAAACAGAAGGAATTGAGAGCAGAAATCATCAGGTGACAGAAAGAAAAGGTGTGCTCGGGACACGAAAGAGGAAAAAACCAGGAACAGAATTGGAAGAGACCGATTTAGACAGCATTCACAGAGATTACCCAAATTTGGACTACTCCAAATGTGATGATCGTCAGGACATTCTTAACGGGAAATTAGTGGGCAGAAAGGCATGTCATGCGTGGTTTGAAGAGCAAAAACCTGTAGTTTACAATGCCAAAATTGAAAAGTTGAGGAAAAACAAGGTGTACAGAGTTGCTTATTGGATGCAGTCTGAGGATTATGATGATGCTACTGATTATAATATGCGAATGTACCAGCTAGCAGCTGATCGTCTCCATGAAGACATGGTCTTTTGCTAGAAATTGTCATTTCTTTACCTGTCTGTTACGGACTTACAGCATATAAATTAAATAATATTAAAGTTCTGATCTTGAGAATATCAGTTTTGAATTTTCACGGCAGTCTGGGTGTTTATTACTATTTCCATAACAGCGGTTAATTATGTAATTAGCTACTTGGGTAATTAACTAATATACACTTTAATTTCAGGTCATCCAAGTAAAATGTATCATATTTGTTTCAGAATGCTTCAATCTATAATAATTCAAAATTTTATTCAGCTGTTAATTTTTAAGAAAGTTATTGGCTTTTATGTCAATTGACTGTCCTCGATCACAGCTTTTGTGTTCAGTCAATGGAAAAATAATAGGGAACAAGATGCTAATTTGTGAGTATGAAAATGACCATAACATTTTTAATACTGAAGATATGAAAGTGAATTAGGTATCAAATTAATGTTCTTTTTATGCATTATCTGATGGGATAAATTACAGGCTTGATTCTTAACATGGCAAAATTTTGTAACATCCCTACAATAGACAATAGGTGCAGGAGTAGGCCATTCAGCCCTTCGAGCCAGCACCGCCATTCAATGTGATCATGGCTGATCGTCCACAATCAGTACCCAGTTCCTGCCTTCTCCCCATATCCCCTGACTCCTACATCTTTAAGAGCCCTATCTAGCTCTCTCTTGAAAGTATCCAGAGAACCGGCCTCCACCGCCCTCTGAGGCAGAGAATTCCACAGTCTCACAACTCTCTGTGTGGAAAAGTGTTTCCTCGTCTCCGTTCTAAATGGCTTACCCCTTATTCTTAAACTGTGGCCCTGGTTCTGGACTCCCCCAACATCGGGAACCTGTTTCTTGCCTCTAGCGTGTCCAATCCCATAATAATCTTATGTTTCAATAAGATCCCCTCTCATCCTTCAAAATTCCAGAGTATACAAGCCCAGCCGCTCCATTCTCACAGAATACGACAGTCCCGCAGGCACATGCCGTGAGTAATTACTCAAAGTAGGCAGTCATTCGGCTTTAAAAAAAAAATCTTAAACTGCGCATTCGCAGATAGTTCTCTCCGTAAAAATAAAAAATAAAAATAAGTAACAATTCAATTTGCCCAAGGCTTCCAAATCGCCTTCATTTTTTAATTACTGAATGGGTGGGGGATGGAGGATGAAGGCAGGTGGAGAGATGGTGGTAAAAAAGGGGGCACACCGGGACAAGTTGAATCGGTTGTAATCTTATTGAATGACTATACTAATTTAAGGGACCAATTGGAGGAAGAGTTCCTTTCACAGTGTGTGGAGAGTCTGTGCGAGGGGTTAAAGATGCGGGGATGGCAGGAGTGTTGAGAAGGAGGGGGTCGGAGATTATGTCAGTAACTCACTCACCGCTGCCGCAGCGCTCCGGGCACAGACAGCAGAACTGGCTGTCACTTCCGGGGAAGTAAGCAGCTCGAGTGACTGCGAGCAGCCGTCGGGACCCGACAGCAGAACCAGCTGCCACTTCAGCGCCTTCTGCCGGCTCGCTCACCTCTGGCAGTGCTCTCCGTCTGAACACCTCTCACCTGCTGCTCGCCGGCTTCGCTCATGTCAGCTGCTTCCCGCAAATTCTTAAATTCCGACAGCCGAGTAACCTCAATTGGTCCCTTGATCGCGCTGTCGGAATTTAAGGATTTGCAGGAAGTGGCTGACATGAGCGAGGCCGGCGAGCGGCAGGAGAGAGGTTTTCAGACGGAGAGCACTGCCATAGGCGGGCGGGGACCGGCAGAAGGGGCAGTCCGGTCCCGGCGGCCACTCGCAGCCACCCAAGCTAATTCACTCCCCGGAGTGTCGCAAGTGGGTTACTGGCCCCGATCCCCTCCTTCACAACGCTCCTGCCCTCCCCTCAACTTTACCCTGAGCCAGACTCCCCAAACACTGTGATAGGAGCACCCCCACCCAGGGAAATACGGTATTTAAAAACATAAAGCACCAAGAAATGTATTTACTGCATCATTGGTACACAAACTCCATTCTTCTACCTTTGTTTCCTAAGATACTCTTAAAATAATGACAATCCATAGTTGAAACACCCGCCAAGAAACTAGCGCTGTGCATGCGCAGTAGGCTGCTGAGCAGGCACAGTACTGCAAAGGCATAATTTCAGCTGCCTTCAGCCCCGCTTGTCATTGACGGCTTCCAGCAGAGGCGACGGCCCGTGGGCTGCACACTTCGCGTGTTACAAGTGCTGCGGATGAAAGGCACGGAGAATTATGTCTACCTAAGAGATCGATCTCTTAGATAGGCATAATTCTCCCATGCCTTTACTATTTATATTTAATCATTACCATTTCATAATTTTAGTCAGGGTAGGCAGTGCCTACCTTGCCTACCCTGACGGCACGTGCCTGCAGTGTCGCCCTCCCGGGAATTAACCATTAACCTGGTGGGCGTACACTGCACTCTCTCAATAGCGAGAATGTCCTTCCTCAAATTTGGAGACCAAAACTGCACACAATAAGTAAGTAAGTAAGTTTATTGGCCAAGTATTCACACACAAGGAATTTGCCTTGGTGCTCCAGGTGTGGTCTCACGAGTATCAGTTTGAAGTAGTTTTGGTTGTTTAGATTATTGTAGGTTAGTTCAGCTTCATTTTGTTTGGTTTAAGTTAGGTTAACAGTTTAGTTTAGTTAAGATATGTTTAGTTTAGTTTAACGTCGTGTTTAGTTATTTCTTTAGTCAGAGAGTGGTGAATCTGTGGAATTCTTTGCCACAGACGGCTGTGGAGGCCAAGTCAGTGGATATTTTTAAGGCAGAGATAGATAGATTCTTGATTTGTACGGGTGTCAGGGGTTATGGGGAGAAGGCAGGAGAATGGGCTTGGGAGGGAGAGATAGATCAGCCATGAATGAATGGTGGAGTAGACTTGAGTAGACTAAAACTGCACACAATACTCCAGGTGGACCTCTTTGCTCCTTACAGGTAAGTAAGTTTTGGAAATAAAGGAGAAGAAGACGGATGGATGAGAAGAGAAATCTGTGATAAATTGACCCAAAAGTACTTACCTCTTTGATCTGCTCCCGCTGGGTTGCCCGTCTGTCCTCTTCCTCAGCTGCAGTTGTGGTGGAGCCTGCAGCAGTGGGGCTGGCAGTGGTCCTGCTCCTCTTGCTGTGCTGCTGACTAATGGAGTGTGTCCGACGTCCCCTCGAGGATCATGCTCATCCTCACTGGAAACCCACACACACACATTTGCCCACACCGGCCAACATGTCCCAGCTACACCTCCCACTTGCCTACTTGCATATCCCTCCAAACCTGTCCTATCCATGTACCCGTCCAACTGTTTCTTAATCATTGGGATAGTCCCAGCCTCAACTACCTCCTCCAGCTGCCCGTTCCATACACCCACCACCCTTTGTGTGAAAAAGTTACCCTACAGATTCCCATTGTCTTTTTCTCTTCACCTTGAACTTATGTCCTCTGGTCCTCGATTCCCCTACTCTGGGCAAGAGACTCTGTGCATCTACCCGATCTACTCCTCTAATGAATTTATACACCTCTATAAGATCACCCTCATCCTCCTGCACTCCAAGGAATAGAGTCCCAGGCTACTCAACCTCTCCCTGTAGCTCATGCCCTCTAGTGCTGGCAACATCTTGGTAAATCTTGACAATAACTTGGCACACGCACACTCACACGCACGCACACACGCACACACTCGCACGCACGCGCACACTCGCACGCACGCACACACACACACACACACACACGCACACACACCCTACCTCGAGGATCCTTGCAGCTCGTGCAGCAGGTGGCAGTGTCCAGGGAGGCCACGCACTCCACCACACAGCTCCAGACACCACATGAGAGGGTTGTTACCATCTTCGTAGCTTTCTTAACGACAGAGATGCTGAAGATTCCTGAAGAATTCTATGATAACTACACCATAGATGCCTTGTTGATGACCCGAAGCTTCTCTCAGCCGGTGATTATAATTTATTCAAATTTTGTGGACTTTTGGAAACATTTGACTTTAATATCTGACCTGTTAGGAGTTTGTTTTAATGTACTTCGGTAATATAGCGGCAGGAGAGAGGTTTTCAGACGGAGAGCACTGCCATAGGCGGGCGGGGACCGCAGAAGGGGCAGTCCGGTCCCGGCGGCCACTCGCAGCCACCCAAGCTAATTCACTCCCCGGAGTGTCGCAAGTGGGTTACTGGCCCCGATCCCCTCCTTCACAACGCTCCTGCCCTCCCCTCAACTTTACCCTGAGCCAGACTCCCCAAACACTGTGATAGGAGCACCCCCACCCAGGGAAATACGGTATTTAAAAACATAAAGCACCAAGAAATGTATTTACTGCATCATTGGTACACAAACTCCATTCTTCTACCTTTGTTTCCTAAGATACTCTTAAAATAATGACAATCCATAGTTGAAACACCCGCCAAGAAACTAGCGCTGTGCATGCGCAGTAGGCTGCTGAGCAGGCACAGTACTGCAAAGGCATAATTTCAGCTGCCTTCAGCCCCGCTTGTCATTGACGGCTTCCAGCAGAGGCGACGGCCCGTGGGCTGCACACTTCGCGTGTTACAAGTGCTGCGGATGAAAGGCACGGAGAATTATGTCTACCTAAGAGATCGATCTCTTAGATAGGCATAATTCTCCCATGCCTTTACTATTTATATTTAATCATTACCATTTCATAATTTTAGTCAGGGTAGGCAGTGCCTACCTTGCCTACCCTGACGGCACGTGCCTGCAGTGTCGCCCTCCCGGGAATTAACCATTAACCTGGTGGGCGTACACTGCACTCTCTCAATAGCGAGAATGTCCTTCCTCAAATTTGGAGACCAAAACTGCACACAATAAGTAAGTAAGTAAGTTTATTGGCCAAGTATTCACACACAAGGAATTTGCCTTGGTGCTCCAGGTGTGGTCTCACGAGTATCAGTTTGAAGTAGTTTTGGTTGTTTAGATTATTGTAGGTTAGTTCAGCTTCATTTTGTTTGGTTTAAGTTAGGTTAACAGTTTAGTTTAGTTAAGATATGTTTAGTTTAGTTTAACGTCGTGTTTAGTTATTTCTTTAGTCAGAGAGTGGTGAATCTGTGGAATTCTTTGCCATAGACGGCTGTGGAGGCCAAGTCAATGGATATTTTTAAGGCAGAGATAGATAGATTCTTGATTTGTACGGGTGTCAGGGGTTATGGGGAGAAGGCAGGAGAATGGGCTTGGAAGGGAGAGATAGATCAGCCATGAATGAATGGTGGAGTAGACTTGAGTAGACTAAAACTGCACACAATACTCCAGGTGGACCTCTTTGCTCCTTACAGGTAAGTAAGTTTTGGAAATAAAGGAGAAGAAGACGGATGGATGAGAAGAGAAATCTGTGATAAATTGACCCAAAAGTACTTACCTCTTTGATCTGCTCCCGCTGGGTTGCCCGTCTGTCCTCTTCCTCAGCTGCAGTTGTGGTGGAGCCTGCAGCAGTGGGGCTGGCAGTGGTCCTGCTCCTCTTGCTGTGCTGCTGACTAATGGAGTGTGTCCGACGTCCCCTCAAGAGGATCATGCTCATCCTCACTGGAAACCCACACACACACATACACACACACACATTTGCCCACACCGGCCAACATGTCCCAGCTACACCTCCCACTTGCCTGCGTTTGGTCCATATCCCTCCAAACCTGTCCTATCCATGTACCCGTCCAACTGTTTCTTAATCATTGGGATAGTCCCAGCTCAACTACCTCCTCCAGCTGCCCGTTCCATACACCCACCACCCTTTGTGTGAAAAAGTTACCCTACAGATTCCCATTAAGTCTTTTCCTCTTCACCTTGAACTTATGTCCTCTGGTCCTCGATTCCCCTACTCTGGGCAAGAGACTCTGTGCATCTACCCGATCTACTCCTCTAATGAATTTATACACCTCTATAAGATCACCCTCATCCTCCTGCACTCCAAGGAATAGAGTCCCAGGCTACTCAACCTCTCCCTGTAGCTCATGCCCTCTAGTGCTGGCAACATCTTGGTAAATCTTGACAATAACTTGGCACACGCACACGCACACTCACACGCACGCACACACGCACACACTCGCACGCACGCGCACACACGCACGCACACACACACACACACACACACACGCACACACACCCTACCTCGAGGATCCTTGCAGCTCGTGCAGCAGGTGGCAGTGTCCAGGGAGGCCACGCACTCCACCACACAGCTCCAGACACCACATGAGAGGGTTGTTACCATCTTCGTAGCTTTCTTAACGACAGAGATGCTGAAGATTCCTGAAGAATTCTATGATAACTACACCATAGATGCCTTGTTGATGACCCGAAGCTTCTCTCAGCCGGTGATTATAATTTATTCAAATTTTGTGGACTTTTGGAAACATTTGACTTTAATATCTGACCTGTTAGGAGTTTGTTTTAATGTACTTCGGTTTGTTTTATGGGGTGGGGGGTAATCGGGGGAAACTTTTTTTCAAGTTCTTACCTTCCCGGAGATGTGATTGATATTTCGGATCACATTCTCCGGGCTCTGTGGCCTACCATCGCTGGAGCTGGGAGCCGCCTCGGACTGTCGTGAGCCCCACCGTGGGGCGCGGACCTAACATAGGAGCGGATCCGTTGCCCGGGATCGCTCCAACCGCGGCCTGCGGACTTACCATCAAGGGCTCGCAGTCTCAGGAGAGGCTAGGCGGGAGCTCCAACGCCAGAGAAGATTCGACCAGCCCAGACGCGAGGTTCGATCGCCACGCGCGGGGGAGCTGATAACACCCCCGATGCAGAAGCTGAACTCCTCGACGCGGAGGGCCTGAACGCCGCGGCTATAGGAGTCAAGATCGTCCCGTCAACGGAGGGCTCGAGGCCCCCGACCGAGGAAGAACAAAAGGAAGGCCTTGAACTTTATTTCGCCTTCCATCACAGTGAGGAATGTGTAGGAGTAGGATGTTCATGTTAAAATGTGTTTTTGACTCTGTTGCTTTTAATTGTATGACTGACCTGGCCAGTGAAATTCCTCGTATGGTGCAAAACATACTCGGCGAATAAAGTATGATTCTGATTCTGATTGCACAGCATCTTGCCTGTTAAGATTGACAGGTTCTTCCGAGAGAGGAAAGGTTAGCCCATATATGGTTATGTTGAAGAAGCTGTTTAACTGCAGATCAAGCACTTGATTTTTTTTACCTATTGACGCACATTATAATCTTATAGAGTAAAGAGTACGAGCCAAGTGTCTGAACATTCTCCTGATGTTTATATCATAAAGAAAAAACATTCATGTCATTGTGCTGTTATCTCACTAGTGTTATGTAAGAATGGCAAAAACATCTTTTTGTTATAGTGCTGTAGCCTTGCTAGTGTAATAGGAGAAAGGTGAAAGCATCCATTTTACTTCGGAGTCACGTGAGTGACTACATGAAGAAGCCCCGCCAGGCGCATGTGCGTCATTACGTCCACGCATGTCGCACTGAACGGGCTGGAGAGCGCAGCTCCACCAGCGGTAAGTAGAAACTTCACAGGTAAGTGGTTTTGAAAACTTTGCCTGTGAGTACTTAAACTCCGTCAAACTGGCTCGAGCAGTCAGTAGGAGTCCGTGATATGGAGCGTAAGGTAAGAAAGTTCATAGTAAGTGTGGGATTCACAAATTAGATTGGGTCGGCAGATTAGCGCAGCACCGCCGGTTCGGATACTGGGTGCCGTTTTACCGACAGCCATTAGTCTAGAGAATGAACTTTCTACACCAGCTCCAGAAACTCAGGAGCCTGAGGCCAACTGATAGCCATAGGAAGGCAAAAAGAAAGTCTTTCAGACCAGTTTGTCAGAAGAGTGAAGAAACATAGAAACATAGAAACATAGAAATTAGGTGCAGGAGCAGGCCATTCGGCCCTTCGAGCCTGCACCGCCATTCAATATGATCATGGCTGATCATCCAACTCATTATCCTGTACCTGCCTTCTCTCCATACCCCCTGATCTCTTCAGCCACAAGGGCCACATCCAACTCCCTCTTAAATATGGCCAACAAACTGGCCTCTACCTTCTGTGGCAGAGAATTCCACAGATTCACCACTCTCTGTGTCAAAAACGATTTTCTCATCTCGGTCCTAAATGACTTCCCCCTTATCCTTAAACTGTGACCCCTTGTCCTTGTCCTACACATTATGCATCTCCATATATTTTCTAGTTAAAATAGTTATCAGATGAAACCATTCTAATTGTTAAATGAAAGCCTTGGACAAGTTTGTTCCTCAATTTATCTTATTTCCCAGAAGAGTTTAAGGGAATCTTGGATTAATATCTCTCCAAATGGACAGTAGCTCCGGCAATGTGACAGGATTGCAATACTTTCCTCCAGTATTGCAATCCTGGACCGTGACCGCGCCTTTGCAGTTGCAGCTCCTAGACTATGGAACAGCACCCTTCTTCCTATCAGAACTGCCCCCTCCATCGTCTCATTTAAGTTGAGACTTAAAACTCATCTTTACTCTCAAGCCTTTCTTGACGTCCTCTGAGGGAGGGCTATATGTATGTATTTATGTATGTATTAAATCCATGAACCATTGTTGTATAACGTTAGTACCTCCACCAATCTAAAGCACTTTGATCGACTCCCCTCCAGATAATAAAAAGAATGTGGGGGAGGATGCAAAATATGGAGAAGATGCTCCAAACCTTGATAAAGCAAGGGTCAAGGACCCCAATGATTCCCCAGACAGCTGTTCAAGAAGGCCCATATCAAGAAGAATATGTGCAGTATCAGCAAGGGGATTTCCTTCCAGCGCCTTGTTTAGGACTGGAGGATGCCTCCCTACAGTATGACTTGGGAGAAGCAGGACAGGATGAAGCTGACCCTGATTCTGGTGTCCCTGCTCATGTGCATACACCAGAGCACAAGAGCCACGCTCCGGGTGTCCCGGAAATAGCAATGAGTTTTGCTATTCCGGAGGGGACTGATGAGGCGATGGAAAAATACCTTTCCAGCAATATCAATTATTTAGTATCTCACCAGCTCCAGCAAGCTATGATGCAAGAGACTACAAACAAACATAAGACACCTGTCTAATGTGCATCACTGAAAGTGCCCACGGTGAACCCAGCTATCTGGGCACCCATGAGTCCTTCTATGAGGGGACAGGAGGTTCGGTATCAACATGTCCTCCAACTGGTGGCTGCAGCAATTACTGCATTTGGCACTATGGTCAAAGGGACAATCATTACTCAAACTCAAAAAAGATATGTTGGCTATTTTATGCAATGCATTTTTGAAGTAAATTGCATCAGGGAAAATCGCCATCAGGCCAACACTCAACCAAAGCTTTGCTGCTATGTAAGGCGACTAATGTACAAATGCCTGAATTCCTGTTTGGAACGGACCTTGTCAAGAAAATTCGTGAAATTAATGATGAGGCCAAAACAATTGGCTTAATGTAGCCAAGCATTTCAAGGCCACCTATTCGAAAACCTGGGTTAATATACCGAAGGTCGGATCCAGGTGCTGTGCCCAGTGGGGCAACGAGGGTACATAGAAACATGGAAACATAGAAATTAGGTGCAGGAGGAGGCCATTCGGCCCTTCGAGCCTGCACCGCCATTCAATATGATCATGGCTGATCATCCAACTCAGTATCCTGTACCTGCCTTCTCTCCATACCTCTTGATCCCTTCAGCCACAAGGGCCACATCCAACTCCCTCTTAAATATGGCCAACGAACTGGCCTCAACTACCTTCTGTGGCAGAGAATTCCACAGATTCACCACTCTCTGTGTGAAAAATGATTTTCTCATCTCGGTCCTAAAAGACTTCCCCCTTATCCTTAAACTGTGACCCCTTGTCCTGACTTCCCCAACATCGGGAACAATCTTGCTGCATCTAGCCTGTCCAACCCCTTAAGAATTTTGTAAGTCTCTATGAGATCACCCCTCCCTCAATCTTCTAAATTCCAGCGAGTACAAGCCAAGTCTATCCAGTCTTTCTTCATATGGAAGTCGTGCCATCCCAGGAATCAGTCTGGTGAACCTTCTCTGTACTCCTTCTATGGCAAGAATGTCTTTCCTCAGATTAGGAGAATTCAACAGACTCGCAATCTCTGTGAGCAAAAGTGTTTCCTCGTCTCCATTCTAAATGCCTTACCCCTTATTCTTAAACTGTGGCCCCTGGTTCTGGACTCCCCCAATATCGGGAACATATTCCGTTTCGTATTGCAAAAAATGGCCTCCCCCTGCACCTATTTTCTATGTTTCTATGAAGTCCAGTAAAGCTTATATTAATTTAGTTTTATTTATTTATTCATTGTAAAGCTTTTAATTGTACTTTGGTTCACGTGACAATAAACTAAACTGAAAACTCTAAACAAGTTTCCCAAAACTGATGAAACTGGCATCTGCAATTCCTAATTTCTACCAGGTTTGTGGAATTCCCTGGCACAGAGGGCAGTGGAGGCCAAATCACTGGATGGGTTTAAGAGACCTTGTAGAAATTAGGAATTGCACATGCCGGTTTCATCAGTTTTGGGAAACTTGTAAGACACAATTTCCCATTTACAAAACCATGCGGACAATCCCTAATCAGCCCTTGTCTATCCGAAGGCGTGTAGATCTCATCCCTCAGAATACTTCTCCAGAAACCTGCCGGCCACAGATGTTAGACTCACTGGTCTATAGTTCAAGGGTCAAGTCAAGAATGGTCTATTGTCACGTGTCCCAGATAGAACAATATAACTCTCCACTGCTCTACATCGGTGAGACCAAGCGCAGGCTTGGCGATCGCTTCGCCCACCACCTCTGCTCTTTTTTTAAATTTCAAAATAGACTTTATTCGAGAAATAAATATATACAATATATGATCCTTACAAAACTCCATCCCAGGATGGCGGGACTGTCATATGAGGAAAGATTGGAGAGACTGGACTTGTATTCACTGGAATTTAGAAGGATGAGGGGGAATCTTATAGAAATGTATTAAATGATAAAAAGGACTGGACGAGCTAGATGCAGGAAAAATGTTCCCAATGTTGGGGGAGTCCAGAACCAGGGACACAGTCTAAGAATAAAGGGGAGGCCATTTAAAGGGCCTGTCCAACAGTGATTTTATAGGCGACTAGGCTGTCGCCACATGGTCGCGGGGTGACCCCTTATATGATCCAGGCATGAGACAGGAATAACATGGAAAAAAAGAGGAAAATAGCTGATCATCCACAATCAGTACTCCATTTATAAAGAGAATCTTTGGTAATTATACCTTGAAATGACACCATTTCCTTGCTAGGTTCACAAGGTTAATTCCCGGGATGGCGGGACTGTCATATGCTGAGAGAATGGAGCGGCTGGGCTTGTATACTCCGGAATTTAGAAGGATGAGAGCGATCTTCAAGAGTCAAGTCAAGAGTGTTTTATTGTCGTGTGTCCCTGAAAAGACAATGAAATTCTTGCTTGCTGCAGCACAACAGAATATGTAAACATAATACAGAACAGGAGATAAAAGTTCAGTGTGTCTATATACCATAGACCATTTATGTACACAATAAATAAGCAAATAAAGTGCAATAGACTGTTATTGTGTCTGATTGAAACATATGATTATTAAGGGTTTGGACGCGCTTGAGGCAGGAAACATGTTCTCGATGTTGGTGGAGACAAGAAAACAGGGGCCACAGTTTAAGAATAAGGGGTGAGCCATTTAGAACGGAGATGAGGAAACACTTTTTCACATAGAGAGTTGTGAGTCTGGAATTCTCTGGCTCAGAAGGTGCTGGAGGCTGGTTCTCTGCATACATTCAAGAGAGAACTAGATAGGGTTTGCAAAGATAGCAGAATCAGGGTACATGGGGAGAAGGCAGGAACGGGGTACTGATTGTGGATGATCAGCCATGATCATAGCTGGCCGAATGGCCTACTCCTGCACTCCTAAATTATTGAATTAGGTAAAGAAAAGAACATTGTAGTGTCTATGACATACAGACTCTTGAATGCTTTTGTTTTTCAAATGAAACAGTTCTTTATTCTAACATTGTAAGACGTCATATTCTAGATGGATGCAATGTATTCCCGTTATCTTTCAGGGCTTTGCCAAGTCTTGATACAGGCCCTTCTTGTTCAACATGTGTTTCTAACATAAGTGGGGGGGGGCGGAGGGAAAGAGAGTTGTACCCGGAGTATAGGGGGGTTTGCACGTAAGGTCACAGGGTCATAGGGTTTGACGCACGGAGCTGCTCAATCCATCTGGAGGACATCGCAGCTTCCGGTATATGTTGTTAATACACGAAACACGTACTTTCCTACCTGTTAAAAACCGCCAAAATGTTGAATTTTTGCCCTGTAAAAAAGTTGTGGAAATCGGGGTAAGTGTGAGAGACATGTACCCAACTTCAGAATTCCAAAGTTGAAGCGAAATGAAGGTAGAAGCGAGAGCTGAAGGGACAACAACAGCTAAAGTGCTTGGTGGACATTGGCCGTGCAGATATCGGAATTGAAAATATTGGAAATTATCACGTTTGCTCACTGCATTTCATCAACAGTAAGGCATTATTTGTGGTTTTTCTTGATTCCTTTGGTATCTAAAAAGTCTCAAAAGTGATAAATCTGGCTATAAATTTTGCTTCAGAGGTGTTTTCTTTTTGTATGTAAAGACCCACTTGAGAACCACAGGCGATTTAAAAATGTTACAGCCAGATTTATCACTTCTGAAACTTTTTAGATGCCAAAGGAATCGATAAAAACACAAATAATGCCTTACTGTTGATGAAATGCAGTGAGCAAACGGCCAATGTTCGCCAAGCACTTTAGCTGTTGTTGTCCCTTCAGCTCTCGCTTCTATCTACCGTCATTTCTCCTCACGTTTGGAATTCTGAAGTAGGCTAAATGTCTCTCACACTTATCCCGATTTCCATAATTATTTACAGTGCAAAAATTGACCATTTTGGCGGGTTTTTAACGGGCCTGCTATGCTGGAATCAATGGTCAGTGCTTACCTGCAGTTCATCGCGTGTACTCCAGTTGGCGTAGCGATGAACCCGACTGCCGTGCAACCTCCCTATGGGGGGGGGGGGGGGGGGGGAGAGGTGGGTGGGGGTTGGGGGCTAAGGGGAGAGTTCTGGATCTGGATGTAGTACACTGAAAATCTCTAGGTAGAGCATCACTCAGCACTGAACATTTTTTACATTTTATCGAGCCAATTAATAACCTACAAACCTGCACGTCTTTGGAATGTGGGAGGAAACCGGAGCACCCGGAGAAAACCCACGGGGTGAACGTACAAACTCCGTACAGACAGCACCCGTAGACATGATCGAACACAGGACTCTGGCGCTGTGAGGTAGCAGCTCTACCCGCTGCGCCACCGTACGGCCCTTGGGTCAGGCAGCATCGCTGGACACAATGAAAAGCGATTGTGGCGGCACAATGGCGCAGCGGGTAGTGTTGCTGCCTCGCAGCGCCGGAGACCCGGGTTCCATCCCGAATACGGGTGCTGTCTGTATGGAGTTTGTACGGTCTCCCCGTGACCTCCTGCATCTATTGTCTATTATTGAAAGTTGAATGAAACTAAACTAAACTAACCTAGCTTAAACTAAACTATGTGAAGCTAAACTAACCTAATATAATCGACACTAACTAAACGACTCCAAACTAATTTTCACACAGAGAGTGGTGAGTCTCTGGAACTCTCTGCCACAGAGGGTAGTTGAGGCCAGTTCATTGGCTATATTTAAGATTGAGTTGGATGTGGCCCTTGTGGCTAAGGGGATCAGAGGTATGGTGAGAAGGCAGGTACGGGATACTGAGTTGGATGATCAGCCATGATCATATTGAATGGCGGTGCAGGCTCGAAGGGCTGAATGGCCTACTCCTGCACCTAATTTCTATGTTTCTAATGCAGAGGTTTCAGTGTGAGAAAGAACTGCAGATGCTGTATAAAATAGAAGGTGGACACAAAATGCTGGAGTATCTCAGCGGGACAGGCAGCATCTCTGGAGAGAAGGAGTGGGCGATGTTTCGGGTCGAGAAACATCCCCCATCTCCACTGATGCTGCCTGACCCGCTGAGTTACTCCAGCATTTTGTGTCGACCAGAGGTTTCCGTCATGTGTCTGAAAAGGTTGGTGGACGTTAGGAAGGTCATGAGGTCATATGTGATAGGAGCAGAATTAGGCCATTCGGCCCATCAAGTCTACTCCGCCATTCAATCATGGCTGATCTATCTCTCCCTCCTAATCCCATTCTCCTGCCTTCTCCCCATAACCCCTGGTACCCGTACTGATCCTCGGAGAAAACCCACGCAGGTCACGGGGAGAACGTGCAAACTCCGTCCAGAGAGCGCCTGTAGTCGGGATCGAACCCGCGTCTCCGGGCTGTGAGGCGGCAGCTCCACCGCTGCGTCACCGTGACCGCGCCGCCGTCTCCTCCGGTTGACGTCCTGACGCTAGAGAGGGGCGGACGTGGTGACGCCGGAGAGGGGCAGACGTCGTGACGCTGGCGACGTCCGTGACGCTGGAGAGGGGCAGACGTCGTTGACGCTGGAGAGGGGGCAGACGTCGTGACGCTGGAGAGGGGCGGACGTGGTGACGCCGGAGAGGGGCAGACGTCGTGACGCTGGAGAGCGGCAGACGTCGGGACACTGGCGACGTCGTGACGCTGGAGAGGGGCAGACGTCGTGACGCTGGAGAGGGGCGGACGACGTGACGCCGGAGAGGGGCAGACGTCGTGACGCTGGAGAGGGCAGACGTCGGGACACTGGCGACGTCGTGACGCTGGAGAGGGGCGGACGTCGTGACGCTGGAGAGGGGCAGACGTCGTGACGCTAGAGAGGGGCGGACGACGGGCCCTTAAAGCGGAAGTCCATTTTCAGCAGAGATTAGATGGCTCCACTGTAGGATCTTTGATTTGGACAGAATTTTTTTGCGCGTCTCCACGTGATCCGGCGCAGACAAGGGTGAGCATCGCAAAATGGTCCCAAGAAGATGGAAAGTGCTGCCCAGGAGCGAGGCCCAACCCCCACCCAGCAGGCAGGTTAAAACTGAGGAGGGCCTGGAGATTGAGGTCAAGCAGATTGAGGTGAAGGAAGAGGAGGAGGAGGAGGAGGAGGAGGAGGATGAGGAGACCATGGAGATGTATCGTGTCCACACCACCATCCCACCCCGGACTAAGGTACTCAAGGCCACAGGTACTGGTGCTGGTGCTGAGCCAGGCCCAGGCTATGCACAGGACACTGCTGCCTCAATTGTGCTGAAGAAGGTCAGGAGACGCGTTAAGGGCCTGTCCCACTGTGGCGACCTAATTTGCGAGTTTGGAAGAGTTTGCGCTCGCCACAAACTCGCAGCAAGGTCGAAACGTGGTCCAAGGAGGTCGTTGTAACTCTCCTTCATGCTCGAGAGAAGTTCCCGCATATGGGGAGGGGGTTGCACGTAAGGTCATCGGGTGAAAGGGAGTGACGTACGGAGCAGAATCCATGTGGAGGACAAGGCAGCCTCCGGCACGTACTGTTAATGCATGAAACGCGTACTTTCTCACCCGTTAAAAACCGCCGAAATGGTCAATTTCTGCGCTGTAACCGTGAGAGACATTTATCCTACTTCAGAATTCCAAAATTGAGGAGAAATTATGGTAGAGAGAAGCGGCAGCTGAAGGGACAACAACAACTAAAGCAGGGTGTCCCGCCGGGCAACCTAAAAGCCATGCCATTTTGCCCGGTTTGGCAAGCACCCGGGACACCTATCATTTATTTCTAAGCGGGCCCCCTCTCTATCTCTCTCTCTCTCTCACTCTCCGTCTCCACCTGCCATCCGTGTCCGGGTCTCGGCTCTCAGTTGCCAAATGACAGTTTAGATGGTCATTTAAGACGGCTTGCATGAAGCGTGCGATAACGTGCTCGGATGAAGTGCGCAGTTACCAGTCGAGGGCAGTCTGCATCCAAGTGGCCTGTTCATGGACTTCTCCAATTTCCGGTATCCCTTGCTGTCTCCTCCCCTTCTCAGCTCTCCCTCAGCCCTCGGGATCCTCATTCCTTTCTTCTTCCCGCCTCTAACCCCCCACCCTGCATCAGTCTGAAGAAGTGTTTCGGCCCGAAACGTTTCCTATTTTCTTCGATCCATAGCTGCTGCCGCACCCGCTGAGTTTCTCCAGCATTTTTGTCTACCCTCAAGATTGAAAATATTGGGAATTATCGCATTTGCTCATTGCATTTCATCAACAGTAAGGCATTATTTGTGTTTTTTCTTGATTCCTTAGGTATCTAAAAAGTTTCAGAAGTGATAAATCTGGCTGCAAAATTTGAAAATTGCTGATGAAGTGGGGTTTTTTTACATGCAAAAAGAAAACACTTCTGAAGCTAAATCTATCATTAAAAAATCTCCAGACTTACGAGTGGTGTGTGGAAATGTACGTTTTCTATCATTACGCTATTGAGATGTATATTTTGGCAAATAATGAAATGGTCTGACAGCTTAAACACCTACTCCCTTTCAAGGATATTGTCAATTTGCTTAGGTTGATTATGTCCAATTAACAGCGGTTCCTTGGCTTGTATCTGAGTAAAATGTAATTCAAAATCCATGTATGGTTTGCTATTTTTTTCTAAATTATAAATTTTGCTTCAGAAGCGTTTTCTTTTTGCATGTAAAAACCCACTTGAGAACCATGGGCGATTTTACAGCCAGATTTAACACTGACACTTTTTAGATACCAGAGGAATCAAGAAAAAACAAAAATAATGCCTTACTGTTGATGAAATGCAGTGAGCAAAAGCGATAATTGCCAATATTTTCAATCTTGATATCTGCACAGCCAGTGTTTGCCAAGCACTCTATCCGCCCGCATTAGCGTCACGATGTCTGCCCCTCTCCAGCGTCATGACGTCTGCTCCTCTCCAGAGACCCGGACACGGATGGCTGGCGGAGACGGAGAGTGACAGAGAGAGAGAGATAGAGAGGGGGCCCGCTCAGAAATAAATGATCGGTGTCCCAGGTGCTTGCCAAACCGGGCAAAATGGCATGGCTTTTAGGTTGCCCGGCGGGACTGTAGATTGCCATTGGCACCTGGTCAACCGCTAATTTCCAGCCCTGCTTTAGTTGTTGTTGTCCCTTCAGCTGCCGCTTCTCTCTAGCGTAATTTCTCCACACGTTTGGAATTCTGAAGTAGGCTAAATGTCTCTCATGCTTACCCCAATTCCCATAATTATTTACAGCGCAAAAATTGACCATTTCGGCGGTTTGTAACGGGCCCGCTGCCCTGGAAACAATGGTAAATGCTTACCTGCAGTTCATCGCGTGTACTCCAGTTGGCGTTGCGTGGCAACAGTACGGGTCACGGTTCGTGACCTCGACTGCTTGCAACCTCCCGATACTCACGGTCGAGGAGAATGTTTTTGCATGCTTAAAAATTGGTCGGCAAGGAGAAAATCGATATTTTTTTTACTCGTAGGTTTAGTCGAAGTAGGTCAGCATGGTATCGTAGGTAATTGCAAGCGACGGTAGTCGAAGGTAGTTGTAGATAGTGTTAGTATATCGCGTTTGATCGTTGCAATGGCTCGTTTGGTAAGTAAACAGCAGCACGTGATGCGCTGTCATTCCAGGGCGCGGTCATTGCGAGAGTTTTCTGTTAGAGCATCAGACTTGTTTTAGACATGGCTCCAAAGAAAAGGCAGAAATGCATGGGCAGGGCACAGCCTTCAACAAAACCTGCCATGTAGGTGTTGCTGACCCAGGAGGAGGAGTGGCAGGAGTGGCAGGAGGAGATGCCGCAGGAGGACGAAGACCTGGAGGAGGAAGCCCAGGAGGATGAGACCAGGGAGGGAGGCCATGTCCGCATCACCACCCCATCCTTGACTGGCCCATTTAAAGTCAACAATATAGCCCCTTCTTCCGTGTCTGTGTCAGACACAGCATCAGAAACGGACGCCCCATTGGTGGTGAGGAAGGACTGGAGGAAGGTTTTGCCTTTTACCTTCACCAGGCAGCAGGAAGCAGACCTGGTGGAATGGTATCGGCAAAACACCATCCTGTACGATAAGGAACATGAAGATTACAGGATGAGGGAGAAGAAAAACAAATTATTCCAGGAAAAGGCGAAGGAGTATCCTGACTGCACCTGTAAGTACCTGCTTATTTTTTTAAATTTCAGTTGCTCTACCATTCTCTTGTATCCATGCAGGCAATTTTCACAGGTTCCTTTAGATTTAAAGTTCAGCATTTTTTCCTGCAATACCTCTTCCATTCTCGTGCAGGTAGGCAGGCAATTAGCACAGGATATATTTGTTTCAAAGATCCTACATATTTTATCTTCATAGTTTATCTGAAGAAGGGTCTCGACCCGAAATGTTGCATATTTCCTTTGCTCCATAGATGCTGCCTCACCTGCTGAGTTTCTCCAGCATTTTTGTCTACCTTCGATTTTCCAGCATCTGCAGTTCCTTCTTAAACATAAATAGTTTATCTTCAGTATCTCTTTAATTCTCTTGCAGGCAAGCAGGCAATCAGGTTTTTATGAATTCTGTTAACCCTTGCTGTCTCCTCCCCTTCCCACCTCTCCCTCAGCCCTCGGGCCCTGGCATTCCCTCTATCTCTATCTCCCTCCCCCACCCCAGTCGCACCAGCTTCTCATTTTCACACCACAAACAGCTTACAATGGCTTGTTCCCTTTATCACCGATACTTTTTTGCATATCTTTCACTCATTGTTCCTTATCTCTCCACATCACCGTCTATATCTCTCGTTTCCCTGATCCCTGACCAGTCTGAAGAAGGGTCTCGAGCCGAAACGTCGCCTATCTCCTTCGCTCCTTAGATGCTGCTGCACCCGCTGAGTTTCTCCAGCTTTTTGTGTACCCCAGGTTTTTATGATAGATTTAGCACCTCTTCCATTCTCTTGCAGACTTGCAGGCAACTTTCACAGGTCTAATTTCAGGTGGTCCTTACTGTCTCCTCCCTTTCTCAGCTCTCCCTGTAGCCCTCTGTCTCCTCCTCTTCCTTTCTTCTTCCCGCTCCCCCAGGCTCACATTAGTCTGAAGCAAAGATCCTATAGCGAGCAAGATAGATCACTCGACGAAAAAGACATAGTACGGTCATGGGTAATTTTCGGCCCCATTTCCGTAACCGGCTTCCATCTCCGCACCAAAGATCCCATAGCGGAGCAAATATACTAGTCCGGAGACGGAAGCCGGTTACGGAAACATCCTCGTAAAAATAAAAGTTCTTTGGTAAAAATTTTCTCGTTTTCAGAATTATAATTTATTAACACAAACTCTTCCCCCGTCTGAAGAAGGGTATCGACCCGAAACGTCGCCTATCTCCTTCACTCCTTAGATGCTGCTGCACCCGCTGAGTTTCTCCAGCCTTTTGTGTACCCTCGATTCTCCAGCATCTGCAGTTCCTTCTTTAAAACTCTTCCCCCGCAACGTTGATTCACTGCGAGTCGGGTCGGGTCGGGTAACGGAAATGGATGAAAAAAAGTCCCACGTTCCGCGTACTACACATCATCCCATTGCATTTAGAAGGAGTGGTTTATCTTGCTCCGCTATAAGATCTTTGGTCTGAAGAACAGTTTCGGCCGGAAACGTTGCCCATTTCCTTCGCTCCATAGATGCTGCCTCACCCGCTGAGTTTCACCAGCATTTTTGTCTACTTTCACAGGTTATGTTAGTTTGATGTTGAAATCTTATCTCCAATACCTCCTACATTAATATGCAGAAAGGCAGGCAATTAGCACACGTTATATTTGTTTTAAAGCCCCTACTTTGTTTATCTTCTGTACTTCTTCCCAAAGATCCTATAGCGGAGCAAGATAGACCACTCCTTCTAAATGCAATGAGCTGACGTGTAGTACGCAACTGAGCGGAACGTGGGCCTTTTTTTCATCCATTTCAGTAACCCGACCCGACTCGCAGTGTAATCAACGTTGCGGGGGAACAGTTTGTGTTAATAAATTATAATTCTGAAAATGAGGAGAAGATTTTTACCAAATAACTTTAATTTTTACGAGGATGTTTCCGTATCTGTATGGCATCTTTGGTGTGGAGACGGAGGCCGGTTACAGAAATGGGGCTGAAAATTACCCATCAATCTGCCCATGACCGTACTACATCTTTTTCGTCGAGTGATCTATCTTGCTTACTATAGGATCTTTGCTTCTTCCATTCTCTTGCTGGCAGGCCGGCAATTAACACGGGCTTCAATGCTGTTTAAGTGCATGGTTGTTGATTTTCTGCGGCACCTCATCCATTCTCTTTACAATTCACACTGGCTTTTTGTTATTTTGTACAGATGATCAGCTCTGCCAGTGGATCAAGAACCAGCGGACAATATATGGAAAGCTGACGATCATGGGGACAAAAACTGGGACTGCTGGGAAAAAGTTCACCAAGAGGCAGCAGTGGATTCACGACAAGTGGTCTTTCATGAAACCACACATTGTGCGAGTAGAGAGGAGGAGGAACTGCAAGAAGGTAATTTTTATATAATAGTTTGTCCTGGTGGTCTTGACACATTGTAAAACAAATATTATTTCTTCTAGTTTCAAAAGTTAAATCCACCGCCCAGTGCGCCCCGTGCAGAGGTGGAAGATCCGTTTCAGGGGACATCTACAACCATAGCCGGCCTTAAGCCAATTGGACCAACTGTTCCCAATTGGGCTCCGCGCCTCCTAATGCCGGCCCTGTCTACAACGATCCCCTCCACCAGTCAGCAGCACTCCCAGAGGAGGATGGCACATGAAAGCTACAGTGGAGCCTCCTCACCAGATGTCACTAATGAAGACGGAGAGGGGGAACGCAATGAACTGTTCAGGAATGTAAGTCCCTTGTGTAAAAATGCTGCACATTTATCTTCTCATTCATCAATCCATCCATCCATCCATCAATTCAATTCATTCAATTCAATCTTTAATTGTCATTGTGCAGTGTACAGTACAGAGACAACAAAATGCAGTTAGCATCTCACCCTGAAGAGCGAACATAGAATAATGAACGGTAAAATATATATATGTTAAAGCAGTATCAGTAGTGCAATTATACTGGGGAAGAAGTGTCCGGGGGGGGGTGACTGGCAATCACCGAGGTGCAGAGTTAAGCAGTGTAACAGCCGCAGGGAGAAGCTGTTCCTGAACCTGCTGGTCCGGCAACGGAGGGACCTGTAGCGCTTCCCGGATGGGAGGAGGGTAAACAGTCTGTGGCTGGGGTGAGACCAGTCCTTGAAGATGCTGCGCGCCCTTCGCAGACACCGCTTGCTATGGGCAGACTCAATGGAGGGGAGTGAGGAACCGGTGACGCGTCGTACCTTTGTACCTTTAATCATTGTACCTTTGACATGGTAATTTATGTTTCAGCTCATTGAACAGGCAAAAGACGCAACCAGAGCATTACATGAAGACCCCAAGATCAAAACACCACAGGAGGAGTATGTCGAGAGCTTGACCAGATTCATTGGCTCTCTGATCAATTGTGCACCGTCTAAGCGCATGCTGACGTTCAGCAGAGGCCTTCTAAACTATGTGATGGATTTCTGCGAACAGGTCAATATGTCATCTCATTTGTCTGTCATCCTGTCAACGTTTGCCTGCAATATTTGTCCTTAAAATTAATTTCTTAGATGAAATAATCCCAATGATTTCATGTGTGTTGTAGTCTGAGCAGCCGGTGCCACAAGTGGAACGTCAACAGGGAGCACCACGGCAGATGTTTCCCATGGAGCAGCCGTCGCAATATTTTGAACTGGTATAAAATATATAATAACTGCTTTGATGGTTGCAATTCTTTGTCACAGAACTCAGTGAGAATTTTTTGATTTTATTTGAGTTCCACTTATATATGATTCTGTGTTTCAAAAGCAGTCACTGATGGGACAACCACCGCACATGCGAATGGGGGCACAGCCACATCTGCAGGCTGACCAGGTACACAATTTAAACAAGAACATTGTGAGCTTAGATTGTCCTTCAATTATTTGTCAATCACAGCTTGTTAAGATGATTACATTCACCCTCCTATTCGTAATGTTTATGTGTTTCAAAAATAGTCCATGATCTGACCGCAAAGACATAAAACATTTTGTCAGTTTAGTTTTAATTCAGAACTAGACTAAATGGGATCTGGCTTCACACGGGAGAACTGGTCCCCCAACGCAATATTCCACCTCTGCACAAATTCCAATATTGCCGGACAGTGGTGGGGAGGGGCGTTTCTGAAGCGCTAGCATGGGTGTTGTGGGCCGAAGGAACTGGTTTCCAGAGGGCTAGTATGGATATTGTGAGCCGAATTGATTCTTGGGCTGGTAGCTCAGTCACTGTGGCCTGACAGCTCAGTCACTCAGGCCTGGCAGGCTAGCACCTCAGTAACTCACGCGTGGCGGCTGGCAGCTTGAGAGAGAAGGGTGAGAGGGTGGAGAATCAATTTTAGACATTTTCATCTTTTTTTACAGATCACAGCAATAAAGGAGGAAAGTCTATTCTTGCGTGGATCTCTGGAGCGCTAGTATGGGTGTTGTTGGCTGAAGGAACTGGTTTCCAGAGGGCTAATATGGACATTGTGGATTTAATGGATTCTTGGACTTGCAGTTCAGTGAGTCATAGTTGGTGGGCTGGCAGTTCACTAAGTCATGGCTGGTGGGCTGGCACTTCAGTCACTTACAGCTGGTGGGCTGGCAGTTCACTTACTCATGGCTGGTGGGCTGGCATTCCAGTCACTCACGGCTGGTGTGGCGGCAGTTCACTCAGTCACCCCCCTCCCTTCTTCCCCCACTCTGCTCCTTGCCATTCCCCTCCCCCCCACGCATACAGTCCATCTCCCTTCAACCTCCCCCCCCCCCCCCCCATGCACTATTAGCGGCTTGTCGACAGTGCAGCCATTCATGCTATTAGGTTCCCATTGTGATGAAGAACACACAGGCATGGCAAATGGAAAAAGGATTTATTAAAGTTTAAAATATGAATTACTTAAAATATAACAACAATTTAAATGTTAAAGATGAGATTTATTAAGTTCAATTCTTTCTTGTTGTGTCTCTTGTTGTGTTCTGCTGCTCACTGCAAATTTCTTGTATGTGAATACTTGGCCAATAAACTTACTTACTTACTTACTTGATGTCTCTTTGCTGTTGATAAAAAAGAGACAATTTTAATATAGAGAGATTGAGCGGTCAAATTTTAACACAGAAAATCTGAGAATTTGCCTCAAAAGTCATCATTCAGTGCAGGCCAGCAAATCCAATCTCACAGCACGTCAAGCGGAGTGCAGGCCAGGCAGCAAATCCAATCTCACAGCACTTCAAGCGGAGTGCAGGCCAGGCAGCAAGTCCAATCTCACAGCACTTCAAGCGGAGTGCAGGCCAGGCAGCAAGTCCAATTTCACAGCATTTCAAGTAGAGTGCAGGCCAGCAAATTCACACACACTCACACACCCTACATCTCACACACATACACATACTCTCAAACACACATATACATACATACACACACACACACACGCACACAGTTCTTTTGTCAGTCCAATTCAAGAAAACTTGATTCAAACCATTGCTGCTAAAATCATTTCTGTATTCTGACAGTGCTGGATAATTCTTCAAACCTTCCAACACAGAGCTAGAAACTCTGGGGCAGGTAGAAAGAACTACTGATTGGAAACAAACGTAACACATTATATAGGTATTAGACAATTATGATACAAAAGGAGTGGCAAACTATTAACCAATCATTATGGTTTACCATACATTTAGCTTATTTGCATTAACCAATCAACTAACTCCTTTCCAGTGATTGACAACACGTATAGTCACATGATTTTCCCTTTTCCGGCCCCTTTACAACCTTTTTCCGACAGTGGTTTTCTTTAATCTCTTTGCTCAGAATCATTTTATTTCATTGAAGTAAAACCACAGAAATATAAAACTAATTCTCAGAGACTACCTCTCAGAATATAAAATACACATCATAGAAACATAGAAAAATAGGTGCAGGAGTAGGCCATTCGGCCCTTCGAGCCTGCACCACCATTCAATATGATCATGGATGACCATCCAACTCAGTATCCTGTACCTGCCTTCTCTCCATACCCCCTGATCCCTTTAGCCACAAGGGCCACATCTAACTCCCTCTTAAATATAGCCAATGAACTGGCCTCAACTACCTTCTGTGGCAGAGAATTCCAGAGACTCACCACTCTCTGTGTGAAAAATGTTTTCCTCATCTCGGTCCTAAAGGAATTCCCCCTTATCCTTAAACTGTGACCCCTTGGTCTGGACCTCCCCAACATCGGGAACAATTTACCTGCATCTAGCCTGCCCAACCCCTTAAGAATTTTGTAAGTTTCTATAAGATCCCCCCTCAATCTTCTAAATTCTAGCGAGTACAAGCCGAGTCTATCCAGTCTTTCCTCGTACGAAAGTCCTGCCATCCCAGGAATCAGTCTGGTGAACCTTCTCTGTACCCCCTCTATGGCAAGAATGTCTTTCCTCAGATTTGGAGACCAAAACTGTATGTAATACTCCAGATGTGGTCTCACCAAAACCCTGTACAACTGCAGTAGACCTCCCTGCTCCTGTACTCAAATCCTTTTGCTAACATACCATTCACTTTCTACACAGCCTGCTGCACCTGCATGCCTACTTTCAATGACTGGTGTACGGCACCCAGGTCTCGCTGCATCTCCTCTTTTCCTAATCGGCCACCACTCAGATAATAGTCTACCCTCCTGTTTTTGCCACCAAAGTGGATAACCTCACATTTATCCACATTATACTGCATCTGCCATGCATTTGCCCACTCACCCAGCCTATCCAAGTCACCTTGCAGCCTCCTAGCATCCTCCTCACACCTAATACTGCCCCCCAGCTCCGTGTCATCCGCAAACTTGGAGATGTTGCATTCAATTCCCTCGTCCAAATCATTAATATATATTGTAAATAGCTGGGGTCCCAGCACTGAGCCTTGCGGTACCCCACTAGTCACTGCCTGCCATTCTGAAAAGGACCCGTTTACTCCTACCTTTTGCTTCCTGTCTGCCAGCCAATTCTCTATCCACATCAATACTGAACCCCCAATACCGTGTGCTTTAAGCTTGTATACTAATCTCTCATGTGGGACCACATATGTGTCGAAAGCATTCTTAAAGTCCAGATATAACACATCCACTGGTTCTCCCTTATCCACTCTACTAGTTACATCCTCGAAAAATTCTATAAGATTCGTCAGACATGATTTATCTTTCATAACTGCTGACTTTGTCCAATGATTTCACCACTTTCCAAATGTGCTGCTATCCCATCTTTAATAACTGACTCTAGCATTTCCCCCACTACCTATGTTAGACTAACTGATCTGTAATTCCCCGTTTTCTCTCTCCCTCCTATTTTAAAAAGTGGGGTTACATTAGCTACCCTCCAATCCTCAGGAACTACTCCAGAATCTAAAGAATTTTGAAAAATTATCACTAATGCATCCACTATTTACGTGGCTACTTCCTTGAGTACTCTGGGATGCAGCCTATCTGGCCCTGGGGATTTATCCATTCAATTTACCCAACACCACTTCCCGGCTAACCTGGATTTCACTCAGTTCCTCCATCTTATTTGACCCCCGGTCCCCTGCTATTTCCGGCAGATTATTTACGTCTTCCTTAGTGAAGACAGAACCAAAGTAGTTATTCAATTGGTCTGCCATGTCCTTGTTCCCCATGATCAATTCACCTGTTTCTGACTGCAAGGGACCTACATTTGTTTTAACTAATCTTTTTCTCTTCACATATCTATAAAACCTTTGCAGTCAGTTTTTATGTTCCTTGCCAGTTTTCTTTCATAATCTATTTTCCCTTTCCTAATTTAGCCCTTTGTCCTCCTCTGCTGGACTCTGAATTTCTCCCAGTCCTCTGGTAGGTTGCTTTTTCTGGCTAATTTGTATGCTTCATCTTTTGTTTTGATACTATCCTTGATTCCCCTTGTTATCCACGGATGCACTACCTTCCCTGATTTATTCTTTTGCCAAACTGGGATGAACAATTGTTGTAGTTCATCCTTGCAGTCTTTAAATACCTTCCATTGCACATCCATTGTCAACCCTTTAAAAATCAATTGCCAGTCTATCTTGGCCAATTCACGTCTCATACCTTCAAAATTACCTTTCTTTAAGTTCAGAACCCTTGTTTCTGAATTAATTATATAATTCTCCATCCTAATGAAGAACTCAACCATATTATGCTCACTCTTGCCCAAGGGGCCACGCTCAACAAGACTGCTAACTTACCCTTCCTCATTACTCAATACCCAGTCTAGAATAGCCTGCTCTCTCGTTGGTTCCTCTACATGTTGGTTTAGAAAACTATCCCGCATACATTCCAAGAAATCCTCTTCCTCAGCACCCCTGCCAATTTGATTCACCCAATCTAAATGTAGATTGAAGTCACCCATTATAACTGTTTTACCTTTGTTGCACGCATTTCTAATTTCCTGTTTGATGCCATCCCCAACTCCACTGTTAGGTGGCCTGTACACAACTCCCACTAGCGTTTTCTGCCCCTTAGTGTTTCGCAGCTCTACCCATATCGATTCCACATCCTCCAAGCTAATGTCCTTCCTTTCTATTGCGTTAATCCCCTCTCTAACCAGCAACGCTACCCCACCTCCTTTACCTTTCTGTCTATCCCTCCTGAATATTGAATATTGAATATCCCTAGATGTTCTGCTCCCAGCCTTGGTCACCCTGGAGCCATGTCTCCGTGATCCCAACTATATCATAATCATTAATAGCTATCTGCACCTTCAACTCATCCACCTTATTACGGATGCTCCTCACATTGAGACACAAAGCCTTCAGGCTTGTTTTTACAACGTTCTTACCCTTTATACAATTATGTTGAAAAGTGGCCCTTTTTGATTTTTGCCCTGGATTTGTCTGCCTGCCACTTATACTTTTCACCTTGCTACCAATTGCTTCTACCCTCATTTTACACACCCCTCTGTCTCTCTGCTCACACATTTAAGAAACCCACCACTTCTTATTCTCTGTTTATTATTTTTTTCTTCTTTTCCCTCTACATGTTGGGTCTGAGTGCTTCCCTTCTCGGCCTCCTGCCTCAGACACTGTCTACTAGCTTTCTCTATTTGAGTCCCTCCCCCCAACCGTTCTAGTTTAAAGTCTCCCCAGTAGCCTTTGCAAATTTCCCCGCCAGGATACTGGTCCCCCTCGGGTTCAAGTGCAACCCGTCCTTTTTATACAGGTCACTCCTTCCCCAAAAGAGGTCACAATGATCCAGAAACTTGAATCCCTGCCCTCTGCACCAGTCCTTCAGCCACGCATTTATCCTCCACCTCACTCCATTCCTACTCTCACTGTCACGTGGCACAGGCAGTAAATCTGAGATTGTTACCTTTGTGGTCCTTTTCCTTAAATCTCTTCCTAACTCCCTAAATTCTCCTTTCAGGACCCCTTTTTATTCTACCTATGTCATTGGTACCTATATGTACCACGACCTCAGGCTCCTCTCCCTCCCTTTTCAGGATATCTTGGACAGGTTCAGACACATCCCGGACCCTGGCACCAGGGAGGCAAACTACCATCCGGGTCTCCTGACTGTGTCCACAGAATCGCCTATCTGACCCCCTAACTATAGAGTCCCCTATTACTGCTGCCCTCCTCTTCTTTTCCTTACCCTTCTGAGCAACAGGGCCGGTCTCTGTACCTGAGGGCCGGCCGCTGTTGCTACCCCCAGGTAGGCTGTCCCCCCACAACAGTACTCAAACAGGAGTACTTATTGCCAAAGTGTACAGCCACCGGGGTACTCTAGTCCCTGCCTCTGCCCCTTGCCTCTCCTAACCGTGACCCACTTGTCTGCCTCCTGTGGGTTTGGAGAGACTACCTCCCTGTAACTGCTCTCTATGACCTCCTCACTCTTCCTGACCAGACAGAGGTCATCGAGCTGCTGCTCCAGGTTCCTAATACAGTCCCTTAGGAGCCCCATCTCGACACACCTGGCGCAGATGTGGACGTCTGGAGGGCTATCCGATTCCATGACCTCCCACATCGGACATCCAGAGGAGTAAACTGCCCTGGGCCTCATACTCCCCCTTACCCTGGCTAAAACACAAAGTACAATACAATACAAACTGTTGGAAGAAATCAGCAGGGATCTGACTCCCAATCAGCTGCTTACTCTAGTTCACTTCCACCAATCAGCGGCTTCCTCAAGCCCTCTTAATTGAATGGAACGTTACGGATTTCAGTCGCTCCCTCACCAGCGGCTCCTGGGCCTCTGAACAAACAAAGCCCCGCGCTGTGTTTTTACACTCACCGCTCGGACGTCGTTCCTCCCTCACCTGGGCCTCTCATACAGCAATCACACAATACATACACACAAAACATATATTTTCACTTTTGGAAAAGAAAGTTATTTCTAAAACTTCAGATTTAAACAAAGTCTAATACTTACAATCCTAATTAAAACACTATACACTTCACAAATAATTTGCTTATTCAGTTAAAATACAGTTTCTTATGGATTAAATATGAGTTTTGCCCCATTCTTACAAAGTGGTAAGGACTTAAGTTATTTCTACAATCCCCAACCACACAAAGGCCACTAATTGTCACACTTGATTGCTTCTTCCCAAGTTGGGTCTAATTTCATTCTGAATTCCAACCTCCCCCTTCTATCTCTGGACGAAAGGAACGTAAGGCCTCCTCACTAATAGCATTCCACACAGCAAATGGAAGTTATCAAAACAGAGTTACTTTCTCAGTTTTCTATAAACATAAGAAACCACCCTTATACAAAGGTCACACAACCATCACCTATGCCTTCACAACACAAATACATTTAAACAGCACGAACCAGATCACAGACTATTATCTAGCCTTGGTGCCCACAACCCAATATAGACAACCATGAATCCCCTTTATTGCACACCCGAGCTCAAAGATGTGCCATGAAGAAAGGACACATGATGCTCATATCCTGAGAAGAAACCCATTAATAACCTATACTTTAGGCACCAAACTAAACCAAATACAACTTCTGACAGAGTTATAGCCGCTTCAAAGCAAACAAAGCTATGCCTGTAGCCATCTGTTCTCCATGTAGCCATCTGTTCTCCTATGTGTGTGTGTTCCTTATTTCTTTGTGGGAAAACCTCAGCTGCACATCCTTTTCTTGCAACTTAACATAAGTTCCTCACACAGAAGTTATCATTTGAGCAATTCTATTGTATAATATTTCCGCAAATACACACACTCACACACATACACTCTCACACACACAGACTCGCACTCACAAACACATACACACACACACACTGACTCACACACCATATATGACAGTAAACTTTCTTGAATCTACTCACACGGCTGAGCATGGCCTCTCCACTATGGGGCTTCCGCAATCAGCGTGACCTCTGCACTTACCCGAAATTACGCAATCAGCGCGACCTCTGCACTCACCGGAGATTACGCAATCAGCGCAACCTGTCCACTAAGCGGAAGTCATGAAGTGAGTGGGACTTTTGGACTAAATACAGTCGGACCTAATAAAGCATTTATTCCTTCCAAACACAGTCGGACCTAATAAAGCATTTATTCCTTCCAGACACAGTCGGACCTAATAAAGCATTTATTCCTTCCAAACACAGTCGGACCTAATAAAGCATTTATTCCTTCCAAACACAGTCAGACCTAATAAAGCATTACAGTTTCAAGCACAGGCAGGGCAGCAGGCCAAACAACTCATGGCATTGTCATTAAGAGCTAACAAATCATTTATTGCATGTACATTGCAGACTCACACTTCAGTTGATTCACAGCTTAGAATGAGATTCGTGGCCTCTCCCTTGCAATCTTGCAGGGTGAATGACTCACGTCCAGGCATCCGGGGTTTTATAGTCCTCACCCCCCCCCCCCCCCCCCCCCCCAGAAGGGACATTACCTTCATTGTGGTGATTGACAGACGAGAGGACCATTCAGCTGATCTCAAGGTTTTTTAAACGCTCATAACTTTTTTATTTTTAATCGATGGGAAAAATCCTCAGGGCTGGCTCAGCGGCGGACTGTGAGTAAGATGGCCAAAAATCACAGCGATACAGGGTAGCATTTTTTCTTTTTTTTAAAATTTATTTAATTTTTTATTTAATTTTATTAGAAACAGTGTACAAAAGTATAAACCACGGCATATGACAATACATTTATTGTACAGCTTCAATTTTAATTTTTAGCTAAACATGAGAAAGAAGAAGAGAGAAAAAGCAAAAGAGAGAGAAAGTGAATGTGCCGAAGAGTAAGTAAAAGAAATAAGAAAAACGTAAAGAAATAAAAAGACAAAAACAGAAAGAAAAACAAAAAGTGATGATATACCTGTTTCGTATCTCTCCCCACCCATCTTCAGAGATTACCTAGCGAAGGTGGCGAAGAAACGTGCCCTTTTTACGAAGACCCGTCTGATTCTTAAAGTAATTCCAAACCTGAGATACGGAATAATGTATCCCGCCAAACTGAGGGTCATATATGATGACTCGGAGCTTTTCTTTAGTTAGCAGAACTACTGAATGCTTACTGATTTTGTGAGCTAAACCACGTGTTTAATGTATACCTTTTATATATATTCATAAGGGGTAGATTGAGAGAATATGTTTCTTTACATAAAAAGATATATAAAAGCTGCAGATAAGATGGCCGACAAACTCGCACGTGCTAATGTCTAGACACCTTATCAGGGATAGATTGGAACGTAAGCGGATAGACCCTCTGAAGAAAACTGGAGGAATTACGTTTTGTAGCTGGAATATTAGGGGCGCTAACGAGCCAATTAAAAGGGGTAAGATTCTTGCCCAATTAAAATCGCTCAATGCCGACATAATATTTTTTACAGGAAACGCATCTTAAAGTTCAAGCTCAGACCAGGCTGAAGGCCAATTGGATCAGTCAAACATTTCACTCCTCCTATCTCTCCAAATCCGGAGGCACTGCAATTATAATCTGTAAAGGCATACCATTTAAACATAAAAACACTATTGCAGACAAAGAGGGGAGGTATGTCATAGTCTCTGGGGAGATACATTCTACCTCACTTACCATGGTAAATATTTATGTTCCTAACTTTGACAACCCACAATTTTTAAATAAAACCTTGAATATAATTTCTGAGTCCACTCAGCAAAATGTGATAAATGGGGGAGATTTCGATTGCATTTTGGACCAATACCTCGATAAATCTGCTCAACAAAAGATATATACTACAAAATCAAAATCCAGTGAACTCCTAAATACGTATATAAAAAATACAAATATAACAGACGTATGGAGGATTGCAAACCCTTCCGGAAGAGAATACTCCTTCTACTCATCAGTACATAAAAACCTATACAGTACATAAAAACCTGGACACTAAATTAATACCCTTCACAAATAACCCTAAATACCATAATAGTACTATTTCCGATCATTCTCCGCTAACCTTCTCCTTGAAACTAGAAGGAATGTTTAATAAAAAATCGTTCTGGAGGTTTAATCCTCAAATACTAAATAATCTGGACTGTTGTAAATACTTAAAACAACAGATGGAACTCTTTTTTGAGACCAATGATACCCCAGATATCTCGCCCTCCCTTTTATGGGAATCTTTTAAAGCTTTTATTAGAGGTTCTATCATTTCATATCAAGCTTATCAAAATAAAAATAATAGGACGGAACAATTGCAAATAGAAGAACAGATCAGACAACTTGATTTAGAAAACGTGATAGATCCGACTATAGATAAACGCAACAAGATAGCAATATTGAAATTTAAGCTAAACCAAACTCTATCTGCAAGAGTTAATAGATTATTTCAAATTACAAAACAGGAAAATTTCGAATTCTGCGACAAACCACACAAACCTTTAGCACACCAGCTGAGAACAGTTGAAAAGGACCATACTATCCTAAAAATTAAATCAGATAAAGGTGAACTGTTAACGCTTCCAAAATACATTAATGAAAGATTTGCCCAATTTTATCAAAACTTATACACATCCAAAACATCAACAGAAAGCAGAAAAATTACAAACTTTCTGGACAACTGTAAACTTCCAACACTTAATCCGCTGGAACAAGAGGAATTAGGAGCACAGATTTCAATTAAAGAAATAGAAGAGACAATCAATTCACTGAAGAACAGCAAAACACCAGGACCAGACGGGTTTAGTAACAAATTTTATAAAAGATTTTACGAGGTAACTTCCCCATGTTTATACAATCTTTATATATATGCATTTAAAGAATAGACATTACCACAAACACTAGCTGAATCAACTATCACACTTATACCCAAAAAAGATAAAGATCTAGAAGACCCGGGATCATACAGAGCAATCGCCCTGTTAAATACAGATCAGAAAATACTAGCAAAAACTTTGGCAAGAAGATTAAGTAAATACGTTAATAAATTAATACATTCGGATCAAATGGGGTTTATACCCAAGAGACATTTGTTTAATAATTTGAGACACCTTTTTAACATAATGTACTCACACAGAACTAAAGAAGAAGACTTATCAATTATTTCATTAGATGCAGAAAAAGCAATTGACCAAGTAGAATGGAAGTATCTTTTCACAGTACTGCAAAAATTTCAGATGGGAGAAAATTGTATTTCATGGATAAAATTATTATATGATAAGCCGGCTGCCAGAATACTGACTAGCCATATACTTTCTCCCAAATTTCAGTTATCCAGGGGCAATAGACAGGGATGTGCATTATCACCCCTGTTATTTGCCCTTGCGATTGAACCTCTAGCGGAAAGTATAAGAATACATCCAAACATTCACGGCTATAATACTAAATACTCCAACAATAAAATATAATTATATGCAGATGATGTATTATTATATATCACCAATTCCAAATATGTTAAATCTTACACAGGAATTCGGTTCCTTTTCAGGATATAGAATAAACTGGAACAAAAGTGAAATTATGGCAATAAAACCTCAAGAGCCAACATACCTTTTAAAATTCCCTTTCAGAATTGCTACGGAAAAATTTAAATACCTGGGTATTCAAGTAACTAGAAAATATACCTCTCTATTCAACGCAAACTTCCCGCCTTTAGTTACTAAATTAAACGCTCTTATTCAATTTTGGAAAACACTTCCGATGCCTCTAATAGGCAGAATAAATGCTATAAAAATGATCCTCCTCCCACAAATTCTCAATTTATTTCAATCAATACCGATATACCTACCTAAATTTTTTTTTTAAATCTTGATTCTCGGAGTACAAATTTATCTGGGATTATAAAACACATAGAATTCATAAATGACATCTATGTAAACCCAAAGAAATGGGCAGATTGGCTCTCCCCAATGTCTTATACTATTATTGGGCAACGAATATTAAAAATGTAATTTACTGGCTGGATAACGCATGCCAACAGGTAGACTGGTTAAAAATGGAGAGCGAGGATTGCTCGCCTTTTAATATAGGTGCGATTCTTCTCTCCCTAACAAAGTTGAAGAACACACTATATGATAAAAATCTGATTATTCACAGCACTTTACAAATCTGGAGAAGTAAAATCAACTTTTAACTAAGAAATGTATCTCTTCTCTCACCAATAGCTAATAACCCTTTGTTTAAGCCATCTATTATAGATAAAACATTTACTTATTGGGAAAGACTAGGAATTAAAAAACTTGGAGATCTCTACGAGATGGGAACTCTTCTGTCATTTCAGGAATTACAGTCGAAATACCACATGAAAGGTAATCAATTTTTCAGATATCTTCAAATTCGAGACTATTTGAAAACATATACCCATGACTACCAAACTCTGCTGCCAGATATATTAGACGAATGTATGAATAGAAACTCAGTCAAACAATTTAACATCATGTTTGTATAATACCCTTTTAAATATAGAAATTCCATCATCAGACACAATTAGAAGAGACTGGAAAGAGGAACTAGGCCTAAAAATTCCAAAAGACAGATGGGAAGAAAATCTTTTATATATACACAACTGTTCGATTAAAGATAGACACACTTTAATTCAATTTAAAACACTGCACAGACTCTACTATTCAAAGACTAAAATGAATAAGATCTTTTCAAATGTATCTCCTATTTGTAACAAATGTCTGCTTCAAGAAGCAACTAGAACACATTCCTTCGCCTCTTGCATAAAATTACATAACTTTTGGAAAGGAATTTTTGAAATGTTCTCAAAAACATTAAAACAAAACTGCACCCTGACATGGAACTGATTATTCTCGGAATATCAGAAGCCTGCCCTGAGCTATCAATATTTCAAAAACATTTCCTTAATTATGGCCTGATAGCGGCGAAAAAACTAATACTTAAATTCTGGAAAAATACATCTGCCCCTACTCTTAAAATGTGGATTACAAACATGTCCGAGACGCTACATCTTAAAAATATCAGACTTGTCTTAGCAGGAAAACCAGAGCAATTTTCGAAGAGATGGACACCATTCATTGATTCATTACAAGGATAGTATGGTGCAACACAATTTTGGATTTAAATCTAATTACGGGTTGGGTGACGGGCGTTGTTTCTAAAATCAATACACAACGCAGACAGGAAGTGGTCAAGATGAGACTTTTAATTATATATAGATCTACGTTAATCGCAGCTTTTGAGGGTCTTTATTGTTTTTGCATTTCAATTGATCTTGTTTTGTTTCCAGAGGCAGTTATCTATGACACCACAACAGACATACGTTAACCTGCAGCCTGCAGGTTCATAAGGTTCATTTTTTGTCACATACACCAATTGGTGCGGTGAAATTCCAGTTGCCATTGCAGCACATTAATACATTAATACAACATAACATTATTAAGAAATGTAGCATAAAACATAAAAACATCCCCCCACAATGGTTCCCACTGTGAGGGAAGGCACAAAGTCCAGTCCCCATCCCCTTGTCCACCCATAGTCGGGCCTATTGCGGCCTCCGCAGTCGCCGCTATGGGGCCCGATGTTCCAGGCTGTTCTCGCCGGGTGATGGTGCTCCGGCGTCGGGAGAACCCTCCCAGCCGCTTGGGATGCCTGGAACGGCCGCTTCCGTTACCGGAGACCGCGGCTTCCGAAGACAACAGGCCACGCTGGACGGAGCTCCACCACTGGCAATCCCGGCGAGAGATCCCAGGCTCCGCGATGTTTAAGGTCAGCGCCGCCGCCCGCGGCTGGCCGCTCCACTGTCCCGCAGCTCTGCGATGTTCATCGGTGGACTCAGCATTCTGCAGCTCCAGCACGGCGACCCCGGGCAAGGCATCGCCCGCTCCGCGATAGCGCTCCAGCGCTGCACCACCGCCGAAGCCGTGGTTCTGGCCGGTCCCCTCAGGAGACGCCGCTCCAGACCCCGATGGTAGGCCGCGAGGACGGGTCGAAGTTGCTGCTCGGAGGAAAGCTGCCTCTCCGACCAGGTAGGGACTGAGAAATACAGTTTCCCCCTTCCCCCCCCGACCCCGACCCACCACATAAAAAGAATAAACCTCCAAACAACACTTTTTAGCATACTAAAAAATTAAAAAAAGAGTGAAAG
Source organism: Okamejei kenojei (assembly GCA_035221665.1). NCBI lineage: Eukaryota > Metazoa > Chordata > Chondrichthyes > Rajiformes > Rajidae > Okamejei > Okamejei kenojei. The sequence continues at coordinate 2,319,157 of CM069137.1, forward strand.
GACGGACAGCTGCAGGCAGGGAGGGCAGCCACACCCAACTGGACGGCGCCCTCTAGTTCAGTGTTATCTTCACTAGCATCTGATAATGCAGACTACAGAAAGGCACAGACTGGCACCGCTAGCACGAGGGGATTACAGCAGGCACCAGGGGCATAATTGATTTTCTCTTCGATGTTGATGCTTCTGTTCATGTGGAGCGTTTGTTAAAGTTATTTGTTTGCAGTTGTATAGATTTATTTTGAACTCACATTTATTAAGGTTTATTCTTCCTTCTTCTTTCGTGTGGCGTGCACAGCCTAAAGTGGTTGGACAACTTTGATGGCAAAAACAGGAAGGTAGACTATTATTTTGGTGGCAAAAACAGGAAGGTAGACTATTATTTGAATGGTGACCGATTAGGAAAAGGGGAGATGCAGCGAGACCTGGGTGTCATGGTACACCAGTCATTGAAAGTAGACATGCAGGTGCAGCAGGCTGTGAAGAAAGCGAATGGTATGTTGGCATTCATAGCAAAAGGATTTGAGTACAAGAGCAGGGAGGTTCTACTGCAGTTGTACAGGGTCTTGGTGAGGCCACACCTGGAGTATTGTGTACAGTTTTGGTCTCCTAATCTGAGGAAAGACATTCTTGCCATAGAGGAGTACAGAGAAGGTTCACCAGACTGATTCCTGGGATGGCACGACTTCCATATGAAGAAAGACTGGATAGACTTGGCTTGTACTCGCTGGAAATTTAGAAGATTGAGGGGTGATCTCATAGAGACTTACAAAATTCTTAAGGGGTTGGACAGGCTAGATGCAGGAAGATTGTTCCCGATGTTGGGGAAGTCCAGGACAAGGGGTCACAGTTTAAAGGATAAGGGGGAAGTCTTTTAGGACCGAGATGAGAAAATCGTTTTTCACACAGAGAGTGGTGAATCTGTGGAATTCTCTGCCACAGAAGGTAGTTGAGGCCAGTTCGTTGGCCATATTTAAGAGGGAGTTGGATGTGGCCCTTGTGGCTGAAGGGATCAGGGAGTATGGAGAGAAGGCAGGTACAGGATACTGAGTTGGATGATCAGCCATGATCATATTGAATGGCGGTGCAGGCTCAAAGGGCCGAATGGCCTGCTCCTGCACCTAATTTCTATGTTTCTATCTATGATTCTATGTTCTATTTGATCTCCGTTTGTGCACGTCGAGTTGATTGAATTAGTCGAAACAGAGCGGACCACGTGAAGGTTGCAATATTCCACCCCATTAAGGTTTATTAAAATATCTTGTTGAAAATGCTGCTATCAACATTTGTTTGCTTAATAATTTTGTGCCTTTCATTCACAATAAAGGTAATTCATGTTTTTTAAACTCAAATTGATGTCTGAATACCATTTTATTTATGGTAGTCCTTCTTGTCATCACTTTTATCTCATATTTCATTTCTCATATATTTCGATAATTTAAACATACACAAGATCAAGGCAGGAATGCACTGTATTTGCAGTTTTACTTCTCACAATTATTTTTATGAATGAAAACAGACACAAGCACTTCAAATGCTCTGCTTTTAAAAGGAATATTTATATCCTCGATATTCTCGATAAATCTGACAAAACAAGCAGCATGCTGAATTTAAAACAACATTTTAATACTTCTCAATAAATGTAACACTAAAGCAAGCAATACACTGAATTCAAATGGAATTTCTCATACATTTTGATGAATCCAAAAATACAAAAAACACAAACAACAAACTGTTTGTAAAAGAACATTTTCTTTTTAATTTTCCGATTAATCTAAACAATAAAAAGCTAGCAAAGATTATAACAATAAAACATGCAATGCAGTGCTTTTAAAAGGATATTTGTTTTAAATATATTTACATTAATCCAACAGAGGCAGATAAGCACTGCATTTAGAACAGACATTTGCAAAAATGTCATTTTAACTTAATGTGGAAGAGAAATTCAATAATTCCGCTTCACTTCAAATTAAACAAAATCTGCAGGATTTGAATGTACCTGAGGAATGAATGTTCTTGTCTGCAGTGGGCTCTCCTCCTGGAGCGGAGGACTTCAGTTTGTGGCGTGTGTGATGTCAGCTGCTGATCTTCAAATCGTTTGTTCTGCCATGGCACACTGCCCAGTATTTAGTTGTGGTAAGAGATGGTCTCTCTGCTCTTTGACACTCTTTCTCCCGGTGTTTCCTGGCAATCGCTGCAGTGACACCATAGGTGCAGCGTGTACTCCAGTCCTCCACGCACCTGGTGTTATGTTTCCTGTAAGGTTGTCCACCAGGTCGCCCTCCTCCATGGCTGCTGCTGCTGCTGCTGCACCTCTGATACGGAGCAGGTTGTGGAGGACACATGCTGCGTACACAATAGTCTCCACATTCGTGGGCTCCTGCTCCATCGTAGCCAGCAAGCATCTGAATCTGCTGGCAAGGATGCCTGAAGGCGTTTTCTACGACCCTCCTAGCCCTGGACAGCCTGTAATTAAAGATCCTCTGCTCACTTGTCAGCTGCCTGTGAGGGTATGAGTTCATCATCCATGACCTGAGTGGGAAGGCATCATCACCGACCATTGTGTAGTGAATGTCAGGGTGGTCTTCTCCTGGCAGATGTTTGGGATCAGGCATGCCTGCTGTTCCTTCTTCCAGTGCCTGCCCAAGGGAGGTCCCTCTCCAGATCCCACCATTTGCGACACTGCCAGGTGTGTTCACATCCACAAACAGGAGGTTGTAGTTTGAATCCACCACAGCTAAGAGTACGATGGAATGGAACCTCTTATAATTGAAGTATTTTGACCCTCCCTTGGGTGGACACCGGATGGCCACATGCTTGCCGTCAACTGCCCCACATGTGTGCTTGAAGTTCCATCTTGTATCAAAGCCCTGCGCCACTCTCTTCCACTCATCTGGTGTACAAGACAGTCCATCACTTCATCTTCATAAACCTTAATAATGGCCTCACAGGTCTCTCGGACTATCTTGCTGATGGTGTTGTGGGCCACAAGGGAGTTGTAGGAGAATTCAAATTCAATTTTGTAGCATTTCAAGCAGAGTGCAGGCCACCAAATTCCATTTCATAACATTTCATGCAGGGTGCAGACCACCAAATTCAGTTTCGTAGCATTTCCAGCAGAGTGCAGGCCACCAAATTCCATTTCTTGGTTCTTGGTCTTCCAAAATATTCCAACTGGAATTTAAACTGAAGATGGTGAAGGGAGGGGGTTAGCCAGAGAGGGTTATTGGGAAGAAAGTGCCACTTTAAATGTAGTTGCATCTGGCTGTGCAACCGTGGTTTGGTGGAGATTATTCCATGCTTTAATAGTGCGTGGGAAGAACGAATTGCTGTACACATCTGTCTTTGTGGCTGGGACCACAAATTGGATCGAATGCCCTCGTCTGCTCCTAATTGGTTTGGGGTTGGTGTAGGTCTTGTGATCTATGTCTAGCTGACCATTTAACATTTTGTAAAAACAGGTCAAACGGTGAGCTTCACGTCTGTCTTGGAGAGGGTTCCACCCCAGTGAATTCAGAAGTTTTTCTCTTCTCTCTTGTAGGTGTTAGTAACAAATCGAGCGGCCTGTCTTTGGACACGTTCGATGGATGAAATGTTTTTATCTGTGCATGGGTCCCAAGCTGCAACTGCATAGTCCAGATGAGGTCTAACGAGGGTGAAATACAGCTTCTCCTTGACAGAAGCTGAACAATGATGGAAGTTGTGCCTCAGGAAGTTTAGGACGTCTGTTGCTTTCACTGTTGCATGATGAGTCTGACCGTTCCAACGTAGATCATTCTGCAATTTGATGCCAAGATACTTGGTTTGTTTGGATTCTTCTAAGGGTGACGCCAAGTATGTTGTAAGATGTGATGCCTGGATTCCTCTTTCTGGTGACACGCATGGTTTCACATTTGGAAGGGTTGAACTGCAAGCCCCATTGTTGTGCCACTCGACCATAGTATCGAGATCTTTTTGGAGAGCATCTTCATCATCAGCTGACTTAATTGGATTTCATAGCATTTCAAGCAGGGTGCAGGCCACCAAATTCAATTTCTTGCATTTCAAGCAGAGGGCAGGCCACCAAGTTCAATTTCATAGCATTTCAAGCAGAGTGCAGGCCACCAAATTCAATTTTGTAGCATTTCACGCATAGTGCAGGCCACCAAATTCAATTTAGTAGCATTTTAAGCAGAGTGCAGGCCACCAAATGTTTTTTGTTACCTGCTATCCAGTCAGCGGAAACACTACACATGATTATAATCAAGCCGTCCACAGTGTACAGATACAGGATAAAGGGAATAACGTTTAGTGTAAGATAAAGTCCAGTAAAGTCTGATTAAAGATAGTCCGAGGGTCCCCAATGAGGTAGATGGGAGGTCAGGACTGCTCTCTAGTTAGTGATAGGAAGTTTAGATGGGAGTTGATGGAACGGGTGTTGGAGCTCAATGTCCTTGTATCCCATGGGATCCATGTTTCCAGAACAGCCTGCCATGTGGAACTTTGTCAAATGTCATGCTGAAGTCCATTACAACAACATCTGTTGCTTTACCCTCATCAACATTTTTGGTCACTTCTTCAAAAACACAAACAATTGATCGAGCAACAGATCGGGTAGACGCACAGAGTCTCGTGCCCAGAGTAGGTGAATCGAGGACCAGAGGACATAGGTTCAAGGTGAAGGGGAAAATAATTAATTGGAATCTGAGGGGTGACTTTTTCACACAGAGGGTGGTGGGTGTATGGAACGAGCTGCCGGAAGAGGAAATTGAGACTGGGACTATCACAACATTTAAGAAACAGTTAGACAGGTACATGGATAGGACAGGTGTGGAGGGGAAAATGCAGGCAGGTGTTTTGAGTGCAGTTTTGGTCCCCTAATTTGAACACACACACACATATATATATATACACACACACGCACCACACACACATATATATACGCACACACACACACATATATATATACACACACGCATATATATATACGCACACATATATATACACACAAACATATATACACACACACACCACACACACACATATATATACACACACACATGTATATACACACACACACACATATATACACCGCACACATATATATACACAAACACACATATATATATATACACGCACACACATATATATATATACACACACACATATTTATATACACACACACATATATATATATATGCACACACACATATACACACACACACACACACACATATATATATACACACACAAATATATATACACACACATATACACATACACACATATATACACACACATATACACATACACACATATATACACACACACACACACATACGCACACACACACATATATATACACACACACACACACATATATATATACACACACACACATATATACACACACACACACACACATATATATACACACACACACATATATATATACACACCCACACATATATATATACACACACACACATATATATACACACACGCACATATATATACACACACACACACACATATATATATATATACACACACTCACATATATACTGTATATATATACACACACACACATATATATATACACACAAACACACACACACACATATATATATACACACACACACACATATATATACACACACACACACACACACACACACACACACACATATATATATATATATATACATACACACACACACACACACACACACACACACATACACACAAACACACATATGTACACACAAAAAGCAAACAATAACAATGTCAAGTCCAGAGAGTTTGTTGTCGTGTGTCCCAGAGGACAATGACATTCTTGCTTGCTGCAGCACAACAGAATATGTAAACATAATACAGAACAGTTCAGTTCAATATACACATAAATAAATAGATAAAGTGCAATAGGCTGTTACAGTTCAGAGTCTGTTTAATAGCCTGATGGCTGTGGGGAAGAAGCTGTTTCTGAACCTGGATGTAACAGATTTCAGGCTCCTGTACCTTCTACCCGATGGCAGCGAAAAGATGAGTGTGTGGCCAGGATGGTGTGGGTCCGATGATGCTGCCAGCCTTTTTGAGGCAGCGACTGCGATGGATCCCTTCGATGGTGGGGAGGTCAGAGCCGATGATGGACTGGGCAGTGGTCACAACTTTCTGCAGTCTTTTCCGCTCCTGGACGCTTTCAAGTTGCCGAACTTGAGCGTCAGTGTAAGAATAACCATAATAGTGTGTGTAGTGGACTACAACCCAGACTCCTGCCCGCAGTCCTGAAATAGACAACATTGTCCGCCCTCCAGTCTTCTGGCACCTCTCCCGTGTCCAATCATTGATGTGTCTAGGAATAAATATCACTGCTGGAGGAACTCAGCGGGCCAGGCAGCATCTGTGGAGGGAATGGTGATGTCTCCAGTCGGGTCCCTTCTTCAGACCGATGCGTACTGTATATGGTGCCATGGTAGAGCTGCTGCCTCACAGCGCCGGAGACCCCGGGTTCGATCCTGACTATGGATGCTGTCTGCGCGGAGTTTGCACGTTCTCCCCGTGAACTGCGCGGGTTTTCTCAGGTCGCTCCGGTTTCCTCCCACACTCCAAAGGTTTGTCGGATATTTGGCTTAGGTAAAAATTGTAAATTGTCCCCAGTGTAGGATAGTGCTAGTGTGCGGGGATCGCTGGTCGATGGGCCGAACGGCCTGTTTCCACGCTGTATCTATTAAAGTAAATTAAGCTAATACCCTCCCATCCCCTCTCTCTCACCCTGCCCCCACCCCTCTCCCTCTCACCACCCCAATCTCTGTAATCCTCCTCCCTCCCCTCCCCCTCCCTCCTCTCCTCCGTCCCCCCTCCCCCTCTCACACACCACCCTCCACTCCATCTATTCTACCTCTCCTCTTTGCCCTACATCCTCCCCTCTTCTCCCTTCTTTTCCCACACTCAAATCACACTCTCTCCCCCCTCCCCCCCTCCTCCTCCTCTCCTCTACCCTCCCATCTCCTCCCCTCCCCTCCTCTCCTCCTTTCCCCCCCTCCTCTCCTCCCTCCTCTCCCCCCCCCCCTCCTCTCCCTCCTCTCCTCCTCCTCCTCTCCTCCCCTCTCCTCCCCTCCACTCCCTTCCCCTCCCCCCCTCCCCTATTCTCCCCTCCCCTCTCTGCCTTACCCCTCACCTCCCCTCCCCTCTCCTCTCCCCTCCCCTCTCCACCCCTCTCCCCCCTCCACTCCCCTCTCTGCCTTACCCTCACCTCCCCTCTCCTCTCCTCCTCTCCCCTTCCTCCTCCTCCCCTCTCCCCCTCCCCTCCCTTCTCCACCCCTCTCCTCCCCTCCCCTCCCCTCTCCCCCCCTCTCCCCCCTCTCCTCCCCTCTGCCCCCTCTCCCCCCCTCCTCTCCCCTCCCCTCTCCTCCCCTCCCCTCCCTTCTCCACCCCTCTCCTCTCCACCCCTCTCCCCCCCTCCACTCTCCTCCCCTCTCCTCTCCTCCCCTCTCCTCCCCTCCCCTCTCCTCCCCTCCCTCTCCTCCCCTCTCCCCCCTCTCCTCCCCCCCTCCCCTCCCCTCCCCTCCCCTCCCCCTCCCCTCCCCTCCCCTCCCTCCCCCTTTCCTCTCCCCTCCCATCCCCTCCCCTCCCCTCTCCTCCCCCTCCCCTCTCCTCCCCCTTTCCTCTCCCCTCCCCATCCCCTCCCCTCCCCTCTCCTCCCCTCCCCTCTCCTCCCCCTTTCCTCTCTCCTCCCCTCTCCTCCTCCCCCCTCCCCTCCCCTCTCCTCCCCCTCCCCTCCCCTCCCTGTCCCCTCTCCCCGGCCAGTGAAGCGCTTACACAGCACTAGCGGCCGCTCCACATTTAGCGGTGGGACCCGCGGGATTGCCCCGGGCGCCTCTATATAAGGTCGGGCAGACGGGGCAGCTTCTCCCGCCGGGGACCGGGACCCGCTTCAGCTGCTGCCTCAGCTCGCCAGGAATGTGTGTCCCCACAACCCCTCCCCTCCCTCCCTCCCTCACCCCCGGGGGAGCTGCGTTATATAGCCGCCTGCCCCGTCCCGTCCCAGCCCACTCTCCATCCACGGCGAGGAGTCTGTGGTTCTCCAGTCCCCGACAGAAGCCAGCGTTACCCTCAGGGTGAGTAACCTCCCGTCTCCTCCATCCCCCACCCCAGGGGTTAGTAGGAACAGACCCTTCGGCCCCACCAGCCCAACCTGACCAGGATGCAGACATAAAAAGCTGGAGTAACCCAGCGGGTCAGGCAGCATGGGTGACGCTTCGAGTCGAGACCCTTCTTCAGATGCCAGGACTAGAGGGTGTGAGCTACAGGGAGAGGTTGAGCAGGCTGGGTCTCTATTCCATGGAGCGCAGGAGGATGAGGGGTGATCTTATAGAGGTGTACAAAACCATGAGAGGAATGGATCGGGTAGATGCACAGAGCACCATGCCCAGAGTAGGGGAATCGAGGACCAGAGGACATAGGTTTACGGTGAAGGGGAAAATATTTAATAGGAATATGAGTGCGTAACATTTTCACACAGAGGGTGGTGGGTGTATGGAACGAGCTGCCAGAGGAGGTAATTGTGACAGGGACTATCCCGACATTTAATAAACAGTTAGACAGGTGCATGGATAGGACAGGTTTAGAGGGATATGGACCAAGCACAGGCAGGTGGGACTAGTGTAGATGGGGCATGTTGGCCGGTGCGGGCAAGTTGGGCCGAAGGGACTGGTTCCACGCTGTATCACTCTATGACCCATCTACACTAGTCCCACCTGCCCGCGTTTGGTCCATATCCCTCCAAACCTGTCCTATCCATGTACCTGTCCAACTGTTTCTTAAACCTTATGATAGTACCAGCCTCAACTAGTTCCTCAGGCAGCTCGTTCCATTCACCTCTTGTGTAAAATGTTACCCCTTGGGTTCTTATTAAATCTTCCCACAGTTTCCTCCCACACTCCAAAGACGTGCGGGTTTGTAGGTTAATTGGCTTCGGTAAAATTATAAATCGTCCCTCATGTGTGTAGGGTAGTCTAATGGGCCTGTCCCACTTAGGAGATTTTTCAGCAGACTGTCGGCGTCTGTCACGTTGCCGACAGTCGCCGTAAAAACTGGCAACTGGAACGTCGACTGTCTGAGTGGAGCACGCACGCACGCACGCACGCACACACACACGCACACACGCACACACACACACGCACACACACACACACACGCACACACGCACACACGCACGCACACACGCACACACGCACGCACACACGCACACACACACGCACACACGCACACACACACACACGCACACACACACACACACACACACGCACACACACACACACGCACACACACGCACACACGCACGCACACACGCACACACGCACACACACACACGCACGCACACACGCACACACGCACACACGCACACACACGCACACACACACACGCACGCACGCACACACGCACACACGCACACACACACGCACACACACACACACACACACACGCACACACACACACACACACGCACACACACGCACGCACACACACACACACGCACACGCAACACACACACACACACGCACACGCACACACACGCCACACACACACACACACACGCACACACACACACACACACACGCACACACACGCACACTCACACACACACACGCACGCACACACACACACACACGCACACACACACGCACACACACACGCACGCACGCACGCACACACACACACACATCGCTTCCTTCACCAGCCCGTTATGCAGGCGGGGGACAGGGCAAGCGGGGGGAACGCTGTCTGAGCGAAATTCACACGGTGCAAAGCCAATGTGACACACACACACACCACGATGAACAGGAAGGTTGGCGCTGTAATTAAGACGTCTAAAGCACAGTGTAGGGGAAGTCCTTTAAAATGGGGGGGGGGGGGGAAGAAGAGGGGAGAAGGAGTGGAGACAACTTTTAATCAGCCACAGATACTCGGCTGTGAAGCTCGGCAGACATTTAACATTACCAGTCGTTTATCCTTGGTTCTGAAAACTACTGCTTATGTCATTTTTCCCAATCAGCCAATGAAATTCACCAGTCAGCACTGGCTACAACCTACGATAAACTTCGAGCTCCTGGCGACCCACTAGGATCTCCTGGCGACCCACTAGGATCTCCTGGCGACCCACTAGGATCTCCTGGAGACCCACTAGGATCTCCTGGCGACCCACTAGGATCTCCTGGCGACCCACTAGGATCTCCTGGCGACCACTAGATCTCCTGGCGACCCACTAGGATCTCCTGGCGACCCACTAGGATCTCCTGGCGACCCACTAGGATCTCCTGGCGACCCACTAGGATCTCCTGGCGACCCACTAGGACCTCCTGGCGACCCACTAGGACCTCCTGGCGACCCACTAGGATCTCCTGGCGACCCACTAGGATCTCCTGGCGACCCACCTACGGCACAAGAATTCTCGCTACTCTCCATGGCGGCGGCTTCATTCCAGTCGCCGCTAATTTTCCAACACGTTGAAAAATTCGCGGCGACCATAATGAGGCCGCGACTGGTTCCCAGAATGCGGGAACTCCTCACGACCATGAAGGCGACTCCCCGGCAACCGCCCGCGACCGTGTGGCGACCGCACAGTCTCCTGCCGTCGCCTACAAAGTCGCCTAAGTGGGACAGGCCCATTAGTGTACGGGGTGATCTAAAGGATAACCGGCGTCTGAGCTGTTCCGTGATCTTATATTTCACACATTCCCTGCATCGTTCACCCAGCGGTTCCTGTCCACACCTCACATGTCGCCAAGTTAAACTAATCTCTGCCTCGCACGTGTTTAATCGTGCTGGAAAGCAGCCAACATACTCACACGACAACTCACACCCCGGTCATCCCCTCCCATCCGGCAGAAGGTACAGAAACCACCAGATTAGGGGCGGCACGATGGCGCAGCGGGTAGAGCTGCTGCCTCACAGCGCCAGGGACCCGGGTTCCATCCTGACTACGGGTGCTGTCTGTGAGGAGTTTGTATGTTCTCCCCGTCACCTGCGTAGGTTTTCCCTGGGTGCCCTGGTTTCCTCCCACGCTCCAAAGATGTGCAGGTTTGCAGGTTAATTGGCTCTGGTATAATTGTAAATTGTCCCGCAGTGTGTGTCGGATAGTGTCAGTGTGCGGGGTCCGCTGGTCGCACAGTATCTCTAAACTAAACTAAAAAGACTCGGGTATAGCTTCTTATCCTCTGCTATGAGACGATTGAGCAACTAGAGAGCGGTCCCGACCCATCTACCTCACTGGAGACCCTCGGACTATCTTTAATCGGACTTTACTGGGCTTTATCTTGCACTGAACGTTATTCCCTTTATCCTGTATCCATACACTGTGGACAGCTCGGTTGTAATCATGTATTGCCTTCCCGCTGACTGGATAGCACGCAACAAAAAGCTTTTCACCGTACCTCGGTACACGTGGCAATAAACTAAACTTCAACTCAACTACTGAATGGTCCCGTAAGCTGGGATGTAGTCCCGATCTTCCAGCCTACCTCCTTGCAGACCTTGCACTTTTTTCTCCATGACAATCTAACACTATATGGAACTGCAACACTACAGGGCTGTAACACTAGAGTCTGCACTTGTTCTCTCTGCACAACCAGTTGTACTTCTGTTTAGCATGATAGCCATCATTTATTGTGTGGTTTGACAGGATATCACGCAAAGCTTTTCACTGTACCTCGGTACACATGACAATAATAAACCTACACCAATATATCACCAACTGTAAACATCCTTGCTTCGAATCTTTAGTTTAGTTTAGAGATACAGCGCGGAAACACTAGCACACTAGCACTATCCAACACACACTTGGGACAATTTTTCATCAACACCAGGCCAATTAACCTACAAACCTGCACGTCTTTGGAGTGTGGGAGGAAACCGGAGCGCCCGGAGAAAACCCACGCAGGTCACAGGGAGCATCCGTGGAGAACATGGATAGGTGACGTTTCACAGAGTGCTGGAGTAACTCAGCGGGTCAGGCAGCATCTGTGGAGAACATGGATAGGTGACGTTTCACAGAGTGCTGGAGTAACTCAGCGGGTCAGGCAGCATCTGTGGAGAACATGGATAGGTACGTTTCACAGAGTGCCGGAGTAACTCAGCGGGTCAGGCAGCATCTGAGGAGAACATGGATAGGTGACGTTTCACAGAGTGCCGGAGTAACTCAGCGGGTCAGGCAGCATCTGTGGAGAACATGGATAGGTGACGTTTCACAGAGTGCTGGAGTAACTCAGCGGGTCAGGCAGCATCTGTGGAGAACATGGATAGGTGACGTTTCACAGTGCTGGAGTAACTCAGCGGGTCAGGCAGCATCTGTGGAGAACATGGATAGGTGACGTTTCACAGAGTGCTGGAGTAACTCAGCGGGTCAGGCAGCATCTGTGGGGAACATGGATAGGCGACGTTTCTGGTCGGGAGCCTTCTATGTCAAGACCATCATACACGGAGCTAGTGAAGATGTCAGCAAGTAAGTGTTGGGCCGTTTCAATGCGCATGAACATAGTACATAGAACAGTGCAGCAGAAGAACTGGACCTTCGGCCCATAATGCCGGTGCTGGACATGATGCTAAGACCAGTTCTTATCTACAACATAGAACTCGTGTCAACAGGAGATCGATGGTCAGTGTGGACTCGATGGGCTGAAGGGCCTGTTTCAACGCTGTATCTTTCAATTCAATCTAAAAAAAAATAATCTGCCAATAGACAATAGGTACAGGAGTAGGCTATTCGGCCCTTCGATGGCCTTCCCCCCTCCTCCTCCCTCCCCCCTCTCCCTCCCCCTCCCCCTCTCCCCCTTTCTCTCACTCTCCCCCCTCCCCCTCTCTCTCACCCCTCTCCCTCTCTCGCCCCCACTCTCCCCCACTCTCCCCCGATCCCTCTCTCCCCCCATCTCTCCATTGACTGATCCCCCTCTCTCTCTGTGTCTCTTCATGCCTGACCATCTCTCCCTGTGTGTCCCTCTCTCTGTCTCTCCGTTGACTGACCATCTCTCCCCCCCCCCCCCCCCCCCGTGTGTCTCTCCCGGTGACAGATGTCCAAGACGGCCGCTGCTCCGGCCAGGAAGATGGCCCCCCCGCCGCCCGGCTGCACCATCGACGTCAACGACCCGAAGGTGCAGGACGCTGCCATCAAGATCCAGTCCTCCTACCGCGGACACAGGTAGGGACCTCACCCCCCCCCCCCCCCCCCCACACTCCGCCCACCCCCACACCACCCCGGGCAGACAGAGCCTTCCGGAACCCCACCAGGGCCGCCGGTCGGCAGTCCAGCATCCAACTGCCCACACAGAGGTCGGGACCTTGCTGAGGTCAGGCTTGGATAGAGTGGATGTTTCCAAACCCTCTCATCCTTCTAAACTCCAGGGTGTACAAGCCCAGCCGCTCCATTCAACGGTTCAAAGGTTCAAAGGTTATTTATTGGTCACATACACCAATTGGTGTAGTGAAATGCTTCTCTCAGCATATGACAGTCCCGCCATCCCGGGAATTAACCTGGTGAACCTACGCTGCACTCCCTCAATAGCAAGAATGTCCTTCCTCAAATTAGGGGACCAAAACTGCACACAATACTCCAGGTGTGGTCTCACTAGGGCCCTGTACAACTGCAGAAGGACCTCTTTGCAGGCTTGCAAGAGATCTTTGAAGGATCTACACCTCGATCTAACGTGGTGGTGGGGGGGGTGGTCTTCGTGCCTGCAGGTCGCGCCGGGAGATGCGGGAGAAGGGGCCGCCTCGGATCCTGAAAGACCTGAAGGACGTGGTCCTGATTGAGGGCAGCGCGGCCAGGCTGGACTGCCGGGTCAGCGCCTTCCCCGACCCCCTCATCCGCTGGTTCAAGGATGGCAAGGAGCTGAAGGACAGCCCCAAGTACCGCTACACGTTCGAGGATCCAGACGTGGTGGCGCTGGTGGTGAGAGACGGGATCCTGTCGGACCTGGGCAAGTACACCATCTCCATCACCAACACCTTCGGGGAAGCGTACGACTCGGCCAAGATCATCATCGAAGGTAAACCCGCTCGCCCGCCCCGAACACAGATACACACAGAGTGCTGGAGTAACTCAGTGGGTCAGGCAGCAACTTGTCCCTTCACCTCCCCCCTCCACTCCTTTCAGGGACCCAAGCAGTCCTTCCAGGTCCGACAGAGGTTCACCTGCACCTCCTCCAACCTCATCTACTGCATCCGCTGCTCCAGATGCCAGATGATCTATATCGGTGAGACCAAGCGGAGGCTTGGCGATCGTTTCCCCGAACACCTCCGCTCGGTCCGCAATAACCAACCCGACCTCCCGGTGGCTCAGCACTTCAACTCCCCCTCCCATTCCCACATCCGACCTCTCGGTCCTGGGCCTCCCTCCACGGCCAGAGTGAGCAACACCGCAAGCTGGAGGAACAGCACCTCATATTCCGCTTGGGGAGTCTGCATCCTTTGGGCTTGAATATTGAATGTTCTCAATTCTGTTAACCCTTGCTGTCTCCTCCCTTCCCACCTCTCCCTCATCCCTGGGCCCTGGCATTTCCCTCTATCTCTATCTCCCTCCCCACCCCAGTCGCACCAGCTTCTCATTTTCACACCACAAACAGCTTACAATGGCTTGTTCCCTTTATCACCGATACTTTTTTGCATATCTTTCACTCATTGTTCTTTATCTCTCCACATCACCGTCTATATCTCTCGTTTCCCTGATCCCTGACCAGTCTGAAGAAGGGTCTCGACCCGAAACGTCGCCTATCTCCTTCGCTCCTTAGATGCTGCTGCACCCGCTGAGTTTCTCCAGCTTTTTGTGTACCCTCTGCGGATGAAGGGATGGGTGACGTTTCAGGTCGAGACCCTTCTTCAGACTGAGAGCCACGGGAGAGGGAAACTAGAGATAAGGAGGGGTAACGTGTGAAAACGCAGATCAAAGCGGATGGTGAGTTGTTCTTTGGCTGAGGGGAAGGTGAGAACGAAGCGTAGAATCGGTGAATGTAATCGGGGGGGGGGGGGGCAGTCAGGCTGGTCAGAGATCTCGGATGGAGGAGGGACGGAGAGAGAGGCTCTATCAGGCGCTGGTCAGGCCGCATTTGTAATATTGTGAGCAAATCTGGGCCCCGTATCTGAGGGAGGATGTGCCGGCTCTGGAGAGGGTCCAGAGGAGGTTTACAAGAACGATCCCAGGAATGAGCGGGTTAACATATGATGAGCGTTTGTCGGCGCTGGGCCTGTACTCGCTGGAGTTTAGAAGGATGAGGGGGGACCTCGTTGAAACTTACAGAACAGTGAAAGGCCTGGATAGAGTGGATGTGGAGAGGATGTTTCCACTAGTGGGAGAGTCTAGGACCAGAGGGCACAGACTCACAATTAAAGGATGTTCCTTTCGGAAGGAGATGAGGAGGAATTTCTTTAGTCAGAGGGCGGTGAATCTGTGGACTTCATTGCCACACAGACGGCTGTGGAGGCCAAGGGGGGGGGGGGGGGGGGGGGGAAAAGAAAAAGTAGGGGGGGCAAGTCAGTGGTTATTTTTAAGGCAGAGACAGATAGATTCTTGATTAGTGCGGGTGTCAGGGGTTATGGGGAGAAGGCAGGAGAATGGGATTAGGAGGGAGAGATAGATCAGCGATGATTGAATGGCGGAGTAGGCTTGATGGGCCGAATGGCCTAATTCTGCTCCTATCACATATGACCTCATGACCTTCCTAACGTCTACCAACCTTTTCAGACACATGACGGAAACCTCTGGTCGACACAAAATGCTGGAGTAACTCAGCGGGTCAGGCAGCATCAGTGGAGATGGGGGATGTTTCTCGACCCGAAACATCGCCCACTCCTTCTCTCCAGAGATGCTGCCTGTCCCGCTGAGATACTCCAGCATTTTGTGTCCACCTTCTATTTTATACAGCATCTGCAGTTCTTTCTCACACTGAAACCTCTGCATTAGTTTGGAGTCGTTTAGTTAGTGTCGATTATATTAGGTTAGTTTAGCTTCACATAGTTTAGTTTAAGCTAGGTTAGTTTAGTTTAGTTTCATTCAACTTTCAATAATAGACAATAGATGCAGGAGGTCACGGGGAGACCGTACAAACTCCATACAGACAGCACCCGTATTCGGGATGGAACCCGGGTCTCCGGCGCTGCGAGGCAGCAACACTACCCGCTGCGCCATTGTGCCGCCACAATCGCTTTTCATTGTGTCCAGCGATGCTGCCTGACCCAAGGGCCGTACGGTGGCGCAGCGGGTAGAGCTGCTACCTCACAGCGCCAGAGTCCTGTGTTCGATCATGTCTACGGGTGCTGTCTGTACGGAGTTTGTACGTTCACCCCGTGGGTTTTCTCCGGGTGCTCCGGTTTCCTCCCACATTCCAAAGACGTGCAGGTTTGTAGGTTAATTGGCTTCGGTAAAAATTGTTAATTATCCCCGGTGTGTGTAGGTCAGTGTTAGTGAGCGGGGATCGCTGGTCGGCGCAGACCCGGTGGGCCGAAGGGCCTGTTTCCACGCTGTATCTCTAAACTAAACTAAAATCGGAGTTACTCCAGCATTTTGAGCCTATTCCTGTGAACTTGCATCTGCAGTTCCTTCCGACGCAATCTAACTGGTAATAAATATCAACTTATCTGTTTTTTTTGGGGATACCACCTCCTCCGTCCACATTCTCCCCCCCTCTCCTCTCTCTCCCATCTCCCCCCTCCACCTCCCCCTCCTCCTCATTCCCTTTTTTCCCTTATCTCACCCTCCTCCCCCTCTTCCTCTCACTCCCCCCCCTCTGTCCCCTTCTATCTCCCTCCCCTCCCTTCCGTCCCCCTCTCCTCCCCCCTTCCTCTCTCTCCCCCGACCCCCTCTCCTCCAATCACCACCATCGCCCTCTCTTTCTGCCCCCCACCTCTCCGAGCACTACACACCTCCCCCTCTCTCCCCTTCTCCCCCCTCCACCCTCCCCCTCTCCTCACTACTCTTTTTTCCTTCTATCTCCCCTCTCTCCCCCTCCCCACATCCCTCTATCTCCCTCCCCCTCCCTTCCCCCTCTCCTCCCCCCTTCCTCTCTCCCCCTAACCCCCCCTCTCCCAATCTCCACCTCCCCTCTCTTCTGCCCCCCTCCTCTCCGGCACTCTCCCCTTCTCCCCCCCCCTCTCCCACCTTTCTCCTCACCTCTCTCCCCATCTCTCCCCCCCTCTTTCTCTCCCCTCCCCACCACAGTCCCAGCAAGATAGAGAAGGGGCCGGAGAATGATGAAGGCTCAAAGCAGGCACAACGGTCAAGCTGGTCTCACATCAGTGGCGACCCGAGCCCGACGTGGGCTGGACAAAGAATGGCGGATACGAAGAGGATGGAACGGGTACGCTGGGTGGGGAGATGGAACGCGTCCAACTCGTTTTAAAGTTGAATGCTGGATTTAGCAGCAAAATTAGGAATTAAATTTCTCTTCCCCCCCCTCTCTCCGTCCCCCCCCGCAGTGTGTTCTACTACGACAATCGATGGCAACACGACCACTCTGACCATCAAAAACGTCACCAAGGGCCGACACGGGGAATAACGAGGTGTTTGTGGAGAACAGTCTTGCATGGACCAGTCCTCGCCCGTGTCGACGTCAACTGATGCAGCAACCTTGCCCACCCTCCCCACACTACCCCCTCTTCCCCTCACTCTTCCCTCTCACTCCCTCTATCTCTGAACCGACAAACATCAACAAGAAAGCCCGCTTACTCTCTCCCGCCTAATGCATCCTAATCACACCCCTCCCTCTTTCCACTCTGCCACCTCCCTCCCTCTCCGCCTTCCCTAACACCACCCCCTCCCATCACCTCAGCACTCCCATTCTCCCTCTCCAGTAGCCAATTCTCTCCCTAAGCTCCCACTCTCTTTTCCTCCCTCTCTCACCTCCCGCTAAAACCTCCCACTCCTCCCGCCCCCTCCCCCCTATTCCCTCCTCACTTCAGCCCCCATCTCACTCACCACACTCACCCCTCCCTCCCATCCCGCCCATCCCCTCCCGCTCTCCAACCTCCTCTCCCTCTCCTCTATTCACTTCCCTCCCTCCTCCTATCCCCTTCACAACCCTCCCCTCTCCTTCCCACTACACTCGTCCCATATCTCCCTCAACCATCCTCTCATCCCTAGCTCCCAATCCCTCCCCACCCTCTAATTCCCTCTCCACCCTCCCCCTCTCCCGAACCAAGCCACCCGCAACTTTGTGTAAAATAAATTATTTGTTTCATTTACCTGTGTGTGTGTGTGTGTGTGTGCTTGCGTGGTGTGTGCGTGTGCATGTGTGTGCGTGTGCGTGTGGTGCGTGTGGTGTGTGGCGTGTGTGTGTGTGTGTGTGCGGTGTGCGTTGTGCTGTGTGGTGCTTGCGTGTGTGGTGCGTGCGTGTGTGTGTGTGTGTGCGTGTGTCGTGTGTGTGTGAGCGTGTCATGCGTGTGTGCGTGTGTGTGGCGTGTGTTGCGTGTGCGTGTAGCGTGGGTGCGTGAGCTGGCGGTGTGTGCGTGTGTGTGAGTGTGTCTGTGTGCGTGTGTGTGCGAGTGTGTGTGTGTGCGTGGTGTGGTGTCGCCTAGATGTGTGGTGCGTGGGGTGCGCTTGTGTGATGTGTGCGCGGTGTGCGTGTGTGTGCGTGTGCGTGGCGTGTGTTAGTGAGTGTGGTGTGTTGTGTGCGTCCTGTGTGTGTGCGTGTGTGTGTGTGTGGGGTGTGCTTGTGTGTGTGTGTGTGTTGTGTTGTGTGTGTGTCCTGTGTGTGTAGGGTGTGCGTGTGTGTGTGCGTGTGTGTGTGTGTGTGTGCGTGTGTGCGTGTGTTGTCGTGTGTGTGTGGGCGTGTGTGCGTGTGTGTGTGTGTGCGTGTGTGTGTGTGTGTTGCGTGAGTGCGCGTGTGGTGGGTGCGTGTTGTGTGTGCGAGTGTGTGTCGTGTGCGTGTGTGCGTGTGTGCGTGTGTGTGTAGTGTGGCGAGTGTGTGTGTGTGTAGTGTGCGTGTGTGCGTGTAGGTGTGCGTGTGAGTGTGTGCGTGTGTGGCGTGTGTGTGTGTGTGCATGTATGTGAGCGTTGGATATGCCTTCCAAGAGTGGAGCGTGATGAGGCTCAGTCATGGGCCCTGGGGTGAACCGGCTCGACATGTTATGTCCCACATCATAACTAAGGAGTCTAGTTTTAGAGTTCACTTCTACAGGTATCAGCATTTAGGCAACGCAGAGGTCTGCCTTCGCCTCCCACCACCATCACCTGCGTGTCCGGCCACCAGCGATCCGACTAACACTATCCTAAAACACACCACTCGGGACACTTCTTACATTGACATCAGGCCACTTAACCTATACAAACCAGCACGAAATTCACTTTCGCGGCAGGAAAGCGCCGTTGGGTTAGAGACTGATGGGACTGAAAGATAGAGGCGTACGAAGGTGAGCTAGCCAAGAATATAAAGGAGAGTACAGTATAAGCATTCTTTAGAGCATTTGAAGAGAGGAAAATATAGTTAAGACCAAGTTGACCCTTAGAAAGACTGCAAAAGGGTGAATTTATTTATGGGGAACAAGAAATTGGCAGAATGAAAAGGTACGTATGGAATCTGATCTTCACTAAGGAGGACACAAACAATCTTCCTGATGATACTCAAGTGGCTCAAGAGATCTGGGTCTGACGAGGAAACTGAAGGACAATTCCACATTAGGCAGAAATGGTGTTGGTGTGACTGATGGAACTGAAGGCTGATAAATCCCCAGGGCCTATGGTCTGCATCCCAGGGTACTTTAAGGGAATGGCTCAAGAAACGTGGATGCACCTGATGATAATTTTTCCAATGTTCTATAGACTCAGGATCAGTCACCTGTTGGATTTGGCGGGCAGCTAATGTTAGCCCCATTTTTCTAAGAACAGGCGACGAGAGAGGCGAATATAGACCAGATTATCTGCCTGACATCGTGGTGGGGAAGATGCTGGAGTCATTATAAAAAGATTAGATACGCCGCACATTGGATAACAGTAACAGAGGATCGGATCCGAGATCAACAAGGAATTACGAAGCGCGAAATCATGCTTGACTAATCATCTGAATTTTTTGAGGAGAATGTAACAAGGAAAATGGAAAAAGAGAGATCCAGTGGATGGAGTGTAACCCGGACCTTTCAGAAACAGCATTTAGATAATGTCCCACATTAGGAAGAATTAGTGGCAAAATTAGGAGCCATGGTATTGGGGGTAAAGTAACTAGCATGATAGAAAATTGAGGTTTACTACGACATTCTTGCTATTGAGTGGAGTGCAGCTCAT
This sequence comes from Okamejei kenojei, assembly GCA_035221665.1. Taxonomy (NCBI): domain Eukaryota; kingdom Metazoa; phylum Chordata; class Chondrichthyes; order Rajiformes; family Rajidae; genus Okamejei; species Okamejei kenojei. Next base: position 2,339,393 of record CM069137.1, read on the forward strand.
AGGTTCACCAGGTTAATTCCCATGAAGGCGGGACATGGAGTCATATGCTGAGAGAATGAGCAGTTGGTCTTGTTATTCACTGGAGTTTTAGAAGGAGAGAGGCAATCTTAATAGAAACATAAACAGATTTATTAAGGAATTGGAACAGATGGTATTGCAGGAAACATGTTCCGATGTTGGGAGAGAGTCCGACCGAGGGGCCACAGTATAAGTATAGTAGTGGTCGGCGGCCATTTTAGGACTGAGATGAGAAAAACCTTTCTTTTCCAACCAGAGGGTTGTGAAACTGTGAAATCTCTGCCAACAGAAGGCAGTGGAGGCCGATTCACCTGGGATGTTTTCAAGAGAGAGTTTTACTGTAGATTTAGCTCTTAGGGCAAACTAACAGAATCAAGGGATAATGGAGAGAGAAGCAGGACCGGGGTACCTGATTGGGGATGATCACCATGTCACATTGAATGGCGGTGCTGGGCAGAAGGGCCGAATGGCCTCCTTAGCCTCCTGCAACCTGCATTTCTATTTATTCCCAATGATGGGCCGGGAATGGGCCCTAGCTCTGCTGAGCTATGGAGCGGCTTATGGTCTTTAAAGCAATGATACATGCATCATGAAGACGAGAGAGTATTATAAATATCCACTCTCCTCAGTAAGAGGAGAGCCATATTTAGTCCCCGGTTGCCCTTTCTACTCCATGGGTTTTGGTGTGTCCATTTTTCTGCTAGTTCTGATTAGGCAAGTTGACTCAGACGACCCCCTGTGGGACCTCTCCAAGGAAAGATCCTAGGAGCACAGGTGCACCGGTTGCCCAAAGACGTGCCCTGGTCCCGCGGTCATTCCACCTTCTTCCCCCTCCCTAACTTCCTGTCCAAAGGAGCTAGAAAGCGCGCGCCAGAAGACAGGAACAGCTTCATTTCCCTCTGTAATCAGGAGCTTTATTGAATCGGTTTCCTTCCATAAGCTAGGGTACTGTCCGATTACTCTAAATATAACAAGTCATTAGTACGTTTGGTTTTCAATGTGTGTCAGATATGCAACTCGCAGTGAAATTAGTTTATTTTATTTTTGGAGACACAGCGCGGAAACAGGCCCTTCCGCCCACGCAGACCAGCGATCCCTGCACACTAACCGTGTGTGTGTGTGGGATTCCTACACACACACACACACACACACACACTAGGGACAATTTTACATTTACACCAAGGCCAAATTAACCTACAACCAGCAACTTCTTTGGAGATGGGAGGAAAGCCAGAAGCCCGGAGAAAACCCACGCAGTCACAGGAGAACGTATTAAACTCCGTACAGACAGCGCCCGAAATCAGGAATCGAACCCGGCGTCTCCGCGCCGTAAGGCAGCATCTCTAACCGCCTGCTGCAACCACCCACATAGAAAACATAGAAAATAGGTGCAGGAGAGCCATTCGGCCCTTCGAGCCAGCACCGTCATTCACTGTGATCACGTCTGAATCAATCCCCATCAGTACCCCCCCATTCTGCTTTTCTCCCCATATCCCCTGACTCCGTTAGCCCTAAGAGCTAAATCTAACTCTCGTCTTGAATACAACTAGTGAAATTGGCCTCTCCTGCCTTCATTGCATAGAATTACACAATTCACTACGGGTGAAAAAACGTTTTTCTCATCTCAGTCCCCAACCTATTACACATCGGCTGCTGAGAGGCTGGATCCTCCAATTATACAAAGTGCAAAGTCCGGTTGGACTGGTACGTGTCCGATGTACCTAGAGCCGTTCCCACCAACCCACGTTCCATCTAGTTTCTGCTCCTCTTCTCCCCTCACCCCGGAGCCCTCTCCCTCCCCTCTCCTCTCCTCTCGTCTCCTCTCGTCTCCTCATCGTCTCCCTCCTCCTCTCCTCCTCCCTCCTCCCTCTCCATCTCCTCTCGTCTCCCTCTCGTCTCCCTCTCCTCTCCCTCTCCTCACCCTCTCCTCTCCCTCTCGTCTTCCCTCTCCTCGCCCTCTCCTCTCCCCCGTCCCCCTCCTCTCTCCTCCGTCCTCCCTCTCCTCTCCCTCTCCTCTCCTCTCGTCTCCCTCTCCTCTCCCTCTCCTCTCCCTCTCGTCTCCCTCTCCTCCCCTCGCCCTCCCCCTCTCATCCTCCTCCTCCTCTCCCTCTCCCTCAACTCCCTCTCCTCCTCCCTCCACTCTCCACCAGAGCCCTCCCCTCCCCCCCCCTGTCTAACCCAATCAACCCTCTCATCCCCTCATCCCTCTCGCCTCCAACTCCCCTCCTCCTACTCGCTCCACTCTCCACCCCTCCCCTCCCCTCTCTATCTCCAAATGTTCTCCCTCTCCTCATCGGCCTTCTCCTCCACTCCCCTCGTCATACCTCCTACTTCCTCTCCGCACTCCTCAACTCCCCCTCCGTCCACTCCTCCCACTCTCCACCCCTCCACTCCACCTCTCCAATACTCCTCTCCTCTCCTCTCCCTCTCCTCCCATCCCCTCTCTCGCCGAGCCAGCTCTCTCTGTCCTTCGGGGGGGCCTTCCTAGCAGGTGAGACCTGCGAAGCCTGCATTCCAGAGGCATTCCCCCGTTTCTACGTTCAATCACCCTCCTCTACCAGGCGCCCTTGCTCCTCATGCCCGACGTCTCCAGCTTCCCTCCAGATACCCCGACGAGCCGATTGAACCCTCGGCTGGTTCCCGGCCCATGACCCCGCAAGTCCACGCAGTGCAAGGGGTATAAACCGACCAATTTCAGCTAAAATGTGAAAGGAAGTGATCGGCTTCAGTTAGCAGCCCCTACATTCCATCGCTTTCAAATACAAGTCTAATCATCCTCAGCCCCCTGCCCCTCGGCGCCTGGAGATCACGGTGCGCGCAATGTCCTAATTGCTGCCATCACACTAACGCAGCGCCGGAGACCCGGGGTTTTAGTCATCCCGACTACGGGGCGCTGTCCTTACGGAGATTTGTTTCGTTCTCCCCCTTGACCTGCTGGGTTTTCTCTCCAAAATCTTCAATAGACAATAGTGCAGGAGTAGGCCCATTCGGACCCTTCGAGCCACAACCACCGCCACTAAAAGCTTCAAATGCTGAGATCAACCCCAATTGCTAGTACACTCCGTTTCCTAAGCCTTCTCCCCATATCCCCTGACTACCGCTACCTTTAAGACCCTATCTAGCTCTCTCTTGAAACATCCGAGAGAACCCGGCTTTCCACCGCCCTCTTGAGAAGACTCACAACTCTCTGGGTGAGCAATCTCGCGATTTCTTCCCACACTCCAAAGATGCGCATTAAAACAGATCGATCTCAACCAGAGAGGGAATGATCAAACGTCGTTAACATTAGTAGGTATATCATTTATTAATGTCACGGGTGCACAGAGATACAGCCATAAAGGATTTGGCCTCCTGCGTGGTGTTCCCCAGACACATCCCAACCGTACAGGTTTCTACATCAAGGAGCTGGTGCAAAGGAGGAAATAAACAGAGTGCCCAAAGAATGTAGTGTATACATATTGACAGAGAAAAGTGCAGATTTTCTTTAAACGTGCAAGGGCTTGAGTGCAAAGAATGTAGGTGGAAGACCGGTAAATTTGAATCCCGACTTCCATGTCTCTCTTCTGTACTCCAAACCTCCTGCCCTAGGAAACCATCTCGAGACACCGCCCCCTCCCATTAGAATTTCTCCCCCTCAATTCTATCCCAACTCTGCCCCTCGTGTATCAGAGGTGATAGAATGAGGCCAAATCTGGCCCATGCAATCTACCCCGCCATTCAACCATGGCTACTCTGTCTCTCTACCCTCTCAACCCCCATTCTCCCTGCATCTCTCCCATATCCCCTGACTAAAACCGTACTTTCAAGAAGTTTATACTCTCTGCCTTAAATATACTCTCCCCTCTCCCCCCCCACGTCTCTCTCCCCCGTCCCTGCTCCCAAAATACGTGTCTGCGGCAGGAAAACATAGTTAGCGTGCACCAACAGGGATCGGGGGTTTGAGGGAGAGTTCCCGTCCCTGGGCACAGCAGGGCGGACCTGGCGTAACGCTGCGATGAGAGAAGGGAGAGA